>OU342736.1:43426378-43940950 GCA_910589765.1 Avena atlantica | reverse complement strand
TTCTCCTCGCCGCCACCGGCCACCCCTCCGTCGCCGGCCATCGCTCGTCTGTTGTCGGTTCGTCTCGCCGCCCTCTTCCGTTCCCGTGCTTCGCGTCTCCATCCGCCGCCGTCACTGCGCCCTGCAGATCGCCGCGTACGCGCACGCGTTTATTGTTCCGGGAGCCGTAGTTGACCGTGTGTGTACGTGCAGGTAGAACCACGACGCCGGAAAAACCGACCGTCGCGCGTCCGGAGCTCGCCGGAGTTCGTCGTTTCGCAGCCCGATTCCGGTAAGACAGCAGCCACGTCAGATCTAGATCAGCGGCTTAGATCGTTCGTTGACTGGTCAGCACTCCAGACGTGACTAGTCAGAACCCCCAGACGTTGACTGGTCAGACGTCCAGTCAGCGCCCAGTCATCAGACACAGTTGACTGGGTCAATCTCGTTAATCCTATTAGTTGACAGATTTCGGTATAGATTTAAATTGTAATTGCGTAGAAAATTAAACCGCTTGGCCAAAAATTGCAAATAAAATATGTACGCGTTCAGTGCGTCGGTAGAATCTCGCTGTAGCTTTGGTTCAGACTTTTACCGTCAGGTTTAGTACAGTTTAATCAAACTAGTTAGTGGCCTTTTCGGCGAGTAATAAATTCGTAGTAAAAGTTCGTAGCTCCAAAAAAATCGCGTGTGATATGTCCCTGAACTCGTATGAACGAGGGAATCTCATCGTGAAATAAAAAAGATAGGCTTACAGTAAAAACTTCTGCAGTATTTGTCTAATGCATTCTGCAGTGTTTTAATTACTCGGGATGTTTTATAACTCCTTTTGAGTAATTCCAATTGGTACTGTTCTTATCAGCGATGCCTATGCGGTAGATTATTTCAATTTTATGAACAGTATACTACCGGTAGTGAATTATTTAAGTTCTAGCTCTCGTAGTGATCACTACTTTTGGTTAATAGTTTCCCCTTGCGCCAAATCTATTTTCCATGCATGTATTCGGTAGTAATATGAATTAGTATTATGTGGTGCAGCTGTTAGCACCAATTCACTTGCCGTTCTTGCATTCATGCATCATCTTTGTTGCATATGTTTGTGAATTGTTTGTTTATGAATACAATTGTGTCGTGAGATTGTGTGGAGTGCAACCCTTGCTCGTGTGTGGATTGTTCCTCCGACCGCTACAACCAAGGCAAGTAGATGCTACTTTGTTCATGTTATCGTCCTACTACTTTCCAGTGCATTGTCGGTTTTTGTAGATGCATGGTGTAGGATGATACTATCGCTATGCTATGTCCTATTATGTGGTTAGGATTTCCTTGTAGATGAACCATCGTTGTAGATGTGCTTAGCCATGCTATGTTGAACGAGGCTGGGTTACATTATTTATACTTGTTTTCTCAAAGTATTGGTTTGTGAAAACTAAAACAACTTAATCAATGAACCCCCTGGGTGTGATGGTATTGATAATTTTTGGTGGTTTCATTGCGAAAGGCACCCAGGTATCAAGAGAGAATGATTGGCTTCTTTAATGTGTATCTTACGTGTACAACCATGTGCCAATAATGAAATGGGCGGTTGGTTGGACTTAGTAGGTTGTGGTAACTCGAACCCGCGTATCCCGAGATGTAGAATTTTGGTAGGTTGGACGGTGCGCGTCGGGATTGAGGAGCTACTTCCCGAACAGTCTCTTCTTGGCCTTTCCCTATCGTCACCCAAATGAGAGTGATGGTACGAGCTGGGCTGGCCAAGTCACATGGGTAAAAAAGTGTACTAACCTCTGCAGAGTGTATAATCTAATCGATTTAGCCGTGTCCCCGGTTATGGACAACTGAGTTGCTAGATATTGATTCCATGACATGTTTCTCGCCTCATTCTAATTCATAATTGTTTTAATATTGTTGGGTTAACTTAATTGGGATCTTTTCAAAGAAAATTCAAAACTGTTTATGAAAGCAGGACAAAGTTATTTGCAAATGCAAGCCAGACACATCTCCACTTGCCAAATATGCATGTAGATGTTAGTACTATTGTCTCCCTTACTAGCTCTACTTGCCATACATTCTATGTATTGACCCTTCGGGGCTGTTGCGTTTTATTTGCAGGTTATTCCGATTCTGATTGATCGTTATAGGCCACGGTACTCCACTCGGCACTTGTTCACTGTGGGCAATTTGAAGATTGGAGGATTTACTCGCTTTTGTTGCTACCTGAACATTCGAGCTAGCTTTATGCTAAGCTTTTATATTGTAATAATGGTACTCTGGATCTTGTAGATCATGATACACGGTTATTTGCTATGATTATCTATCTTACTCTATTGTGGGCCAATGAACCGATCCAGGGATTGGCATGTCACATAGAGGCCACGGTCTTATCAGACCGGGGTGTCACAGGATGGTATCAGAGCCCGTGTGTCGACTGTAGGATCGTGACCTAGGATTGGATTAGGAAGCCATATAATTATTAAGCCTATATTAACTCTGTCTTTCCTCTTATGCCTTTCACCCTCGTAAAATTCTTACCATATGCTATTCTCACACTTTCCTCTTTTACTTGATAGATGGGAGACGTCAGGACTGAGTATGCCACCATGGAGTCACCAAGGCCCTTTGCAAGGCAGTTAGCTCAGCTCTCTCAGTCACTGGGATTGCCACTGCCCATGTTCAAGGGAAGAAGGCTGTACACCTATGGATATGGAGAGGATGCATGGGAGATCACTACCTTCATATTCAGAGATGCCGCCTTGCCAAACCCCGTGCACTTGGTCTACACCAAGATATACTGCAACTGGGGACTTGGAATCAATTGGCCATACATGAAGCCCTGTCTCGCCAGTGCCATAATGTCCGACACCTACTACCAGCAGATTCACCCTACCGTGACTATGGAAGGCGTGATGAAGGGGAACATTGTGGTTACCCGGGCGACAGGAACAAACATGCCGCCCGTCGGAGGCACATAGAGGACATGGAAAGGGAGAATGGAGCTCTAGCAGAGAAGGTGAGGATGATAAAGGAGATTGCAGATTTTACTAGCAATGGTATGGTGGTCCAAGGACAGGAGATTGACACTTTGCATGAAGCTGTGGGAGTTCTGGAGAATGCCCTGATAGCCAGAGATGCAACCATAGCACATCTTCATGGTACTGTGCAGGAGAAAACACCAGAACATACAGCAACTGCAGGGGACAGTCCAGGAAAGGGATCAAACTATTGAAGCTATGACAGCCCAGATTGCCGCTCTCCAAGCACAGCTGAATCCACCCCCGGATGATGACAATGGAGATGATGGCAACAATGGGGATGATGATGACAATGAAGACGATGATGGTGGAGGAGATGAGGCCGTTGCTGTTGCAGCTGAGGATGAAGAAGAAGAGGAGGATCCAGAAGAGGTGGAGTTTGAAGTCTCAAGTGATGGTTCAGGAGAGGTGTACACTCCGCCGCCATGGTTGTACCGCGAGCCGAAGCGCCAACGCATGACCGCAAGGACCTACCTCAATCTCTTCAAGAAATAGATAGAAGTCCACCAATTAGACCACGGTAGGCAAATTCGTTAGGATTAGTCTCGATCGTTGTGAAGCTTAGTTCGTGTTAGATTAAAAGTGTTTAGTTGCTTATTTGTGTACTCCAATATCCCAGGATTTATTTGTGCGAATTTTAATGAAAGAGTTATGGCAATTTGGTTACTATCTGTGTGTTTTTCGCTGCAGTTTTTCTGCTGACACAGCAGTACTGTGCGATTTTTCATATTTTTCTGGTAACTCAGAAAAATCTGAAAAACATTGGGATGATGCGAAACTCTCTGTGCCATATGCACAAAAATTGGCTTAATTTTCTGACGAGTTTAAGTCAGGCGGAAAAATTCGTGATTGCTGCTGGACGGTTCTGGCAGAATTGCTGTTTTGGTTGATTAGTTGATCTATTGTTTAGTTAACCATTGCCAACTCTTGCAAAACTATTTCAGTAGTTATGTACTGCTAGGATAACACCTGGGATGTTGCTGGATCGCTTGTTTGTTGATGTGTTGCTTGCTTGTGATTGTCTGCTATTGTTTGTTGTTGATTGCTCATATGCATGGGTAGAATCCTATTACCGTAGTTGATTCTTTCTAAACTTACCTATGCTGAACCGCAGATGCCTCCCCGTCGCCACCCCACTGAGATGGAGCAGCTCATGGCCGCTCAGGCACAACTGACCCAAGTGATGACCCAGTTCATGGCGAATCAGAACAACAACAATGGAAACAATCAGCCTCAGGGAGATGCTCTCACCAGATTTCTGAGGTTAAGGCCAGCTAAGTTCTCTACTGCAACGGAACCAATGGTTGCTCTCGACTGGTTGCGTTCAGTCAACAAGGATCTAGTAACTGTCGGATGCACTGATGCTGAGAAGGTGAGGTTTGCCGCTCACCTACTGGAGGGACCAGCCGCTTCTTGGTGGGACACATTCCAGATCACCCACCCGCTGGATACTGTGACTTGGGCAATGTTTGAGGAAGGTTTCAGGACCAACCACGTGTCTTCAGGAGTTCTGAGCCTGAAGAGGAAGGAGTTCCGCAACTTGCGCCAAACCAATCGCACCGTGGCCGAGTACATTGAGGAGTTCAACAACTTGTCCCGTTATGCACCTGAGGATGTTGACACTGATGCCAAAAGGAGAGAGAGATTCCTGGATGGCCTCAGTGATGAGCTTTCAGTACAGCTACTGGTGGTTTATTGCCCCACTTTCCAGGAGCTTATGGACAAGGCCAGGATCTTGGAAGGGAAGCACAAGCAAGTGGAGAACCGCAAGAGAAAGAGCAATACTCATCACTCTGGTTCACACCACAAGTCTCGCACTTCATATGATGGATACTCCAAGCATGGAGGAAGTGACCATGGGAGCCATGACCGCCGTGATGGACATCGTCATGACAACCATGGGAACAGCCACCACAACCACAAGGAAGGACACTCTCACCACTCTGGAGGACACGGTGGACATGACCGCAACCGAGATCGCAACTTCGTGAAGAAGGATCTGAGTGAGGTGACGTGCTTCAAGTGCAAGCAGAAGGGACACTATGCTGACAACTGTCCGGAGAGGAAAGGACTCAAGCCAACCAACGGCGAGAAGGCCATAGTGCACCACATGAATGTGGAGGAGATTCCAGATGAGCCTGACCTTGTGATTGGTAAGTTCCCAATCAACACTTACCCTGCATTTATACTTTTTGATACTGGTGCATCGCATTCATTCATATCAAGGGCATTTGTGGATAAGTATAAGTTACCTACTGAGTCTATGAAAAGGTCTATTAGAGTGATTTCACCTGGAGGAGATATGATAGCTAGTGCGGGATGCCGCGACTTGACTGTGAGGATTGGAACACACAACTTCATTGCACATCTAGTAGTGCTGGATTCACAAGGATTAGATGTCATTCTGGGTATGGATTGGATGTCTATGCATGGGGGACACATAGATTGTGCACAGCGAGCTGTTTCACTTAAAACCCCGGATGGTAAGAGGATTAGATTCAAGTCGGCTGCACGACCAGGAAGGTGTAAGCTGAATTCTCTTAAGGGGGTTAGCGTGGATACTGTGCCAGTGATTAGGGATTACCCTGACGTGTTTCCGGAAGAGCTGCCAGGGATGCCACCTGACAGAGATGTAGAGTTTTTTATCGACCTGCTGCCGGGAACAGGACCTATAGCAAAGAAACCATATAAGATGGATGTCGATGAGCTGAAGGAATTGAAGAAACAGTTGAAGGAACAACTGGAAAAGGGATTCATTCAGCCTAGTGCGTCGTCATGGGGAGCACCTGTTCTATATGTGGAGAAGAAAGACAGCACCAAGAGATTAGTGGTAGACTATCGCTCGCTGAATGAAGTAACCATTAAGAACAAGTACCCTCTACCGAACATAAATGACTTGTTTGATCAACTGGAAGGAGCAAAGGTGTTCAGCAAGATTGATGTGCGATCAGGCTATTTCCAATTGAAGATCCGAGAGGAGGATGTACCAAAAACCGCCTTCACCACTAGGTATGGTTTATATGAGTATACAGTTATGTCTTTTGGACTAACGAATGCCCCGGCATACTTCATGACCATGATGAACAAGGTATTTATGGAGTATTTGGACAAGTTCGTGGTGGTGTTTATTGATGACATACTGATATATTCCAAGGATGATGCTGAGCATGAGAAACATCTGAGACTGATTATGGAGAAGCTGAGAGAACACAAGCTGTACGCCAAATTCAGCAAGTGTGAATTCTGGCTTAACACTGTTGGGTTTCTTGGACACGTAGTGTCAGGAGAAGGAATTGCTGTTGATCCAAACAAAGTGACCGCAGTAACAGAGTGGGAAGCGCCCAAGAATGCGGGAGAGATTCGAAGCTTTTTGGGACTTGCTGGATATTACCGGAGGTTCATAGAAAACTTTTCTAAGATTGCTAAGCCGATGACCGAACTTCTGAAGAAGGAGAGGAAGTTTGAATGGTCAGACGTATGTGAAGCCAGCTTTCAGGAACTGAAGCGTCGACTAGTGACCGCGCCTGTTCTATGTTTACCAGATCTTCAGAAGGATTTCCAAGTGTACTGTGATGCCTCACGACAAGGACTTGGGAGTGTGCTGATGCAAGATGGGAGAGTAGTGTCATATGCCTCGCGACAACTCAAGCACCATGAGCGGAATTACCCCACACACGACTTGGAGTTAGCGTCAGTGGTTCATGCGCTCAAGGTATGGAGGCATTACTTAATGGGAAAACACTGTGATGTGTACACCGACCACAAGAGCCTGAAGTACATATTTACACAGAAGGAACTGAACATGAGACAAAGGAGATGGTTGGAACTTATCAAGGACTATGATATGAATCTACAGTACCACCCAGGAAAGGCCAATGTAGTAGCAGATGCTCTGAGCCGGAAGGTTTATGCCAATGGATTGACAATTGGTGAATTGCCTGAGGATTTGTGCAAGCAATTCAAGGACCTTAGACTGGAGGTAGTATCTGAAGGATACTTGGCTACAATGGAAGTCCAACCAACGCTTCAGGACAGAATCAGGAAGGCTCAAGTGGGAGACAAAGAGATAGATGAAGTTAAGGAAAAGATGAAGGAAGGTCGAGCAAGGGAATTCCGCGAGGATGAGCAAGGTACCTTGTGGTATGGAGATCGTTTGTGTGTGCCCAACGATCCGGAGTTAAGGAAGTTGATTCTGCAGGAAGCTCATGACTCGCCGTATTCCATACATCCGGGCAATACGAAGATGTATATGGACCTAAAGGACAGATTCTGGTGGAACAACATGAAGGGAGACATCGCAGAGCATATTGCCCTATGTGATGTATGTAGCCGAGTGAAGGCGGGACACCAGAAGCCAGCAGGATTGCTACAGCCATTGCCTGTGCCGGATTGGAAGTGGGATAGAGTGGGAATGGACTTTATCACAGGACTGCCCAGGACCAGGTCAGGATATGACTCTATTTGGGTAGTGGTCGACCATTTGACCAAGGTAGCCCACTTTATACCAGTGAAGACGACTTATACGAGTGCAAAGTTGGCCAAGATTTACATGGACAAGATTGTGTGTCTACATGGAGTTCCCAAGAGTATCGTATCTGATAGAGGCACCCAATTTACCTCGCACTTCTGGCGCCAGCTGCACGAGTCACTTGGTACTAGATTGGAGTTTAGCACAGCGTTTCACCCACAGACTGATGGACAGACCGAGAGGGTGAATCAGATTTTGGAGGACATGCTAAGAGCTTGCGCCTTGGCTCATGGTTCTAGTTGGGATGAGAATTTGCCGTATGCCGAGTTTTCCTACAACAACAACTATCAAACCAGCATCAAGACGTCACCGTTCGACGTACTGTATGGGAAACGGTGCCGAACACCATTGCTATGGGATGGAGTAGGAGAACGTCAGTTGTTTGGACCTGATTTGATCAAGGACGCTGAGGAGAAGGTCGCCTTGATTAGAGACAGACTGAAGGTAGCACAATCAAGACAGAAGAGCTACGCTGACGCCAAGCGCAGGGAGGTGGTGTATGAGATAGGTGATAGAGCATACCTCAGAGTATCGCCGCTTCGTGGAATTAAGAGATTTGGTATTAAGGGTAAGCTGGCACCTCGATTTATTGGACCATATCGAGTCTTAGCACGCAAAGGAGAGGTTGCTTATCAGTTGGAGTTGCCAGAGGCTCTGTCTGCTGTTCACAATGTGTTCCACGTGTCCCAGCTGAAGAAGTGCCATCCGGAGATGGTGGATACACCATTGAGAGATACTGTACCGCTAGAGGAGGTTCAGCTTGAGAATGATTTGACCTATGAGGAGAAACCGGTCAAGATTCTAGAGACAGCAGAAAGGACTACCCGTACCAAGACAATCAAGTTTTGCAAGGTGCAGTGGAGTCACCACACCGAAGAGGAAGCCACTTGGGAGCGTGAAGATGACATCCGAGAGGACTACCCACACCTATTTGCTAGCCGCGCCGAATCTCGAGGACGAGATTCATCTTAAGGGGGTTAGTCTTGTCACATCCCAAATTTTCGATTTGGTCTTGCATATCATTCATTGCATCGCATCATATCTTACCATGCATTACCGTCGAGTAGAGAGGATCGACGAAACGCTATTTGCGAAAACCTATTTTTGTTTCGACCCGAGTTTCCTGCGGGGAGCTTTAGAGGGACTTGCGACAACCACCCCTGTAGATTCGAGTTTTCGCACAAACTTCGACTGAAGGTTGTTCCCCTCGACGATACGAACCCGTAGGCGCGAAAATCGCTCCAATCGGAGTTCGTATGCAAAAGACTCGAACGTTTTAGTAAACCGCCGGAAAACGGTCCGAAAATCCGGACCGATTTCCGAATCGAAGTCCAACCGCGGACAGATTCTATTTCAGTTTTTTTTTTTCTTTTCTTTCCTCACGTGAAGGATCAAATAAAAGGACCCCACCGCCTCGGAAGTCGTGCCCGACCCGCCTCCTCCCACACGCGCACGTCTCCTGGCGCCGCCATCGTCCCAGACGTCCGCCGTCGCCGCTTCTCCTCGCCGCCACCGGCCACCCCTCCGTCGCCGGCCATCGCCTCGTCTGTTGTCGGGTTCGTCTCGCCGCCCTCTTTCCGTTCCCGTGTTTCGCGTCTCCATCCGCCGCCGCCAACTGCGCCCTGCAGATCGCCGCGTACGCGCACGCGTTTATTATTCCGGAAGCCGTAGTTGACTGTGTACGTACGTGCAGGTAGAACCACGACGTCGGAACCGACCATCGCCGCCGTCCGGAGCTCGCCGAAGTTCGTTTCGCAGCCCGATTCCGGTAAGACAGCAGCCACCGTCAGATCTCAGATCAGCGGCTTAGATCGTTCGTTGACTGGTCAGCACTCCAGACGTTGACTATTCAGACGCCCCAGACGTTGACTGGTCAGACGTCCAGTCAGCGCCCAGTCATCAGACACAGTTGACTGGGTCAATCTCGTTAATCCTATTAGTTGACAGATTTCGGTAGAATCTTGTAAATTGCGTAAAAATTAAACCGCTTGGCCAAAAATTGCAAATAAAATATGTACGCGTTCAGTGAGTCGTGTAGAATCTCGCTGTAGCTTTGGTTCAGACTTTTACCGTAGGTTTAGTACAGTTTAATCAAACTAGTTAGTGGCCTTTTCGGAGTAATAAATTCGTAGTAAAAGTTTCGTAGCTCCAAAAATCGCGTGTGATATGTCCCTGAACTCGTATGAACGAGGGTAATCTCATCGTGAAATAAAAAGATAGGCTTACAGTAAAAACTTCTGCAGTATTTGTCTAATGGCATTCTGCAGTGTTTTAATTACTCGGGATGTTTTATAACTCCTTTTTGAGTAATTCCAATTGGTACTGTTTCTTATCAGCGATGCCTATGCGGTAGATTATTTCCAAGATTTTACCAACTGTTTACTACCGGTAGTGAATTATTTAAGTTCTAGCTCTAGTAGTGATCCCTACTTTTGGTTAATAGTTTCCCTAGCGCCAAATCTATTTTCCATGCATGTATTCGGTAGTAATATATATTAGTGTTATGTGGTGCAGCTGTAGCACCAATTCACTTGTCGTTCATGCATTCATGCATCATCTTTGTTGCATATGTTTGTGCCTTGTTTGTTTATGATTGCTATTGTATCGTGTAGATTGTGTTGAGTGCAACGCTTGCTCGTGTGTGGATTGTTCCTCCGACCGCTACAACCAAGGCAAGTAGATGCTACTTTGTTCATGATATCGTCCTACTATTTTCATTGCATTGTCGTGTATTTTGTAGATGCATGTGTAGGATGATACTATCGCTATGCTATGTCCTATTATGTGGTAGGGCTTTCCTTGTAGATGAACCATCGTTGTAGATGTGCTTAGCCATGCTATGTTGAACGAGGGCTGGGTTACATCATTGATACTTGTTTTCTCAAAGTATTGGTTTGTGAAAACTAAAACAACTTAATCAATGAATCCCCTGGGTGTGATGGTATTGATAATTTTTGGTGGTTTCATTGCGGAAAGGCACCCAGGTATCAAGAGAGAATGATTGGCTTCTTTATTGTGTAGCTTACGTGTACAACCATGTGCCAATAATGAAATGGGCGGTTGGTTGGACTTAGTAGGTTGAGGTAACTCGAACCCGCGTATCCAGAGATGTAGAATTTTGGTAGGTTGGACCAGTGCGCGTCGGGATTGAGGAGCTACTTCCCGAACAGTCTCTTCTTGGCCTTCTCCCTATCGTCACCCAAAATGAGAGTGATGGTACGAGCTGGGCTGGCCAAGTCACATGGGTAAAGTGTACTAACCTCTGCAGAGTGTATAATCTAATCGATTAGCCGTGTCCCCGGTTATGGACAACTGAGTTGCTAGATATTGATTCCATGACATGTTTCTCGCTCATTCTAATTTCATAATTGTTTTAATATTGTTGGGTTAACTTAATTGGGATCTTTTCAAAGAAAATTCAAAACTGTTTATGAAAGCAGGACAAAGTTATTTGCAAATGCAAGCCAGACACAGCTCCACTTGCCAAATATGCATGTAGATGTTAGTACTATTGTCTCCATTACTAGCTCTACTTGCCATACATTCCATGTATTGACCCTTCGGGGCTGTTGCGTTTTATGCTGCAGGTTATTCCGATTCTGATTGATCGTTATAGGCCACGGTACTCCACTCGGCACTTGTTCACTTGTGGGCAATTTGAAGATTGGAGGATTTACTCGCTTTTGTTGCTACCTGAACAATTTGAGCTAGCTTTATGCTAAGCCTTTACATTGTAATAATGGTACTCTGGATCTTGTAGATCATGATACACGGTTATTTGCTATGATTATCTATCTTACTCTATTGTGGGCCAATGAACCGATCCAGGGATTGGCATGTCACATAGAGGCCACGGTCTTATCAGAACCGGGGTGTCACAGGATGGTATCAGAGCCCGTGTGTCGACTGTAGGATCGTGACCTAGGATTGGATTAGGAAGCCATATAATTATTAAGCCTATATTAACTCTGTCTTTCCTCTTATGCCTTTCACCCTCGTAAAATTCTTACCATATGCTATTCTCACACTTTCCTCTTTTACTTGATAGATGGGAGACGTCAGGACTGAGTATGCCACCATGGAGTCACCAAGGCCCTTTGCAAGGCAGTTAGCTCAGCTCTCTCAGTCACTGGGATTGCCACTGCCCATGTTCAAGGGAAGAAGGCTGTACACCTATGGATATGGAGAGGATGCATGGGAGATCACTACCTTCATATTCAGAGATGCCGCCTTGCCAAACCCCGTGCACTTGGTCTACACCAAGATATACTGCAACTGGGGACTTGGAATCAATTTGGCCATACATGAAGCCCTGTCTCGCCAGTGCCATAATGTCCGACACCTACTACCAGCAGATTCACCCTACCGTGACTATGGAAGGCGTGATGAAGAGGGGAACATTGTGGTTACCCCGGGCGACAGGAACAACATGCCGCCCCGTCGGAGGCACATAGAGGACATGGAAAGGGAGAATGGAGCTCTAGCAGAGAAGGTGAGGATGATAAAGGAGATTGCAGATTTTACTAGCAATGGTATGGTGGTCCAAGGACAGGAGATTGACACTTTGCATGAAGCTGTGGGAGTTCTGGAGAATGCCCTGATAGCCAGAGATGCAACCATAGCACATCTTCATGGTACTGTGCAGGAGAACACCCAGAACATACAGCAACTGCAGGGGACAGTCCAGGAAAGGGATCAAACTATTGAAGCTATGACAGCCCAGATTGCCGCTCTCCAAGCACAGCTGAATCCACCCCCGGATGATGACAATGGAGATGATGGCAACAATGGGGATGATGATGACAATGAAGACGATGATGGTGGAGGAGATGAGGCCGTTGCTGTTGCAGCTGAGGATGAAGAAGAAGAGGAGGATCCAGAAGAGGTGGAGTTTGAAGTCTCAAGTGATGGTTCAGGAGAGGTGTACACTCCGCCGCCATGGTTGTACCGCGAGCCGAAGCGCCAACGCATGACCGCAAGGACCTACCTCAATCTCTTCAAGAAATAGATAGAAGTCCACCAATTAGACCACGGTAGGCAAATTCGTTAGGATTAGTCTCGATCGTTGTGAAGCTTAGTTCGTGTTAGATTAAAAGTGTTTAGTTGCTTATTTGTGTACTCCAATATCCCAGGATTTATTTGTGCGAATTTTAATGAAAGAGTTATGGCAATTTGGTTACTATCTGTGTGTTTTTCGCTGCAGTTTTTCTGCTGACACAGCAGTACTGTGCGATTTTTCATATTTTTCTGGTAACTCAGAAAAATCTGAAAAAAATTGGGCTGATGCGAAACTCTCTGTGCCATATGCACAAAAATTGGCTTAATTTTCTGACGAGTTTAAGTCAGGCGGAAAAATTCGTGATTGCTGCTGAACGGTTCTGGCAGAATTGCTGTTTTGGTTGATTAGTTGATCTATTGTTTAGTTAACCATTGCCAACTCTTGCAAAACTATTTCAGTAGTTATGTACTGCTAGGATAACACCTGGGATGTTGCTGGATCGCTTGTTTGTTGATCTAAACATGATAGCACAAAGGAGGAGATACAACCATCTAGCTACTACATGGACCCGTAGTCCAAGGTGGAACTAGTCACGCTTCACACCAGAGGCTAGCATGATGAAGAAGAAGGCCTCCGGGATGATCTCCCTCCGGCAGGGTGCCGAGAAGAGCTTAAGATCCCCCGATCTAGGGACAATGGTGGCGGCGGCTATAGTCAGTTTCGTGGAATATTGATCGTGTACTTAGGGTTAATGCATCTTTATAGGCGTCTTTTAGGCAAAGAGGCGAGGCAGGGGCGGCCAGGGTGGTCACCCCCCAGGCGCAGCTAGGATTAGCCCGTGCCGCTAGGGGGTGTGGCCCCATGGTGCCTCCCCTCCGTCTCATATTCAGGATTTGTGTTCCCCACGGTAAAATATTGACTTTGGGTTTTGACCCGTTCAATTCCGAGAATATTGATTTTCTGCCTTTCTGGATCCAAAAACAGAAGAAAACAGACAATTGGCACTGTGGCATCTTGTTAATAGGTTAGTACCAGAAAACATATAAAAACACCTCAAAGTGTAGACAAAGTAAAGCAAAGTAGATACTAAACAAGCATGGAACATCAAAATATATATATACATTTCCGACGTATCAGGCACCAACGAAGAGTGTGCTTGACAAAACTCCCTACGAAGCTCTCTATGGAAGGAAGCCAAACGTGTAGTATATGAGGACTTTTGGCTGTGTTGGGCATGTGAAGAAGCCAATTCCTCACCTAACCAAGCTAGAAGATCGCAGCACAAAGATGGTTTTAATTGGCTATGAAACTGGTGCTCACTCGACGTCCTATCGGATGTATGATCCGGTGGCGAAGAAAGTGCATATTTCTCAAGACGTGGTGTTCGAGGAAGATAAAGCTTGGCCGTGGAGCAGCGAACCAGTGAGTAAATCTGCCGGTGAGCCGTTCATTGTTGAGTATTCAACTCACGTTGATGCAGGTGATGGAGCGCACAAGGAAGGCTTGCAAGACACGCATGTTGCAGGCGACCTGTAGAGGTCCCAAACTAATAAGGTAGAGATCCCTATGTTTACAATGCTAGTCCCTGGATCGAATAGCTAGCATCCACAGTTTCATATGTAATATCAAGAAACAAAGGTCATATTACAAATTATAACCAGGAATAAAATAATTCATTACATGTTACATAGCTCATTTGTCTATCTCATTACAATGCAGCAGATATAACTATATAGCATGGAGTCTTTCATCTTCAAGTGCTACAGGCAATCATGTTGGTTGTAGACTTGTAATCCCTACTCAACAAACTTCACTAACATCAAACAAACCTGCAACATAATAAGTTATAGCCACAAGGGTCAATACATTTGAATTGTATTGGCAAGTGATACTATGGTAGAATAGTGGTATCTAACATATATATGCATTTGGATAAGTGTAGCTGAGGCTTGCTTTGCTCAAAATAAGGTTTTCCTTATTAGTTGAAAACACTAAGTTTTTGTTTGTCCAAAACACCCAACGAACTACCAATAGAAATTGGTGATACTTTACCCTTGTTCAACCACATGTTTTTAACTTAGAAATTGGGATGAGGAGATCCTTGATAGCTTCCATGTCTTGATGCTCAAATTGTCCATTGCCGGGGACACAGCTAAGTACTTAGGTTTTACTCTCTCGATAGGTGGTGTACTTTCCCCACAAGACTCGACATGCATCGAGACAAGATCTTTCAGAAGCCTTCCCTTAGACCAAATGGACGCGTTCCATCCTATCACCCCTACCACCTTCTATCCATCTGGCTAAGTTATTGCAACCTATATGATCCAGGCTGAGCCCATATTGCCATGTGGCTGCACTAGAAGCTTCTCAACACTTGACATCTCAAATCTATTTGTTCCTGTGTGTCTTTCCACAAGTGTGATACACAAGGTAGCCATAGAAATGGTCCTTGTGTAACCACTCAACATAACCCATTCATACCATTCCACCCAGGTGATTCATTCACATAGTTGTTTTATTAAGCAAAAACATAAGTCAGAGACTTAGAAATATTTCATAGCATGAATAATCCACCCTTGTTTTCTACTATCTAAGCTAAGAATACTAGTAGCAAGAATCTTAACTTAGGGAAAATTCTACTAAGGCATCATCTACTAGGATGTCCCAAGGCATAACATAGCATAGATACTTAGAAAATTCCATGTAAGTCCTATTGAAAATATCGCTAATGAATAATCAAAATAGTAGGACAAAATATATGAAGCACCACTTGCCTTTTTAGTAGATAATAGAGGTTCTCTCCTTGATCTTGCAATTTTCGCACTCTTCAAAGTTCACTACAAATCAATCAAGGCACAAATTCAAACTAGCATTCAAACAATTCACCACATAAAATAATAAAAATAAATAAATGCATGAAAGCATGAAAAAGGTGGTTTTATTGAAAAAGTGGTTTCTAATAAGGTTATACACATTTCAAAACACCCACTGGTCTTTTATAAAAGTGGCAAAATCATTTGAAATCAAGTTAGTAAAAATGGGCCATTTATATCATTTTTGTTTTGCTTGAAATGATTTTATAGTGTTAATAAAATATATTTTTAAATTCAAAAGTTAGTGTTTAGGGTTAGAGAGTTCAAAACAAACCATTTTCAAAAGATTTTAATCAAAAAGCATTTTTAGAATAATTTTTATAACCAAAATAGCCTTACAAATGTTTCTGTAAAAACACCTAATTTTCCAGATGCAAAATACTAAAATAAGGCCATAGTTTCAAAGATTACATTTTTTTGAATCCATTGATATAAAATTTATAATTTTTGGCCAAACAGAACAAAAGTTATAGATTTTACAAAATCAAATCACTAATAGATCACATTTCTGTTTTAAATCAGCAGTCAGGACACGTGTCTTATTTCTATTGGCCGATACCGATTCGCTGGGATCAAGCAATGTGGACCGCAGGATTTAAAGGGCATCGCACGGATCTGATTGAACCATACCTCTTTGATTAATGAATCTATCCTAACTCTACGATCTGGATCTAACGGCTCGCAGTGCACTGACCACTAACTGGCGGCGCTGGCAACGTCTGCGCGGCGGCGGCGCTCTGCCAAGGGCGTTCCGGCCATTCTAGGAAGCGATAGGAGGGGAGGAGAGGCTTACCGAGTTTGCCGTGGCTAGTAGATGCTCAACGTGGTCGCCGTCGCTGAAGGGGCGCACGGGTGTGACGGCAATTCCTCGCTGAAGTTGTCCCTGGCGTCAGGCACGCTCTGTTGTCGTCGGAGGCGAGGCTACAAGGCTCGGGAAGGCAAAGGTAAAATGGCATTTGATGCGCGAGACAAAGGCGATTATAGGGGCATCAACCAGAGAGAAGGGGCGATCAGAAGTTACCAGGAGAGGTTGCCGGAGTCGAGACAGGAGACGGTGGCGAGTAGGCTTCGTCATTGCCGATGTTCTGGGGCGCGCGCGAGCGAGCTGAGGGTGCTGGCAGGTGCACACGTCGATAGGGAGTGAGCTCGCGTGCACTAGGGGACAGGGGATGGTCGGGCTTCGCCGGAATTGGCGCGGAGGCTCCCCGGAGCAGTGGCGTTGCGAGCTAAAATTAGCGTAACCTGGTGGCGTTCGGGTGCGAGCGAGGGGAAACGTCCAGAAACGGAAGAGGGGGATGGGGGCAGGGTCAGCGGGGTGGATACGATGATGAGGTGGCGCTGGTGGGGTCGCTTCGTCAGTGGGGGTTCGGGTTTGTGCGCGAGTGAGAAAGAACGGGCTCGCGGGGAGAGAGAGGGGAGCCGGGTGGTATTGCTGGGCCAAGTTGTGCCTGGTAGTTGGGTCAGGCTAGTTGGGTCGTTCTGTTTTCATTTTTTTTCTTTTGAATTCCCTTTCTTTTTCCATTTCCAATTTATGTTTTTCATTTGAATCAAATGTTTTAAACATCTGTTTGAATTCAAATGTTTACCAAAGCTTTTCAGTAGTTAAATATTGTTTATTAATGTGTTTAAAATTCCATTTTAATTTATTTCAAATATTCTTTTATGGTTTAATATTTATTTAAATGAGGCTTGTCTTTATTCAAATAAAATTAAATATGGTTTAAACCATATAAATTTCATTCAAATAATCATTTATTCTTTTTAAGTTAATTAGATAACTTCCAATCCATTTTGGCAATTTCAATTATTATTTTCTCATGATTTAATTAATCATTTATATTAGTAATTTTGTCTTTATTCAAATAAAATTGAATATGGTTAAAATCCATATAATTTTATTTAAATAATTTTTATTCCTTTATTTTTATTTGGATTATCTTTATTCCATCTCCTTATGGATTTGTCCAAGACTTAAATTGTCATTGCAATTATTTCTTATTTATTTATTTGTTTCTTTATCTTATAAAATCCATATCATTTTAAATCCTTTTAGGATTATTTTGTTCACAATTTGGTATGGATTTTAGCTAGGAGCTTTATTAGCTTTGGAAATTATTTTCCTTTTATTTTATTAAATTCATAAGTTTTTATCCATGGATCCAAATAGATTGAAACCAGTTCTCATGATTTTATAATATTTTTTTTATCATTTTTGACCATTTATAAATGTTTGTTGCTGAATTTTTATATGGATGAAACCAGATCTCGGAGATGATTTCTTTCTTTAGGGTTTAAGGTTTTGGTTAATTTTTTTCCAAGAGTTTAAATTCAAGATTCTTTCCATGCATAAATGCATTTGATCTTTGAAATACATGTTTGTTGTTTTCTTATTCAAATTTTTTTCAAGTAGGGTTTGATGTTTTCATTTATAAGAAAAAAGTTTCTTTTCACCCTAACTTTCAACAATTAATTCTTTTGTTTATTTATTTTTCACATTTCAAAATTTGGAAAATTTTGGGATGTGACACGACCACGACATGTTGGACGCAAGACATGATGGTGGTCAGATTGACGAGGATGGCAGCGACGTCAACCACGACCCCGTGCTACAAGATGAAGGGTTTTCGGTAGCTTCACCCAAATCAGCACCTTCATCGGCAACACCTACACTGGCCACGTCGGGCTCTCCAAGGACGCCGGTTGCAAGCGCGACTACGGACGCGTCCTCGGAGAGTGAACCACTAAGGCTGCGCAATATCTCATCCATCTACAAGGACTCTGTTCCGATAGACCTCCAGTACTCCAGGCTTTACCTACTCGGGATTGAGGAATCGGCCAACTTCAGCGAGGAAAATGGAGTGCCAAGTTGGAGGTGTGCCATGGAAGAAAAATTGTCATCAATTCATGACAACAAGACATGGACTTTGACCCTGTTGCCCGATGTTCACAAAGCAATTGGTTTGAAGTGGGTGTTTAAATTGAAGAAGGACAGCAAAGGAGAAGTTGTGAAGCATAAGGCACGACTAGTAGAGAAAGAATACGTACAAAAGCAGGGCATTAATTTCGAGGAAGTTTTTGCGCCTGTCGCTTGGCTTGAAACGGTGAGATTGCTGATAGCTCTTGCAGCATAGGAAGGATGGAAAGTCCATCATATGGACGTGAAGTCAGCGTTTCTAAATGGAGATCTAGTTGAGGAGGTGTATGTAGCTCAAGCGCCTGGATTTAAAAAGAAAGGAGAAGAGCACAAGGTGCTGAAATTGCACAAGGCGTTGTACGGACTCTGACAAGTGTCTAGAGCATAGAATTCTAAACTCGATAAGTCACTTGTTTCTCTTGGTTTTAAGAAGTGTCCACTAAAGCACGATGTGTATAAGAGAAGCCGGCAAGGAGAAAGACTCTTGGTTGGAGTGTACGTAGATGATTTAATCATCATCAGAGGAAGTACTAGAGAAATTGAAGCATTCAAAAATCAAATGAGGAAGTTGTTTAGTATGAGCGACCTTGGCTTGCTCAGCTATTATCTTGGTATTGAAGTGCATTATAACTCCGGCGACATTTCTTTGAGTCAATCGGCATATGCATCGAAGTTGCTGGACAAGTGTGGGATGAAAGATTGCAACCCAACTCCAATTACCATGGATCCACGAACGAAGTTGAGTAAGGAGAGCTCAAATCCTCCTGTGGACAGTACCCAATACCGAAGCATCATGGGCAACCTATGGTATTTGATCCATACACGACCACATATAGCTCAATCTATTGGGGTTGTGAGTCGTTTCATGGAGAAGCCGACTACTGAACATCTTGCTGTTGTAAAACAAGCGTTGCGGTATGTCAAATGAACCTTGGATCATGGATGTGTGTATAAGAAAGGAGAAGAAGTTCTAAAGCTTCATGATTACTCAGACAGCGATACAGCGGGTGATATAGATGATCGGAAAGTCACTTTGGGTATGATATTCTATCTTGGCCATAACCTGGTCAGTTGGTTCTCTAAAAAACAGAAGGTAGTGGCGCTCTCCTCTTGTGAGGCGGAGTATATTGCAACAAGCACGACGACATGCCAAGGCCTATGGTTAGGGAGACTATTAGCTGATCTGATGATGAAGACGGAGGTGGAACCAGTGGTACTCCGAATTGATAACCAATCAGCTATTTCACTCTGCAAGATTCCGGTGATCCATGAGAGAAGCAAACACATTGAAACTCGGTTTCATTTTATCAGGGAGTGCATGGACGCTGGAAGCATTGGCATGCAGTATGTTTGCACAAATGAGCAGCTCGCTGATATTCTGACTAAGCCATTGAGTGGACCAAAGATTCAGGAGATGAGAGGTAATATCGGCATTCAAGCAATAAAGGAAAAAGGATACGACAAGCTTCATGTTAATCTTGTTGTCCAAGTTTTAAGTCTTAATATTAGGAAACTTTTTGTTTCAGTTTTAGGAAAGCTCGAGGAGAGTTTAAACCGTGTACGACTAGGTACAGGGGTCACGTCGTGTTGGGTTCAGCTTGGCTGTTCCGTATTGGGCGTGGACTCGTATTTGTAAACGCCTATATAAAGAGAAGAAACAAACAAGAAAAGGTGTGGTCGTGTGCACCACAAAAATTTCGTTTTGCCTCTGTCTCTCAAGTACGTACGTACTACTTGAGTTTTTATTTTCGATCTGTTTTTCTCGTAAGATTCAGGGTAGAAAACCAACAAAATCTCGATTAGTCCTGCTTTGTGTTACAAATTGGGACGAATAGTACCTGCCTATAAATGTGCAACCAGTCCTCTCCCTCCCTCCTTTCTTTTTTAGTTGTGAAGGGTGTGAGATGTGTGTGCTAGCTTGTTTTTTTCCTATGCACGCAAGGTGTTGGATAAAATGCTTTAGTGAATGATGGCTCTTGATTTCACACAAAACAAAAATGATATGAGCCACACTTGAGCTTTCTACTCTTTATTTCCTCCTCAATTGAGGTTAGTAACCTTATCCTTTCATCTGTCATTGATACAATGCATGTGTCGATGTAAAGTGGTCATTTCACTATTTATGATATTCTGTAATGCTTTTGATAAATTTAATTTTATGATACAGATGAATAGGCGAGAATGGATGTATGGTGATCGACGTGAATCTGAGTATATTAAGGGCGTGGATAAATTTATCGATGTTGCTAAGGCAAACAAAGAGAATAGTTTTATGCGTTGACCATGTGTTCCATGTCGGAACGACAAGGAGTACTCTTCTTAGAAAATCATTTGTGGCCACCTGGTTTGCAAAGCTTTCATGCCTAGCTATAATTTCTGGACCAAGCACAGAGAAAGAGGGGTTATGATGGAAGACAATGAAGAAGAAGAGGATGATGATAAAAACTATCCTATGTTCCCCGCATACGGTGATACTGCAATGGAAGACAATGAAGAGTAAGGAGGTGAAGAACGGGCATCAGATGAGCCCGCTCATGCAAAGCGTGACTATGAAACATAAAAGGAGAAGTTGAAGTTGGAGGACATGTTAGAAGATCACAAAAAATTGTTGTACCCAAATTGCAAAGGTGGCAGCACAAATCTCAGTACCACACTAGAATTGCTGCGATGGAAGGCAGAGTGTGGTCTAGCTGACTCCGCATTTGATAGGTTGCTGAAAACAATGCATCCGAAATTTCCAAAGGATAAAGAATTTCATGAGAGTACGTACGAATCAAAGAAGACTCTCTGCCCTCTAGGATTAAATGTGCAGAAGATACATGCATGTATTAACTGCATCCTCTACCGTGGTGAGGAGTACGAGAATTTAGATAAATGCCCGGTATGCACTTCATTACGGTATAAGATCAGACGAGATGACCCTGGTGATGTTGAGGGCGAGCCCCCCGGAAGAGGGTTCTTGGTAAGTTTATGTGGTATGCTCCTATAATACCATGGTTGAAACGTCTGTTTAGAAACAAAGAGCATGCCTGGTTGTTGCGATGGCACAAAGAATACCGTAAGAAAGACGTGAAGTTGAGACACTATAACACCCCAGTTTTACTTAAAGAGTATTTAGGGTTTGTTTGTGCATCATGAGCATAACATCTTAAATTGTGCATTAAAGAAGAAATGCAAAACCCTAAACACTAATTCTTTTCCCTCTTCAAAACCCTTCGAAAATGGTTTTGATTTTGAAATCACAAAAATAATGGAGCCCAATGGATTATAAGGGCTCCTAAGTATTTCATATATTTACAAAGCCTTCTGGTATTTTAAAAGGTTCCAAACAATAAATGAATTGGAAATACAAAGAGAAAAGGATTTCAGAAAATAGAAAAAAGGTTTCCATTAGAAAAAATAGAGCTAGACCCTTCCAGGCCGGACCATCTCTTCTCCCTTCCTCTCCCTGCCACCCGCGCGCAGCTCCTGCGGCCCACCTTTGGCCCAAGCACAGCCTACAATATCCCGGTACCCCTCTGCCGTCCTTCCCCTTTCCTCTTCTCGTCGACAGAAGGACAAGCACCTCCGTGGCGAAGCCAATGCCGTTCTTCCGCACCGCTTGTTTTCTGTTGTTTGTCGCTTCCTAGAGAGGGAATAAGCACCCGTGTCGATGTCCCTGCGAGGATAAGGTCACCGAGACCTTCCATTCTCTCCCTCCCGCGAACCCTCTCTCTCGTTCCCCAAACGCGTCAAAACCCTGGCTGTAGAGATCGTCGGCACCTCGTCGTCCCATGTCTCCCGGTGAGCGGCCGAGCAAACTAGGAGAAGAACCTTGCCACTGCTGTCGGGCTTGTCAAGCCGAGCAAGCCAGGAGGGCCCTTCCTGACCATAATCGAGTCTGAGTTGCTCGTCTTCCCAAAGTCTGGCCGCCGTTGATTCGCTCACCTCAGACCTCTCGCATCATCAACGACCATCCCAACGCATACATGGTGAGATCCTCGTCCTCCTGGACCTCCTATTTGTTCTGCTCCTTCTCTGTAGCGTCCTACCGCCATGCGCCGCCATGCCCCGTCGCCTCTGCTCGTTGTAGCTGCGTCCCCGTTGACCAATAATGAGCGGCGCTGCCAGTTCTTGGATCCACGTGTCACCCTCGTTCGGACAAGACCAGTCCCGTGTGCGGGAGTGCTGTAGATCACTGCCGGTGTCCACCTTCCGATGAGCTCGCCAGCATGAGAAGTGGATCCGATGAGGAGCCCGCGTGGCTGCTGCGTGGATCTAACGTGGCCTTGATCCCACCTGTAAGCCACAGTGGCTAGCCCTAGCCTCAATACAAAACAACCCATTCCCCCTGATGACATCATGCCAGTGTCACCCTGACGTCAGCAGCCCATGTGTTAGCCCGGTCAAACCGGCCCCGGTCCCACTTTGCCTACTTGGCTTGCCGATGTGGTCGCGGCCCCATCGGTCATTCACTGTGGGTAGCCTTAGCCCTAGTAATAAATAACCCCGACCTTGTGATGACATTAGCGTGATGCAGTAAATCAATTTAAATGGTTCTAATAATTCCATAAATTGAATAAATATTGTAAAATCAATAATTTGACTTGTCATTTCAACATCCTTGTTTAAATGGTTCTAATAATTCCAGAAATCGAATAAATATTGTAAAATCAATAACTTATTCATATTTAAATGGTTACTTTTCAATACTACTTGACTTGTCATTTCATCATCCTTGTTTGAGCATTGTATCGATGCCATGTGTTGATTGTTTCGCTTTCTTTCCGGTGTTTGCTTCTTCCCGGTATAATAATATATCGTGATCGATATTGAAAACCGAGATCAACACCGTCGAAGCTCAAAGAACAATACTTGGAAAACTATAATCAAGTCAAGTACCAGATGTTCGAAGCTCTTCTTTCTGGTTATGAACGGGCAAAGGCAAGCATAGCCCCACCATGATATAATCATATGATTTCGAAAGTATTTCAATTCTTGCCATGATGCATCTGATTCTACTGTGATATTTTATCGATAGATATAATATCCTATCTATTGCATTACTCCCTTTGAGCTTATATTACCTGACCACTGCTCCTAGAATAACTAGGTTTGGCTTGTGTGCACCGCTAGAGATTTTATATGTGTCCTGCTTAGCCATGCTTAGCTGTTGAGTCTGCTTCATCCAGATGATGTATCAGATACCAAGAATCTAGTATGACAGGAGAACGTAATGAGATGATATCAGAGGTGATATAAGTTAAAAAGCATGGCTAAGCAGGACACATATAAAATCTCTAGTGGTGAAGGAGGTGCGTTTATAACAGGTAGGTAAGCGTGGCCGGGGTTGCTTGGGGTCAATATGAGCCCCTGGTGAACCAACCTCGCCTCACATCTCTAGGGACCTGCTTCGGGATTTGACCCATTACGGCGGAACCATCATTAGGACGTGACTCATGGTCTCGGCGAAATCAAGGTAAAGGTCGTGTCTAACCACCCTCTGCCGGCCTTCCAAGGAAGAGGGCTAATGTACTGGCATTAAGAGAAGGTTAGTACATGTGGGTAAAGTTGTACATGCCTGCGGGGTAATAATATTTTCGAAAAGACATTTTCACGGTTATGAAAGACTTGGGAACGAACGTGATAATCATAGACAACTTTAACCTAATCGTAAAACTTTGCAGATCAACGTGTGCTTAAGGATGCTTCCTCATGCGTATGCGGGGTGATCCTAGTTATGGTTCAGATGATGATGATTTGGTGGATGTCAAAAATGATGATCAATACTTTGGAGATGTCGCTCTCTTATCCCTTTTTAAAATACTCTGATTAGACGATATTCTCCTCTCTCTTGTTTTATAAACAAAGATGGCTTTATGAAAACCACATCCACTAGCCAAAAGTTTTGCGGAGTACACCCTGTGCTCACCCTTGCTTTGTTGATAATTTTGGCAAAGTAAGTGTTCACCTAAAGACGAGTTTCGTACGACATTGACACCAACGAGTAGCTTGGGGTTCCCGGCCGGCAGCCTAGAATCTATGGGCTAGGACGTTATCATTATGATTTAGACCTCTTAGGCCATTTGTTAAGTTTTCTATACTTAATAGCATAATTTTCCTTCCATTGTTTGGTGTTTGTGGTTAGTGACCTCTGCTTGTAATAATTTGTCTCTTTGCTCAGTTATGAGCTTGCGGTAATAATTTTGTGTCATAGGGTCACTACTGTGTTACCGATTCTTAACTGGATATCCTCGAGCGAAAGGTTAAGCTTATGTCAGATGGAGGTCTAGGATTTGTTTACCCCTGATCCCGAGGGTGTCACGGGTTTTGGTATCAGAGCAGTACCGACCGTAGGAAAATCTTGCTATTGGTCAATGTTGAGTCTAGTGTTTGTGAAAACTATTTGAAAGGTGAAAAATATTTGCGAAAACTCTAGTATGCTTCTTTTACTCATTATCCAGTTTCACTCTAACTCTAGGTCATCTTGTCTAGTGTTGATCCTGGAAAAGTTTTGATATCTCTTCTGGTCTTTCAAAACATAGGTGCCCTCTGGGCATGCTGTTCTTAGCCAGTTGACCTAGTGTTGAGTTCTCTAGAGTTGTGTGTGTTGTGAATTCCTTGATCCATTTGTTTTGCTTCATTTGAGATTTTCCTTTCTATCATGATCTCTCTATCTTTATGACCGACAATATTCTATTGTTTGATCCACAATGTTCTGTTCTAGGCTTTGATGTTTCATGTCGCCTCGTGTTCCTCATTTCTATTTGTTTGGGTACTTCAGAAGTTGTTTCTTCTCTTGGAACCTACCTGTCACATCCCAAAATTTTCCAAAATTTTGAAATGTGAAAAATAAATAAACAAAATAAATAATTGTTGAAAGTTAGGGTGAAAACAAACTTTTTATTTCTAAATGGAAACTTAAAAACCCATCTTCAACAAACTTTGAATAAAAGGGAATCAAAAAAATTCAATCAAGTGAAATGCATTCATCAAATAATGTATCTTGAAATTTAAACATTAGAAAAAGTTAAACAAAACCCTAAAACCTTAATGGAATAAAATCAATTACAAGATCTCTCTAAGACTATGAATTTGATCCATATAAAAATCTATCAACAAACTTTTATAAATGATAAAAAATGATAAACATAAAAATATTATAAAACCATAAAAATTGATTCACTTAATTTGGAGCCATGGATAAAAACTTTTGAATTTAATAAGATTAAAGGAAATATCTTCCAAAGATAATAAAGATTTTATCTAAAATCCATACCAAAATTGTGAGCAAAATAATCCTAACAAGATTTAAAAGGATATACAAATATTAAATAAAATCATACAAATAGGAATCTATAAATAAAAAGGATGTGGATTTTATAAGGCAAGGAAAGAAATAAATAGATAAATAAGGAATATTTAAAAGCCAAATAAAATCTTGGACAAACAAATATTATGGAATAATAAAAGGAATAAAAGATTATTTAAATAAAATCATATGGATTGAACAATATCCAATTTTATTTAAATGAAGACAAATTGCTTAAACTAAATAATAAATTCCAAAGGAAATATTTAGAAGACAATTTAAAACTTGAATTAAATCCATAAGCAAATGGAACAAAGATAATTCAAATCCAAATAAAATGAAGGGTTAAAGAATAACCAAATAAAAGTATATGGGAGAAAACCATATTCTAAGTATATTTGAATAAAGACAAAATCCCTAAAGTAAATGATTAATAAAGACAATTGTATGAATAAAGTTTATATGGAATTAAAACCATATTTGATTTTATTTGAATAAAGACAATTGCCCAATTTAAATGATTAATAAATCATATTAAAATATTTCAAATAATTCAAAGTGAATTATTTAACACCCTATTAAATAAATAAAACCTACTGAAAAAGGTTTGGTGAAAATTAGAATTCAACTAAGGGTTTGAAAATATAATTAAAATCTTATTTGAATAAAAACAAGTGCCTAATTTAAATAAAGAATAAACCATAATTGAATAAAGGAATTATTCCAAAATGGTGTTTAAAAACACATTTATAATAGTACTAAAATATATTGAAGGTTTGGAAAAGTTTTGAATTAAAAATAGGTTTGAAATCATTTGAACAAATTCAAAACAGAAAAAGAAAAAGAAATAGAATAAAAAAGGGAAAGAAGCCAGTCCAGCCCAGCTAGCCAAATAGGCCCAACTCGCAGCCCATCTTCCTTCCATCCCCGAAACGTTTTCTCACCAGCATCTAAACCCGCACAGTCACTGATATGTATACCCCACCGTTTTCCCTCTCTCTATCACTAACAAAGTGACCCCACCTGCCAGTCGTCTTCTTCACCCGTGCGTGACCAGTTCGTCGCCGTTTCTGGCATTGATTCCGCGTCGTCAATATGATTGAGTGTCGCGCTAATTCCTCCCAGCGACCAAGCACCCTTAAACGCCCACGCTCTCTCTACCTTTCCCCTCATTCGCCGCACCCTCTCTGCCACCAGGCTGCGCGAGTTAGCCATTGCACCACCACTGCTCCGATGAGTTCTTTTCCTCGATTCCGGCGACGACAGCCCTCCCCTTGATCCCTGGCCTCCATGAGACTACTCCCCATCGCCAGGCTTTCAACACCCGGATTTTTAATCCCAGATGCTTGTTATGCCATACATCGCAATCCCAGGATTACCATTTTTGCGAGACATAACAGAATTGGATACCACAGTTCATCATCCATTACAAACCATACATAAGGTCTTACACGAATAAGGATCTCATGATCGAGTTCTTAATACAACTCAACCATCGCAAATACGTAATAATAAAGGTAGCGTAGGTGAAGATCCATCTTCGGGGTCACAAGCAATGCTGACGATGGGAGATGATCCTAGTTGTCGTAACCTTCCTAGGGTCCTTCGTCCTGGTACTCCTCTTTATAGTCTAGCCACGGGAATAGCCAGGGACAAAGCCATGAGTACTCTTTAAGTACTCGCAAACTAGTACTAACAAGTGAAGGGGGTTTTTGTAGTAGGACACTAAGCTCTAGGGTTGTTTTGCAAAAAGCCAGATTTATTTCTACTAAGCTCAGAAGCAAGAAAAGCTAGTTGAAAGTTTATAACACCTAAGTGGGAACTTGAATTTCATATCACAACTCTGTTGTGGTCAAGTCAAAATCTCAACTCATTTCACAAGTCATTTTGAAAACATCTGACGGGGGAACAGTATGGCCACTCCAACTATCCATAACCGCGGACGTGGCTATTCGAATAGTTTGACAATCTGCAGAGATTGTACACTTTCACCACAACATTCGATACATCTGTCAGGAACAAATCCTGAATTCACCATACTCAGTATGCAGATAATCAATCCTAACCTTTCAATTACACGCCCTAGTATACGCACCTCTCCAGTGATTTTTGCCTCCCAACCATGACCAACTGTCATCTTGGGTACTGCATAGGTGGACAATCTTCACAAGGTAGCCTCAGCTCAGACCTTGGCCGTGAGGGAACCCATACTAAGGTATATAAGTTCCCAGACAAGCCATACCCAAATTTCGGGTATTGTGGATGTACGGTAAAATTGGAATGGTATCGCATCCAGACAACCATCAGTTTTATAAAGGGCTAAGGCTCATGCCTTAACATTTTCATCAACAAAATCATCTGGTGTTCAGAAACACATGTCAAAACAATTCAGTAGAATGACTCATCATTCTAAGGTTTTCATAACCATTTTCCACCAAGTATTCCCATCTAAATTTTATCAAGTTTTATGCTTAGCACTAGCATCTACAAGTGGGGAGGTGAGTACTAATGAGGGGTGGTAAACAAGTGTAGTTTAACTAGGTTCATTCTCATGCCTTAGGATGACATCAAGATTATCTAGCTTAGGCCAAATTTAATGCTCTTTATGCAACCTTCAATTCTTTTTCTAGTATCTACAATTTACTCAAATACACTCTAAGTAATAGCTTTGATAAAGAGATAAAGTAGAAACCTTGCAAGTAAAACTAGGAATGGGGTTATCAAGTGGGTATGATCACATATGCTTAAGGCATATAGTGGGCATGGTAACAAGCAAGTATTAGCTGGAATAGGTCAACTTGATTAGTAAGGCTTGCTAAAGTAGAGTATCTTGCAAGTGTTAGCCTGCCTTGTGCAGAGCAGTGGTTGAAGTTCTCCTCGGCTTCTTCTTCGTAGTATCCTCCTTCCTCCTCATATCCTTGGTCGGTACTAGCGTCTATGAATAAATACGAGGTACACAATCACCAAAAAAATACTTAACTACTTTCAATCATCACACAAAAGTGTTCTATAGATGATCTAGCTTCATCACTAACATTCAAGATTAAAGCACTTGCATTATTTATTTATTTTTAGAAAAGTAATTTCTACTCATTGAAAAACTACTTAAGATTTAATATTCTCCAAACCAAACATGGGATTATGTTGATACATGTCATCACCACATATTTAAGTACATGGGAATGTGATTTAAAGTGGTGTCACAATTTAATAACGTTTAACCTTTTATTTTAAATAATTAAAGTGGCTAGAAATGCCTATGTGGCATTATTTTATTACTTGAACATTATTTCTATAAGTAAACCCATATGTTTTTATATATTATGAAAGGTATAATCAAATGTGATTTTTGAGAGTTGGAATCAACTCAAAAGCTATTATGGTTGAAATTTGAAAAATGTTTGAATGTAGAAAATCTTCTGACTTGTTATTTTTACCAAGGTTGATCTACAGATCCAAATGATTTGAATCCAACGGGATTAGACTAAGCATTTCAATACCTTTCTAACAAAATTGGTTTCATGTAATTTGGTTCACTGAATCGAGCTGGGTTGAATTTTGAAACTAGGTACAGAATTGAGTTTGAATGAAAATAGAAAAAGTTAAATTCAAACGAGTGGGCTGCGCGGGAAGGGTTATTGGGCTGGCCCGGTGTCACTCCGCAGCGCGGGGTGCAACTGAAAAGGGGGGTCTACTGGTCAGTGGCTCATAAAATGCGAAGCGGTATGGGGCGATCTCGGCCGCACGATCTAAGTCTAATCGAACGGCTACAACTCATCGTCCACGCCGGGCAGCGCCGGCGAGACAGAACCCTAACGCGGTAGGTGGGGGTCGTGGGAGGCTCACCGGGGCTCAGTCGAGGTTTGGTGATGGGGGCAAAATATGAAGTCGACGACGGAGATTCTCCTGGCACCGGCAGCTCCTCCTGGGGCGGCTCCAATTGATGGGTTCCTTCTTCTCCGGCAGCGGTGGGCTCCGGTGAAATTCCGGCGATGCGCTGCTCGCCTTGATCCGAGAGTGAGGTGGGGTGGTTCTGGGTGAGAGGGGAGTGGAATGGTGTGAAGAAATCGAGTGGCGGATGCCTCTATTTATAGTGGCGAGAGGGGACCGACGAGCGCGGGCTGAGCTCGTCATGGTCGACGGCACAGAGGGCTATCGGCGTGGGCGACGGTAGGGGGCGGTGTTGTGCTCCCTGGCGAAGATCAACGGCGTGGTGGCGAGGCGTGGGGCGGTGCTGATCGGTCGGAAAGCTTCAGCGCTCTAAGCGTGTTCGACGAAGGTTTTGATGGCGCACAGTGCGCGTGGTCCGCACGGCGGCGAACGGGCATGTCTGCGGGGTTGCTGGGGTGGTGGTGATCACCAGTGGACGCGGCAAAGGCGGCGCGCGGCCTGTGGGCGTGTGTCGAGGGTGACGCACGGGCGCGCTCTCGGCATGCTAGCAGAGAGGCTTGGCATGGCTTGGGCGTGTGGTCCAGTAGCTGGCATTGATCGAGGCTAGGACATGGAGTGGCGGTGGGGTGCTGGCTAGCTCCCAGACACGGTTGGCGAGGATAGTGTTGCTCGTAGCTTGTTGTCGACCATGGGGTGGCAATGGTGCTCTCGGCCTGCTCACCATTGATGACAATGTCCAGCTAACAGTGGTGCTAGAGATTAGTTAAGGTTGCTAGATGATCTACTAAGGCTAGCTGTAACCAGAGAGGGAACAAGTTAGGCCCAAAACACTGCTCAACATAGTGTTTTTTATTTTGTTGATTTGAATCTGCAACCTGTTTGATGAAATGGCCGCATGAACTTAAGTTTTAAATTTTGAAAAGATTTTTGGTGGATATGCTAGGCATGTGTTGAGGGTTTTGTGGATGCTTGGGTTTTGAAAATTGAGCTTGTTTGAGTAGTTTTTGAAATAGTGGGATCTTCCCCTATGAAATAGATTCAATTTTAAACTGTCATTTAAACTAAGCATTTAAATGTTTTTGGATGATCACAAAGTGGGCCTTGGTACCTTTCTATGAGTACTATCCAGGGGTGCAAAGATCCTTACATGTTTCTGTTAAGTTCTGAAAGTTAGGGATAGCCAAAATAGGCATGGGAGTTAAATTGGCCAAAGTGACCATTCACTTAATTTGTTTGTTTTGACTTGTTTGTCTTTGGGAAAAGTTTGGGGATTGTTTAGATGATGTTTATTTCACCTAAGAATCATTTTACAAGCAAAGAAACACAGAACCATGGCAATTCAAACGAATCCAAATTTTAATACATACACATATGAATGCTTTCATATTTTTAATTGGAAAAGTTTTTGTTAACCCAAAATTTGATGATTAGAGTTTGATGATATAGGTTTAATATTTTTGGGATGTTACAAACCTTCCCCCCTTAAACAAAATCTCCTCCCGAGATTTGAAAAAGGACGAAAAAGATTACCTAGGATTTGAAGAGATTGGGAAACTCCGTCCTGATGTGATCTTCGCGCTCCTAGGTAGCTTCGTCTTCTGTGTGGTTGCTCCACTGAATCTTGAGAAAACTTGCGAAGTAATGAGATATGGAACACATTGCGAAGTAATGGTCCGGTGATCAATGTTCTTGAACACTTCAGTCTTCTCCGGAACTTCGAGGCACTTGCGAAGTAATGAGATATGGAACACATTGTGCACGGCTGACATCTCTTTGGGTAGTTCCAATTGATACAACACTTCTCCTCGACGGTTTAGAATCATGAAGGGGCAGATATATCTGGGGGCTAACTTTCCTTTCAGCTGGAAACGCTGCATTCCCTTCAATGGAGACACTTTCAAATACACAAAAATATCCTATGTTGAAGGCGATGTCTCGATGTCTATTGTCGGCGTAACTCTTTTGTCTAGACTGGGCGGTCTTGAGGTGCTCACGAATCTTGTGAACCTTCTCTTCTGCTTCTCGTAGGATGTCGGGTTCGAAAATCTAACTCTCTCCTACTTCCGACCAGTTCAAGGGGGTGCAACACTTCCTTCCATACATGAATTCAAATGGGGCCATTTGCAAACTAGCTTGATAGCTGTTGTTGTATGAAAATTCTGGGAACGGCAGACAGTCTTCCCATTTTGATCCATACTCTAACACACATGCTCTCAACATGTCTTCGAGTATTTGATTTACTCGCCCCATTTGTCCATCGGTCTGAGGGTGATAAGCGGTGCTGAAATCTAGTCGGGTTCCTAAACCTTCTTGGACTTTCTTCCAGAACCTCGAGGTAAACTGAGTTCCTCGATCCGATACGATGTTCTTGGGGACTCCATGCAAACTGACGATTCTAGCAATTTATAACTCTGCTAGCTTCGAACTTTGATATGTGGTCTTGACGGGTAAGAAATGGGCGACTTTGGACAATCTCTGCACTATGACCCAGATAGAGTCATTTCCCCTACTAGAAGTAGGCAATCCGGTGATAAAGTTCATTCCAACGGAATCGCATGTCCATTCCATAATCTGCAATGGTTGCAACAATCCAGCGGGTCTTTGATGTCCCGCCTTGACTCGCTGACATATATCACACTTGGCAATATAGCTTCCGATTTCACTCTTCATCTTATGCCACCAAAATTGTTACTTCAAATCTTGATACATCTTCGTTCCTCCGGGGTGGATAGAATAAAGAGTATCATGAGCATCCTTCAGAATAAATTCTTTTAAGACAGAATCTGCTGGTACACAAAGGTGTCCTTTGTACCACAAAACTCCTTCTTCGTCTTCGGTAAATCCAGGTACTTTGCCTGTACCAATACGACGCTTGATTCCATCGATACTAGCATTTCCTTTCTACGCCTCTATGATCTGGCTGATCAAAGCGGGTTGAATTTCTATGCTAGCCAAAAATCCTTCACTCACTAATTCCGTTGGAGTTCAAGCGGCACGGCAATCTTGGTTGCTCCTTCAAAATCATGGAGATCAAGCGGCACGGCAATCTGCTAAGGGCATCTGCTACCACGTTAGCTTTACTGGGGTGATAGTGAATGTCCAGGTCGTAATCCTTGATTAGATCAATCCATCTTCTCTGTCTCATATTCATCTCCTTCTGAGTGGGCTCTTGTGATCTGAATATATCTCACAACGATTTCCCATCAGGTAATGCCTCCATGTCTTCAGGGCTAGAACTACGGCTGCGAGTTCGAGGTCATGGATTGGGTAATTTTGCTTATGTTGTTTCAGTTGTCGGCATAGATAAGATATAACTTTGCCTTCTTGCATTAGCACACATCCGAGTCCGATCTTGGATGCGTCACAATATACGTCAAAGGGCTTCGTGATATCCGGCATGATTAAGATTGGGGCTGAAATCAATCTCCTCTTGAGTTCTTGAAAACTCACTTCACATTTGTCCGTCCATTCAAACTTCTTGTCCTTCTTCAACAATTGTGTCATGGGTCTGGCGATACTCGAGAATCCTTCTACGAACTTGCGGTAGTATCCCGCCAATCCGAGAAATGCACGAACTTGGGTTTGTGTGGTTGGGGCTTGCCAATCTTCGACTTTTTTCACTTTTGCAGGGTCAACGGCAATTCCTCCGGCTGATAGAATGTGGCTGAGGAATCCTACCTCCTTTAATCAGAATTCACATTTGCTAAACTTGGCATACAACTGATGCTCTCTAAGGGTTCCAAGAATGGTCCTTAGGTGTAGCTCATGTTCTTCTTCTGATTTGGAATAAATTAGAATGTCATCGATGAACACAACGACAAACTTATCCAGGAAGTCCATAAAAATCTTATTCATGAGATTCATGAAATAGGCGGGGGCATTGGTTAATCCAAAAGACATGATGGTATACTCGTATAATCCATATCTGGTGGTAAAGGCAGTCTTTGGAATATCCTCTGCACGAATCTTGAGTTGATGATAGCCTGCTCTAAGATCAATCTTAGAAAACACTTTGGCACCGGTCAACTGATCAAACAAATCTTCTATCTTGGGCAATGGGTACTTGTTCTTGATAGTGACATCATTCAACTTTCGGTAATCCGTACACAAACGGTTACCTCCATCCTTCTTGTCCACAAACAAAACAGGTGATCTCCATGGTGACGCACTTGGTTGAATCAATCCAATTTCCAACATGGCATCTAGTTGCTTCTTTAGTTCTGCTAGTTCAGACGGGTTCATACTATATGGTCTTTGGGCTATGGGTCCGGTTCCGGGGATTAGTTCAATGATAAACTCGATATCCCGATCTGGGGGCATACCGGGCAAAACATCTGGAAATACATCAGGGTATTCACAGACTATCCAGACTTGGTCAATGGTAGGTTGGGTTATACTCTTGTTGCACTTGAATTGACGAGGTAAGGTTTCAGATACATGCTCGACTGATATTCCGGCTGTACTGGTCATTGTTATGGCTTTCTTGGCACAGTCAATTAATCCTTTATGTTTGGACATCCAATCCATTCATAGTACTACTTCCAAATCTTTAGTTCCATGTACTATCAGATTAGCATAAAAATCTATGCCATGGATTCGGATAGGGACGGCTTTGCAAATTTGCCTAGCTTTGGTGGTTGAACCGGGGATTTGAACAATCATAACATGCTTCAGTTTGGTTAGTTGAATCTTACTAGTGCTTGCAAATTCTTCGGTGACAAATGAATGCGATGCACCAGAATCAAACAACACTCTAGCAAGTACTGAATTAACAGAAAACATACCCAGCACGACGTTTGGCACTTCCTGAGCTTCTTTAGCATGCGTGAGAAAAAGACGGTCGTTGCGGTTGAGTGAATTCCCTGGGGCAAACCTTCTTATAGGCTGAACATGACGCTGCTGCTGAGCTGGGGCATTTGCATTGGGGGCTGCGTCATTCTTCTTGGGGCACTCATTTGAGTAGTGACCCTTATTTCCACAGTCATAGCAAGTCACTTGCGACTTGTCCTTTGCTGCAACAGGCACAAGATTGCTTCCAGTCCTCGGGGTAGTGTTGGTGTTGGCGGCAGCATTGTTGTTGTTGAACTTGGGTGGTGCACGGTTGAAATTGTTAGAGTTGCCGGGGTTGTTGTGATTTCCTCCGGGCCTTGGGTTTCCACGATTGGGATAGGTCGGACGGTTCTCCGGGGGTCTGTTGGTTCTCGGGGCAAATCCTGGAGATGGGTTAGGGCGATACTTTGGGGTCTGATGGGTTCCTGGCTGATGCATCATGCGACGCTTGCGGTTATCATTGGCTTGGTTGATCTTTCCTTCCATCTGGATGGCAGAGTCGACAAGGCCTTCAATATCAGCAAAGGGGATATTGACCAACACAGTCTGCATCTCATCGTGCAGACCATTCAAGAATCTCTCTTTCTTCTTGGCTTAGGTGTCGATCTCATCCGGGGCATACCTAGCTAATGACAAGAATTTGTCACGGTATTCCACTACAGTCATCCTTCCTTACTTTAGTTCTCCGAACTCATCTCTCATTCTCTTGATCAAACCCGGTGGAACATGGGTTCTGCTGAACTTGACCTTGAATTCCTCCTAGGTCATCATCTGTCCTCCGGTCATTGCACGAATGTTGTTCCACCATGCTCTTGCATCTCCGGCTAGATAGTGGGTGGAGAACAGAACTTTCTCGTTAGCCTCCACTCCAGCAACTTCTAGGTTGTTCTCCATGGTTTGCAGCCAATCATCTGCGTCTAAGGGCTCTTCCGACTTAGTGAAAACAGGTGGGTTGGTATTCTGGAAATTCTTGAGCTTAGATCCATGGTTGTCCTGATTTCGTTGGCCTTGATTGTTGTGGGCTAGCTGGGCTATTTGCTGAAGGGTGGCTAGGTTGGCTTGACGTTCGGATCTTTCAGCTTCGCGGTCAAAAACCAACATTTGCAGGATCTGCAACATCGGGTCCAGGGATGAACCACTTCCTCCGCGTGGCATCTAAAGATTGAGATAGATCATGAAAAAGAGGGAAATTTCTAAGGTTCAGGGACTTTGGAAAGTTTTTAAAGTTTGACTCAAATTTTCTAGAACTTGCTTTTCATTCATTCATTCATAGCGCACGATACAAACACACACCACAAAACAAGAAAAAAAGATGGTTTTACGAACCATTCTGGAAACTACGATACAATGGGACCGAATACAACTCATTACGCTAGTGCTCAAGTGCTACTACTCCTCGGAGTCGGTGTAGTCGTCATCCTCATCATCCTCATCGTCATCTATGAAGGCGAAATCATCCTCATCGGTGAAGAAGTCGATAGCCTGATCCTCCAGAAAATCATCGTCATCGATGAGATAGGAGTAGGGGTCTCCACGAAGATCCTCTCCGTCATTCTCCCTTTCCTCCAACTTCATGTCTCTCTCATGGATGGTCTCCTCCAAATCCGAGATACGGTGGCGAAGACGGGGAATGATGCTCTCCTTCTTGTCGAGCTGACGGCGGCGAGACTTGCGATCCTTTGCTAGCATGGCGATGGTCTGATCCTTCGTCTTAATGATGGAGGACTTGTGGTTGGAGTAGTCACGGCATTTGTCCAATTCATGCCGACGATCGTACATCATGAAGCTAACGTGGTCCAAATGAGTCTTCAGCTTGTGGTGGTATGGGGCTTCCAGTGGCTGTCCCATAGCATCACGCCTTGGGCAAAACTCAAAGCGGGTACCCTTGATCTGTTTGATACTCTGCCCACACACACGGGCAAGAGCTTCCTGCATGGCCCTGACAAGTCCATCGAGCCAGTTCTTTTCTCTTAAGGTGAACTGAATTCCCTCGGCAGTGGGAGGTTCAATCTTTCCATGGAGACTTGCAACAATTAGCCACTGCAGATCTTCTCCTCCTTAATCATTGAGCTGAGCTCCAAAGAACTCGGGGTGCAGACGCTCCAGAAGTTACGAACGCTGGTCCAAATCCCGCTCAAAGATAATGTCTCCTCCATTCCCCCACTGATAAAACTTGCTGTACTTCACGTCCATCTATAAGAATATAGGATGAGTAAGTTAGTAGAGTGATCCAGTGTGTCAAATTTTAGGTATTTTGCAAGAGTTTTTGAAGAACATGAATTTTCATGAAAGAATCAAGGTGATAAGAATGGGAATAAGTTTTTGTAAATATTTGCTTCCTTTGGTTTTGAAACTAAGTTTTTTGATTCAAACGGCCAGTCTAACTAGGGTCTCATATGGTCAGGATGGCTCTGATACCAACTTGTCAACACCCGGATTTTTAATCCCAGATGCTTGTTATGCCATACATCGCAATCCCAGGATTACCATTTTTGCGAGACATAACAGAATTGGATACCACAGTTCATCATCCATTACAAACCATACATAAGGTCTTACACGAATAAGGATCTCATGATCGAGTTCTTAATACAACTCAAGCATCAGAAATACGTAATAATAAAGGTAGCATAGGTGAAGCTCCATCTTCGAGGTCACAGGCAATGCTGACGATGCGAGATGATCCTAGTTGTCATAAACTTCCTGGGGTCCTTCGTCCTGGTACTCCTCTTCATAATCTGGCCACGGGAATAGCAAGGGACGAACCATGAATAATCTTTAAGTACTCGCAAACTAGTACTAACAAGTGAAGGGGGTTTTTGTAGTAGGACACTAAGCTCTAGGGTTGTTTTGCAAAAAGCCAGATTTATTTCTACTAAGCTCAGAAGCAAGAAAAGCTAGTTGAAAGTTTATAACACCTAAGTGGGAACTTGAATTTCATATCACAACTCTGTTGTGGTCAAGTCAAAATCTCAACTCATTTCACAAGTCATTTTGAAAACATCTGACGGGGGAATAGTATGGCCAATCCAACTCTCCATAACCGCGGACGCGGCTATTCGAATAGTTTGACACACTGCAGAGATTGTACACTTTCACCACAACATTCGATACATCTGTTAGGAACAAATCCTGAATTCACCATACTCAGTATGCGGATAATCAATCCTAACCTTTCAATTACACGCCCTAGTATAAGGACCTCTCCAGTGAGTTCGGCCTCCCAACCATGACCAACTGTCATCTTGGGTACTGCATAGGTGGACAATCTTCACAAGGTAGCCTCAGCTCAGACCTTGGCCGTGAGGGAACCCATACTAAGGTATATAAGTTCCCAGTCAAGCCCTACCCAAATTTCGGGTATTGTGGATGTACGGTAAAATTGGAATGGTATCGCATCCAGACAACCATCAGTTTTATAAAGGGCTAAGGCTCATGCCTTAACATTTTCATCATCAAAATCATCTGGTGTTCGGAAACACATGTCAAAACATCTCAGTAGAATGACTCATCATTCTAAGGTTTTCATAACCATTTTCCACCAAGTATTCCCATCTAAAGTTGATCAAGTTTTATGCTTAGCACTAGCTCTACAAGTGGGGGGGTGAGTACTAATGAGGGGTGGTAAACAAGTGTAGTTTAACTAGGTTCAATCTCATGCCTTAGGATGACATCAAGATTATCTAGCTTAGGCCAAATTTAATGCTCTTTATGCAACCTTCAATTCTCTTTCTAGTATCTACAATTTACTCAAGTACACTCTAAGTAATAGCTTTGATAAAGAGATAAATTAGAAAGCTTGCAAGTAAAACTAGGAATGGGGTTATCAAGTGGGTATGATCACATATGCTTAAGGCATATAGTGGGCATGGTAACAAGCAAGTATTAGCTGGAATAGGTCAACTTGATTAGTAAGGCTTGCTAAAGTAGAGTATCTTGCAAGTGTTAGCTTGCCTTGTGCAGAGCAGTGGTTGAAGTTCTCCTCGGCTTCTTCTTCGTAGTATCCTCCTTCTTCCTCGTATCCTTGGTCGGTACTAGCGTCTATGAATAAATACGAGGTACACAATCACCAAAAAATACTTAACTACTATCAATCATCAGACAAAAGTGTTCTATAGATGATCTAGATTCATCACTAACATTCAAGATTAAAGCACTTGCATTATTTATTTATTTTTAGAAAAGTAATTTCTACTCATTGAGAAACTACTTAAGATTTAATATTCTCCAAACCAAACATGGGATTATGTTGACACGTGTCATCACCACATATTTCAGTACATGGGAATGTGATTTATAGTGGTGTCAGAATTTAATAAAGTTTAACGTTTTTATTTTAAATAATTAAAGTGGCTAGATATGCCTATGTGGCATTCTTTTATTACTTGAACATTATTTCTGTATGTAAACCCATATGTTTTTATATATTCTGAAAGGTATGATCAAATGTGATTTTTGAGAGTTGGAATCAACTCAAAAGCTATTATGGTTGAAATTTGATAAAGTTTGAATGCAGAAAAGCTTCTGACTTGTTATTTTACCAAGGTTGATCCAGATATCCAAATGATTTGAATCCAATGGGCTTGGATTAAGCATTTCAATACCTTTCTAACAAAATTGGTTTCATGTAATTTGGTTCACTGAATCGAGCTGGGTTGAATTTTCAAACTAGGTACAAAACTGAGTTTGAATGAAAATAGAAAAAGCTAAATTCAAACGAGTGGGCTGCGTGGGAAGGGTTATTGGGCCGGCCCGGTGTCACTCCGCAGCACGGGGTACAACTGACAGGGGGGTCTAATGGTCAGTGGCTCATAAAACGCAAAGCGGTACGGGGCGATCTCGGCCGCATGACTACGGGCAGCGCTGGCGAGACAGAACCCTAACGCTACAGGTGGGGGTCGTGGGAGGCTCACCGGGGCTCAGGCGAGGGTCGGCGATGGGGGCAAAAGACGAAGTCGATGATGGCGATTCTCCTGGCACCGGCAGCTCCTCCTGGGGCGGCTCCAATCGATGGCTTCCTTCTTCTCCAGCATCGGCGGGCTCCGGTGAAATTCTGGCAATGCGCTGCTCGCCTTGCTCTGGGAGTGAGGTGGGGTGGTTCTGGGTGAGAGGGGAGTGGAATGGTGTGAAGAAATCGAGCGAGGGATGCCTCTATTTATAGTGGCGAGAGGGGACCGACAGGCGCGGGTTGAGCTCGTGGCGTGGGCGACGGTAGGGGGCGGTGCTGTGCTCCCTGGTGAAGCTCAACAACGTGGTGGCGAGGCGTGGGGCGGTGCTGATCGGTCAGAACGCTTCGGCGCTCTGAGCGTGTCCGATGGAGGTTTTGATGGCGCACAACACGCATGGTCCACGCGGCGGTGAACGGGCGTGTCTGCGGGGTTGCTGGGGTGGTGGTCATCACGCGTGCATGCGGCGAAGGCGGCGCGCGGTCTGTGGGCGTGTTTCGAGGGTGGCGCACGGGCACGCTCTCGGCATGCTCGCAGAGAGGCTTGGCATGGCTTGGGCATGTGGTCCAGTAGCTGGCATTGCTCGAGGTTGGGACAAGGACTGGCGGTGGGGTGCTGGCTAGCTCCCAGACACGGTTGGCGAGGCTAGTGTTGCTCGTAGCTTGTTGTCGACCATGGGGTGGAAATAGTGCTCTCGGCCTGCTCACCATTGATATAAATGGCCAGCTTACAGTGGTGCTAGAGATTAGTCAAGGTTGCTAGATGATCTACTAAGGTTATTTGTAACCAGAGAGGGAACAAGTTAGGCCCAAAACACTGCTCAACATAGTGTTTTTGATTTTGTTGATTTGAATTTGCAACCTGTTTGATGAAATGGCCGGATGAAATTAAGTTTCAAATTTTGAAAAGATTTTTGGTGGTTGTGCTAGGCATGTGTTGAGGGTTCTATGGATGCTTGGGTTTTGAAAATTGAGCTTGTTTGAGTGGTTTTTGAAATAGTGGGATCTTCCCATATGTAATAGATTCAATTTTAAACTGTCATTTAAACTAAGCATTTAAATGTTTTGGATGATCACAAAATGGGCCTTGGTACCTTGTTATGAGAACTATCCAGGGGTGCAAAGATCCATACATGTTTCTGTTAAGTTCTGAAAGTTAGGGATTGCCAAAGTAGGCATGGGAGTTAAATTGGCCAAAGTGACCATTCACTTAATTTGTTTGTTTTGACTTGTTTGTCTTTGGGAAAAGTTTGGGGATTGTTTATATGATGTTTATTTCACCTAAGAATCATTTTACAAGCAAAGAAACACAGAACCATGGCAATTCAAAAGAATCCAAATTTTAATACATACACATATGAATGCTTTCATATTTTTAATTAGAAAAGTTTTTGTTAACCCTAAATTTGATGATTAGAGTTTGATGAACCAAGTTTAATATTTTTGGGATGTTACACAGGCGCACACTGCAGTACCACCCACTTTCGCGCGCGTGCCCCGTAGGCTCGACAACCTTGATGACAGAGCGAGGCCGCCGTCTGGCATTTCTCCGGCGAGCTTCTCTAGTAAATCACGAACTCCCCGTCCTCTCTGCACTATACCCCTGCAATCTCCGTTCCATCGCGCGTCTAACACCTTCTTTGCTTTTCCCTGGCATGGCCTGTACACTCGCCAACGACATCGAACAGAAGCGCCCGTCGTCAGCAACATCTCCGGCGAGCAATCAGCGTCGACCCCGTGCACCCCTTCGCCAGCTACAACCACCTTGAGAATCACCGCGACACTGCGAACTCGGTGAGCTCCTCCCCTCGCTCTCTCGCTTCCTGTATCGCTGGCACTTGTCACCGGTTGAGCGCGCTGCCGCCAGCCACCCTCGTAGCGCCGCCCATCTGTGGTCGTCACCGTTTCGGCCATTCTATTTAGATCTAAAGGATGCAATAGATTCACTTAATGAAGAGGTACGAGATCATCCGCGCTGTGCGTTGTTAGTTAGATCTTATAGCCTGTATCACTCGATCCAAATGAAATGGTATCGGCAAACAGAAAACAGCCACGTGGCCTGAGTTTTGTTTTAAAAACAGAAACATTTCTATTAGATGTTAGAATTTGCAAAATTCATAACTTCAAATATGCACATCCAAATTTTACAAACTTTATATCATTGGAATTAGAAAAAAGAGTACTTTCCAACCATGCACTTTGTTTAGTATTTTGCTTCTGTAAAATTGATTGTTTTTGCAGAAACTTGTTTACGCTTATTTTGGATATAAAAATTATTCTAGAAATGATTTTAGGATAAAATATTTTGTAAATGGTTTGTTTTGAACCTACTGACCATGAAAACCAACTTGTTAGTTTAAAAACATATTTTATAATAATAGGGAATAAATCTTTGAATAAAAACATGTTTTAAAAATGCTTTTTGAGAAAAACCTTTGGAAAATGATTTGAATAAAACTCTATGACCCTAAACACCATGTTTTGGATTTAAAAATATATTTGATTAACCCTAGAGAATTATTACCTTTCTTAAAGGCATTTCCAACAAAATAAAATATTGCTTGGATTTAAAAATGGTTTATAGGTAAAACCTTTTGCAAATGGTTTTAATATTAAACACTTGACCTTAAAACACTAACATTTTTGTTTAAAAATGTATTTTTCAAACAATTGAAATTATTACTTTGATTTAAATCATTTCTAGCAAAACAAAAATGATTTAAAGTGGCCATTTTCACTAACTTGATATCAAATAGTTTTTCCACATTTATAAATGACCAATAGGTGTTGTATAATGTTTATAACCTATTAGAAACCACTTTTCCAAATAAAACAATCTTTGGCATGCTTGCATGCATTGCTTTGTTTTTAATATTTTATGTGCTGAATTATTTGAATGCTAGATTGAATTTGTGCCTTGATTGAATTGTAGTAAACTTTGAAGAGTGTGACTATTGCAAGATCAAGGAGTGAACTTATATTCTCTACCAAAAAGGAAAGTGGTGCTTCATACTTTTGTCCTGATATTTTCACTATGCATTAGTGATATTTCTATGTAGGACTTGCATGGAATTTTCTATGTCTTAACTATGCCATGGGAAATCCTAGTGGATGAAACCTTAGTAGAATTTTCCCTAAGTTAAGATTCCTACTACTATCATGCTTACCCTAGCTAGTAGAAAACAAGGGTGGACTATATTCATACTATGAAATATTTCTAAGTCTATGACTTGTATTTTGTTTAATAAAACAACTATGTGAATGAATCACCTGGGTGGACTGGTGGAATGGGTTATGTTGAGTGGTGACACATGGCCCATATTTATGGACTTCCCTGGTGTATCTCACTTGTGAAAAGCCACCCAGGAACATAGTGATTTGAGATGTCAAATGTTGAGAAGCTTCAAGTGCAGCCACTTGGCATTATGGGCTCTGCCTAGATCATATAGGTTGCAATAACTTAGCCAAATGGACAATTGGTGGTAGGGGATGATAGGTTTGGAGTGCGTCCATTTTGGTCTAAGGGAAGGCTTCTAAAAGACCTTGTCTCGATGCATGTCGAGTCTTGTGAGGAAAGTGCACCACCTCTTGAGAGAGTAAAATCTAAGTACTTAGCCGTGTCCCCGGCAATGGACAATTTGTGCATCAAGACATGGAAGCTACCAAGGATCTCCTCATCCCAATTTCTAAGTTAAAAGCATGTGGTTGAACAAGGGTTAAGGGATCACCAATGTCTATTGGTAGATGCCTCGGGTGATTTTGACAAACAAAAACTTAGTTTTTTCAAATGATATGGAAAATCTATTTTGAGCAAAGCAAGCCTAAGCTCCACTTAGCCAAATACATATATATGATAGATACTACTATTCTACCATAGTATCACTTGCCAATACAATTCAAATGTATTGACCCTTGTGGCTGTAACTTATTATGTTGCAGGTTTGTTTGATGTTAGTGAAGTGTGTTGATTAGGATTACAAATCTACAACCAATATGTTTGCCTGTGGGTAAAGTGTACAACTTCTGCAGAAGATCAAATTCTAAGTACTTAGCCGTGTCTCCGGTTATGGACAACTCTGAGCAACTAAGGCCTGAAGCTATGGAAGATCTCGACATTCCAATTTGTCAAAGTAAAACTTGATGGTGTCAACAAGGGATTAGAAGCACTTGGAGTTTTCCAAGGAGTTCAGAAAGATTGTCAAAAGATCAAAACTATTTTGAAAAGATAGGATAAAACTATAATTTTTTCTGCAAATTAGCCTAAACCCTACCTAGCCAAATATGCATATATTGATAGGTTCCACTTATTTCTACATAGTAGTGAAACTTGCCAATACAATTCAAATGTATTGACCCTTGTGGCTGCAACTTATTATGTTGCAGGTTTGTATGATGTTAGTGAAGTGTGTTGAATAGGGTTAAAATTCTACAACCAACATGATTGCCTGTGGCACTTTGAAGATGAAGGACTCCATGCTATATAGTTATTTCTGTTGCATTATAATGAGATAGCCAAATGAGCTATGTAAGATGTAATGAATTATTTTATTCCTGGTTATAAAGTTGTATTATGACCTTTGTTTCTTGATATTACATCTTAACTGTGGATGCTAGCTATTGATCCAGGGACTAGCATTGTAAACACAGGGATCTCTACCTTATTAAAGGTTGGGACCTCTACAGATGGACAAAACCCCTTATAAAAATAGGAGTTGTATTTGCTCAAAAACTCATTTACAAACAATCTTGTGTACTCTTTCCTTAACATTTTGGTTTTGATTCTACATCTCTTCCTTTTCAAACTTGATGGACAAAACTTCAACATGAGCAAGGACTTCACCAACTCAAATGATTTCAACTTCAACATCACCAATGACTTCAACTTTAGTTTCATCAAGGACTTCAACTTTGACATCACTAAGAACTACAAGTGAGACAAGAACAATACTCAAGACTTGAATATTAAGGAAACACAACTTAGAAGGAACCATCATCACCTTTGAAGTTTTGTGACCAAGATGCCAGAATTTTCCATGGTAACCATGACCTTGTCCATGAAGAAAACAACTAAGAAGAATGGAACGATCTCAAGTGAACCATATAGTTGGACCACCATACTAGTGATTAGTTTAAACACACCAACTTATGTGGAGTAGAAAAAATATTTTGTTGCCTAAATTGGGATGTTTGAACCTTGTTGTTTGAGTGGAATGCTTGTTTGTGATTGCTTGCACATTGTTTGTGTGAATTGTTGTGTGTGATTAGACTTCTTTACTATAAATCTTTTGCCTACTCTAATCCCAATCCAACCCAAACAGATGACTTCTCCAAGAAACACCAACATCAAGAATGGTGACAACAACAGCAATAACCAAGAGATGTTTCTAGCAACCCAAGCCCAGTTGAATCAAGTGACAACTCAGTTTTTACCCAATCCCAATTGTTGCAAAGGATGACCAATCAAATGATCAACATGATAAGCAACTCTTCCCAAGGAGATTGTGACAACAATGATATCAAGGATGATATTATAGAAGGAACTCAAGCTTGCAATATTTGTGGAGACATAGAACACACTTCCAAAGAGCATGAGGATCAATGCCCTAATTTTGAAGAGAAACATCCAACTAAACAATGCCCCACATCTCAAGTGACTTGCTTCCTATGTGAAGGAAATGATCATGTCCCTATCCAATGCCCCATCTATCCTATAGTTCAACAAATGAAACGAGGTGGAATGCATAAAAAATTTGGAAACCTCCATAAGGGAACAACTTCTACCAAGAAGGATGAAGGCAAAGTTAGAACCATGCCTCATAAAAATAAACCCAAAGTGACCACAAAGTGTTGCTACTCTTGTGGAGAAGAAGGTCATATCTCTATTAACTGCCCCAAGAAGAGAGAAAGATTTCCCACCTTTGTGGTGAAGTATGAAGAGCATGAACTAGAAGAACTCCTAGCTTTGGAGAGGCCCAAAAAGAAGAAGAAGGACATAAGCCAGTTGCAATGTTACAATTGCAAAGAAATGGGACACTATGCCAGTGATTGCCCAGAAAAGAAGAAGAACCAAGGAAATAAATAAGAGGAAATTAATACCAAAGAAGAAGAAGGAAAATAGCCAAGTGATGTGTTTCAAATGCAAAGAGCTAGGCCATTATGCAGACAAGTGTCCAGAGAAGCTTCATCAAAATCCCAAGCAAGCCAAGATGTAATCTAGTTGGAAAATTTTCAAGGGTGGTTGTACCCTGGTTGCTTTGAGCCAACTTGTAACCCTAGCCTCCCCAAACCTCGGGACGAGATTTATTTTAAGGGTGGTAGCCTGTCACATCCCAAGATTTTCCAAATCTTGTATTGTGAAAAATAAATAAACAGAATATATAATTGTTGAAAATTAGGGTGAAAAGAAACTTTTGTTTCTAATTGGAAACTTAAAATCCCATATTGAACAAACTTTGGTTAATGATTGAATCCAACTAAATTCAAATCAAGTGGAATGCTTTCTCCATAAATGCATATTGAAATTTAAGCACTCTGAGACCATATAAATTATTTCCCTAATAGAAGAAAATTATTTCCAAGCTATCTCTAAGACCATGGAGTTAATCCAAATAGAAATTTGTCGAACAAACATTTAAAAATGATCAAGAATGACAAATGGAAATATTATAAAACCATATAAATTGATTTCATTCAATTTGGAGCCATAGATAAAATCTTATGAATTTAATAAGATAAGGATATTTAATTCCCAAAGATAATAAAACATCTCTCTATAAATCCATACCAAATGGTGAGCAAATAATCCTAAAGATATTTAAAAAGATAAATAAATATCAAATAAGATTTTACAAATTGGAATCACCAAGTTTAGACCTATAAATAAGAAGATATGGATTTTATAAAATAAGGAAAGAAATTATTCAATAAGGAATATTTGAAGACCAAATTAAATCTTGGCCAAATCCATAAGAAAATGGAATGAATATAATCCAAAATCCAAATAAAAATAAATGGATAAAGAATTTTCCAAAATAAAAATAAAGTGGCATTAACCAAATTTCTTTTCCATTTGAATAAAGACAAAATCCCTGTTAGAAATGATTAATTAAATCATGGGAAAAGATATTTGGAATTTACCTAAGTGGAATAAAAGTGGATCAATTGACCTAAATAAGATCAAAGAAAACTTCCAAATAAAATTTATGGAATGAAAACTATATTTAATTTCATGAGAATAAAGGACAAGTACCAAATTAAAAATTATTAATAAATCATTTTCCAAATAAGTCAAGGTGAAATATTTAACACCCTATTAAATAAATAAACCTACTGAAAAGGTTTTGTGAGAATTGAAATTAAATAAGGGTTTAAAATATATTTGATATTAATTAAATTTAAATGCATGGGCCTACTTTTAAATAATTAAAAGACCCTAAGAGAATAAAAGCAATATTCTAATTTTGACTTTAAAATGAACTATTAATCAGTATTTGAATGTACACAAATTTTGGTTGAGTTTTGAAATCAAATTGATGTTTAAATTGATTAATCAAAATCAAAACAGAATAATAAGAAATGGAAAAGGAAAAACATTCAGAACAAAAAATATGAAACGGAGCAACCCAGCCCAGCTAGCCCACTAAGGCCCAGCAGCCCACTCCCTCTCACCCCGAACCGTTTTCTTCTTACTCAGAAAATCACCTGCAAAGAGAATGATGGTTGGACCCCACCTCCTCCTTCCCTCTCTCGCTGCCAAGCGACCCCACTGCCCCGTCATCATCTTCCTCGCCCCGCTGACCCCGCCCCTCACCTCGCCGGCCGTTGTAGTCGATTAAGGCCCGAGTAAATTCGCGTTAACGCCGCAGTAAAACCACCCCGCGACCATGCCATCTTAATCACCTCCCTCCCCTCTCCATTTCCCCCCAGACACCGCACCACCGGAGCCCCCAGGCTGCCCTGATTTCTGCTTCGACCGCCACTGTCTCCAGCGAGCTCCACCTCCAATTCCGGCCAAACCCTGCCGCCCCTCGCCTCCTCGAGCACACGAGCGTGACCCCCAGTCCCTGGCGCATCTCTCTGCACCCTCGACTTGCCCACGATTGACCCCCAGCATCGGCAACGACGACAACTGGTAGCGCCGCCGTCTGTCTCCAACTCCGTCGACGTCTTCCCGGTAACACCGACCTTCCCTCCCTCTCAGGATGGTACTCCTATGCTCCCCTCTCTCTCGCGCGTCTAACAGATCCCCTGTTTTGCTTTTCCATGGCCTGTAGCCTTGTAAGGTTCCCAGCCTTTAATAAGGTAGAGATCCCTGTGTTTACAATGCTAGTCCCTGGATCAATAGCTACAATCCACAGTTAAGATGTAATATCAAGAAACAAAGGTCATAATACAACTTTATAACCAGGAATAAAATAATTCATTACATCTTACATAGCTCATTTGGCTATCTCATTACAATGCAGCAGAATATATATAAAGCATGGAGTCCTTCATCTTCAAAGTGCCACAGGCAAACATGTTGGTTGTAGACTTGTAATCCTAACCATTAAACTTCACTAATATCAAACAAACCTGCAACATAACAAGTTACAGCCACAAGGGTCAATACATTCGAATTGTATTGGCAATACTATGTAGAATTTAAGTGGATCCTATCATTACATGCATATTTGGCTAAGTGGGGTTAGGCTCCTTTGCAGAAAGCAATATAGTTTTATCCTAACTTTTCAAAAATAGTTTTGATCTTTTGTCAAATCTTTCTGAACTTCTTGGAAAACTCCAAGTGCTTCAACCAGGGACACGGCTAAGTACTTAGAATTTTGATCTTCTGCAGAAGTTGTACACTTTACCCACATGACACAATATCATCTTTATGCCACCAGTGGCCGCTGGATAAGTACTCACCAAGATGGAGTACTGGAAGATTGAGAATGTGACAAAGTCTTTCCATAGAAGTCCTCCCAATACACAATGCTAGCTTGTCATCCAGGCACCAATGTAGGGTTTCAAGTTCCCTTACACAATTCTAGTTAACCTGAAGATGCCAATGCATGGGTCTTCCACTATGTAGTTGACTAAGCCAGAGCCCATTTAGCATGTGGCTGTACATGGAAGCCACTGTACGAGAAACATGTTCAATCTCTAAGTCCCTGGGTGTTTTTCTTCTAGTGCACATACAAAAAGAGATGGCCATATAAACATGGTTCCTTTTGGTGCGAACTTGTCCAAAACTTGAGTATCCTTGTCCACCAAGATGGTTCATTGAGGACTTGTTTTATTATATAAAACATATATCTTTTCAACACTTCATATATTCATAACATGTATCCCATCCCAATATATAGCAGGGCTAAGCATACTACAACTACATTGTTTCCACTATGGAATATATAAGGGTATCCTATTAGGATTTAGCATAGCATAAAATATAGTAAACCTTTCCATGCATGCTACAAAATCCACTAAGTGTAATGAAAATAGTAGGACATGTATGATAGTGTCACATGCCTTTTTAGTAGAGAATGTTGGTTCACTTCTTGATCTTGCAAATATCACACTCTTCTAATTCCGCTATAATTCAATCAAGCAAACACATTTACAAACCAATATTCAAACAATTTGTCACACATAAAATAATAGAAACTAGGCAATGCATGCAAGCATGCAAAAGATAGTTTTATTTGCAAAAGTGGTTTATACTAGGCTCTAAACATTGTAAGGTTCAAAAGTGGTCATTTTCTAAAGTGGTAAAACCATTTCCAAAAGGTTTTATCTATAAAACATTTTTAAATCAAATCAATATTTTATGTGGTTGAAAATGCTTTTAGCAAAGCAATATTCTTTAAAGAGTTCCCCAAATATATTTTAATTCTCAAAACTTGGTGTTTAGGGTCATAGGGTTTGAATCAAATCATTTCCCAAAGGTTTTACTCAAAAATCATTTCTAAATCATAATCAATATTTTTATTGGACTAGAAATGAGCTAATTCAAATATTTATTCCTTATCTTCACAAAATTCATTTTTAACTCCATGAGTTGGTTCCTAAGGTCAGTAGCTTCACAACAAACCATTTTGCAAAGATTTCATACTAAAAATATATCTACAACAATTTCTATATTCAAAATAAGCCTACACATGTTTCTGCAAATTCAACCAATTTTCCAGAAGCAAAACATTAAGAAAAGTGCATGGTTGCAAAGTACTTGTTCTTCTGAATCCGTTGATATAAAATTTGCAAAATTTGGACGTGTAGAACTAAAGTTATGAATTTTACAAGTTTGCAAATCAAATAGAACATTTTTCTGTTTTTAATCCTGAGTCTAGCCACGTGTCTTAACCTCGTTGGGCGATACCGCTTCGTTCGGATTGAGAAATACTGGCCGTCAGATCTAACTAGCAATGCACGGCACATATTGAGCGTACCGGTTCATTTAAGTCATTCTATCGCGTGCGCATAATCAAAATCCAATGGCTCACAACTACTGGACATAAACTGGCGGCGCACGCTCGGGCGGCGAGCTTGCCGATGATGCAGGAAGCAAGAGGGGAAACGGAGGTGCTCACCGTGCTCATGGGAGTGTGGGGAAGCTCGTGGTGTGGTCGGCTTGGCGAGGGGTGTGCTGGAGCGGCGTGGATTGCTCGCCGGAGTCGGTGACGGCGTCAGGCGGCTCTGTTTGCTGTCGGAGGTGAGGCTGCAGGTCGCCCTGAGGCAAACGGATGGGGGCATTAGACGCGTGCTGATCTGGGAATGATGGGAGCATCAACAGGACGTGCTAGGGCGGTCTGATCTTACCAGGGGGAGCTCGCCGGAGAAACGGCAGAAGATGATGGCGCTCGGTGTCAAGGTTGCCGACGCTACGGTGCTCGCGCGGGCAAGCAGCTGACACAGGGAGGTTCTCCAGACGATGGGGAACAAGCTCGTGTGCAGTGGGAGTCGAGGCGCGGCTGGACGACGCCGGAATTGGCTGCAAAGCTCGTCGGAGACAGAGAGTTCGAGCTCACGATTGACGCAGCCTGGAGGCAGAGAGGGGATGGCGCTTGGGGGAAAAGAGAGGGGAGGGCGAGGCGCTTTAACGAGCGTGGTCTCTGGTGAGTTTACTCCAGCCATTTACGTGTATTCAAGCGAAGTAATCGTGGCAGAACGCTGTCGAGGAAAGGGGGAAACGGCTGGCGCGGGTGGAAACGATGCACAGTGGTGTGGGGCCTGTCTGTCAGCGAGGTGGAGGAAGTGGGAGATGGGGCCACCTGTCTGTAACTCTGCGGGTGCGCGCGTGGGTGAAAAACGATTCGCTGAGGGGGGGGGGGGAAGTTGGGCTGCGAGTTGGGCTTGCTGGGCCTGCTTAGTGGGTTGAGTCTGTTTCATTTTTTTATTCTGAAAGCTTTTTCTTTTTCTATTTGAATTTCTGTTTTGATTTTCAAACAAATAATTCAAACACCAATTCAAATCAAACCACCACCAAACTTTGTATTTATTTTAATTCTGTTTAACAACACAAATCAAAGTCCAAAACAAAATAATTTTTATTCTTTTTAGGATCCATTAATAATTAAATAAATAGACCTTAGTTATTAATTCAAATAGGGTTTGATTTATTTTAAAACTCTATTTGAAATCTAAAATAATATCAAAATCATTTTAATAGGTTTTATTTGAAAACATAAAACACTTAGAATTCTTATTTAAAAAACTTTAACAAGTTTTAGTGTTTATTTAAAATGGAAAAGCCTTTACTTAAATAAAATTGGATATTAATAAATCCTCATTATTTTATTTAAATAAACCTTTACCCTTTTTATCAAATAGAAATATTTTATTTCAAAGGTTGGCCAAGATTTAATTTGGCTCTATAAAATAATCCTTGTTTAAAATTCTACCTTTGCTTTTGAAAATCAAATCTTTTTATTAAAAGATCTAAAAATAGTAATTCCAACTTTTATAACTTTATTTATTATTTGTTTATCTTTTTAAATCCCTTTAGGATTTTATTTGATCAAAATAGGTTTTGATGTTTCCAACTGGAATCAAAAGTTTTTTCTCACCCTAAATTTCAACAAAAATTTATTTTGTTTATTTATTTTTTCACATTTCAAAATTTGGAAAATTTTGGAATGTGACAAGCCTCGCCACCAGCAACAACCAGAGCGTGCCCGGCGCTGTGCAACCTCCGGCGAGCGATTGCCGTCACCACTGTGCGACCCTTGCCTTCTCAAGAGCACGCCGAGCATCAGTGACACCACGCGAACTTGGTGAGCATCTCCCCTCGCTCTCTCGCTTCCTGTAGCGTCGACACCGCCACCGTCTGACCGCGTGCCGGCACACGCCGCCACCAGCGCCGCCTGTTTCTAGTCAAAGCGCTGAGAACCGTCGGATCAAGATCGTAGCGTCGCGATAGAATTTAACCGAAGGGGTACGAGAGCCTCTGAGCCGTGCGATGTCACTTAGATCCAACGGCTCGCATCTGTCTATCCGGACGAAGCGGTACCAACCAATAGCAACACGGCGCGTGGCCTGTGATTGTTTTAAAAACCAGAAACTTGTCTATTATATGTTCCAAATTGAAAAATTCATAACTTTCAAACCACACGTCCAAATTTTGAAAATTTTATGTCAATCGAATCAGAAAGACAAGTACTTTCTGACCATGCACTTTGTTTAGTAAAATGCTTCAGTTAAATTGATTGTTCTTGCAGAAACTTGTGTATGCATGTTTAGAATATAAAAATTGTTCTAAAATGATTTTTGAGATAAAACCTTTGGCAAATGGATTTTTTTTAATCTACTTACCTTAGAAACCAACTCATGGATTTGAAAATGTATTTGGTAAAGCTAAAGAGTAAATCTTTGATTTAAAGCATTTCTAGTCAAATAAAAATATGGTTTAATTGTTAAAAATGATTTTGGAGGAAAACCTTTGGGAAATGTTTTGGAATAAACTCTCTGACCCTAAGCACAAGGTTTTATAGTTTGAAAACATATTTTGTGAACCCTATAGATTGTTGCCTTATTAAAAGCATTTCTTCACCACATAAAATAATACTTTGGTTTAAAAATGGTTTATAGGTAGAATCTTTTGCAAATAGTTTTGCCACTTTATAAAATGACCAATAAGTGTTTTAGAATGTTTATGACCTATTATAAACCACTTTTTTAAATAAAACAAAGTTTGGCATGCTTGCATGCATTGTTTTGTTTCTATTATTTTATGTGATGTTGCTTGAATGGTAGATTGAAATATTGCTTGCTTGATTGAATTGTAGTGAATTGAAGAGTGTGAACATTGCAAAGATCAAGGAGTGAACTTATATTCTCTACCAAAAAGGCAAGTGATGCTTCATACTTTTGTCCCATTATTTTCACTATGCATTAGTGATATTTGTAAGTAGGACTTGCGTGGAATTTTTCTAAGTGTAAACTATGCCATGGGAAATCCTAGTAGATGAAACTTTAGTAGAAATTTCCTAATTTAAGATTCCTACTACTATAATGCTTAGCTTAGCTAGTAGAAAAAAGGGTGGAATATATATTCATACTATGGAATATTTCTAAGTCAAGGACTTGTGTTTGATTAATAAAACAACTAAGTTAATGAATCACCTGGGTGGAATGGAAGGAATGGTTTCTGTTGAGTGGTTCACAAGGCCCATCTCCATGGTTTACCTTGTGTATCTCACTTGTGGATGGCCGCCCAGGAACAAAGAGATTTGAGATGTCAAATCTTGAGAAGCTTCAAGTGCAGCCACTTGGCATTATGGGCTCTGCCAGGATCATATAGGTTGCAATAACTTAGCCAAATGGACAGTTGGTGGTAGGGGATTGATAGGTTGGAGCGCATCCATTCTGGTCTAAGGGAAGGCTTCTGAAAGATCTAGTCTTGGTGAAACCAAGTCTTGTGGGGAAAGTGCACGACCTCTGCAGAGTGTAAAATCTAAGTACTTAGCCATGTCCCTGGCAAAGTACAATTTGAGCATCAAGACATGGAAGCTATCAAGAATCTCCTCATCCCAATTTCTAAGTTAAAACTTTGTGGTTGAACAAGGGTTGAAGGATCACCAATTTATATTGGGAGATGCCTTGGGTGGTTTTTGTCAAGCAAAAACTTAGTGTTTTCGAATGATAAGGAAAAACTATTTTGAGCAAAGCAAGCCTAAGCTCCACTTATCCAAATTCATATAGATGATAGCTACCACTATCCTACCATAGTATCACTTGCCAATACAATTCAAATGTACTGACCCTTGTGGTTGTAACTTGTTATGTTGCAGGTTTGTTTGAAATTAGTAAAGTGTGTTGAAATAGGATTACAAGTCTACAACCAACATGTTTGCCTGTGGCACTTTGAAGATGAAGCACCCCATGCTATTGTTATATTGTGCTGCATTGTAATGTGATAGCCAAATGAGCTATGTAAGATGTAATAAATTATTTTATTCCTGGTTATAAAGTTGTATTATGACCTTTGTCTCTTGATATTACATCTTAACTGTGGATGCTAGCTGTTGATCCAGGGACTAGCATTGTAAACACAGGGATCTCTACCTTATTAAAGGTTGGGAACCTTACAATACTACTATTATACCATAGTATCACTTGCCAATACAATTCAAATGTATTGACCCTTGTGGCTGTAACTTATTATGTTGCAGGTTTGTTTGATGTTAGTGAAGTGTGTTGATTAGGATTACAAGTCTACAACCAACATGATTTCATGTGGTACTTTGAAGATGAAGGACTCCATGCTATATAGTTATTTCTACTGCATTGTAATGAGATAGCCAAATGAGCTATTTAAGATGTGATGAATTATTTTATTCCTGGATATAACGTTGTATTATGACCTTTGTTTCTTGATATTACATCTTAACTGTGGATGCTAGCTATTGATCCAGGGACTAGCATTGTAAACACAGGGATCTCTACCTTATTAAAGGTTGGGACCCCTACACTACCTCATGATTACTATCTTGAAGTGTATGCTATTTCAGTCAAGTAGTAGTTACTCCTTTTTTAGGGTTTAACCCTTGGACTTGAACCTAAGATCCCGGATTGTTCTAGATTCTAGTGTTGTGAATCTTGTACATGAAGCTAACCTTTAACACATGATCATGTCCTTTGACCCATGTCGTTAATGTTCACACATTACCTCGGGATGGCTGGTATTACAATTGTAGCCTTCAAGCTTGTGGTCTTTGTCGTTATTGAGTAGCGACAACAAAGGACTTCCCCTACCACATGCTATCGCAGATGTTCTTTAATGGAACCAAATAGATCACGACAAGAGTACTCCTAGAGAGTCTCACATCTATGCTCGTGACTCTGCCACACCTCCCTCCTTCTTCATTGGTTTTTGGAAGAATGTTAATCTATGCATCCACATCTCGGGATTCTATCCTGAGCATGTTCCTTTCCCCCTTGTTGTTTCCGACCTTTGTCTACCAGTTGGTAGCCTAGTAGTAAATGTGTGTCTTCTAATGTAAGATCCTCTTGTGGTACGTCAAGACAAACCATTTCGGGATGTCAGGAGAAACAAACTCCAGTACCACGTCGTATCTATGACCAAGTCAAAGTGTTGTAATCCACAGATCTAGAGGCAATGATTAGCTTCTATCAGTTTTAACTTAATGTGTCGCACTCTTTTATACTAAGAGGTCGTCCCAAGTTTCATCACCCCTTAATGAAGTGATTCATTTACACATCTTTACCCACCCTTCCTCGAGCTTTCGTGTTCGAGAGTGATGCGTGTGCGTAATAATGTGGCTATCTGAGATTCTTAGCATTTTTTTGAACCTCATGACAGTAGGGGAAAAAACCCTACTGCCTCACTTTCTTCATTTACTTACAGAAATGGGGACTTACATCAAGAGGAAACCAGAAAAGGGGGGTGCCAAGGAGGCATCCAAAAACAATAAAGAGAAAGAAGAACATATAGATTACAAAGAGGCTATAAAGCTATGAATAAATGGATGTAAATACTTCCTGGTCCTATGCACCAGGAGACCAAAATCTTAAATAAACTTGACTTTCTAGTTTTGAGATGTGGGACTAATGGCCTTAAAGTGTAGATTATTCCTCTCTTTCCAAATATTCCAGGCCCCCAACATGAATTTTTCCATGAACATGTTATAGTTTCTATTCCCATTGGCCTCAGGAATTATGTTCAACCTGTTACCGTGATTATGCCAGGACATCCCCAATTTATTCCAACAATCCTTACTGAAAGGGCAATGAATAATAGGAGCTCCACTATTTCTTCAGGGGGATCACTACACATGATGCACCTATATCCTGATTGTAATAACATATTTTTTTCGTTTCAACAAATTCCTGGTATTCAGCCTATCTGAGAATAGAAGCAAGCAGAATAACTTAACTTTTGGAGTACATTTGGATTTCCAAATCCAATTAAAAGCAGCATGTGGCTTAATATTCCTGAAACAGAACTCATAATATTTCTTGGAAGAATAAGAGTCAGAGCCCCAAACATAGGTCCAAAGATCCTGAGACCCCTCTCCAACATCAGTATTTCTGACATCCTGTTGAATCTTCTTAATTTCTTCAAATGCTTCAATGGATATAGGAAGGAAAAAGTTGGCAGAGAGGCTAGTGGCCAGTAAGAAGGATTTAACAGACACATCTTCACTTAAAGCATAGGAGTAAGCTCTTGGAAACTTATCAGCTGCAATTGTTCCCAACTTTCCTGAGGCTTAGGAGTAAGCTCTTGGAATTCTAGCTGTCTTGGAAGCATAGGAGTAAGCTCTTGGAATTCTTAGAAATTCTCATTACTTTGAACCCTAAGGACATTTGTGTGATTCTTAGCGTGATTGGCGAATCCTATCACTAAGCAAAGGATGATTGTGCTACCAAGTTCGTTATTCTGGCGCACTCTTTTCAGTCAAAGAGTTAGGCTTGTGCCAAAGCTTTGAGACTATGTCTACTTGCCTTACAAAGCAAGTTCCCTCTCGAACTAAGTGATATATCGGTGGTTCGTGATATTTTAGTTGTCGTTCTAGAAGTATCCCCATGTTGCCACATGACCGTGATGTCAAGCTCTTGAGAAAGAAAGTTCTCCAAACTTCTCCTTTCTCAAAGGATCCGTACTGGATACCCTTGAGCAAGTTGGTTGAGCTTAAACAACAACTTGGAGAGTTTTAAGACAAAATTTCTATCCGACCCAGTTCTTTCATAGAGGGATGTCTAGTTTTGTTCGTGCTAAGGAAATATATTATCTCCTTCGTGGATATGTTATCTTTTCCACCTTTGATTTGATTTGGTTATCGTTAAATCAAACTCAGTTCCAAGGACTATCCTGATGATGTTGCTACTTGTGATGTTTCATTGAGTACATCTTCATGTATTTGATCTGACCAATATGTTAGCCTTGTTCATACAACATATGAGCCCATCTTCTTGGACTGTCTTGATAAGTTTGTTGTCGATCCCATTGATGACATCCTTATTTTATCCATTTTAGATCAGATTCATATAAAGCAATTGTCATTAGTGTTGGAAACTTGTGAGAACCATCTTTGAGTCGTCTTAAAGTATGTGTTCTGGATGTTAGAAGTGACCTTCTCTAAGTCATCAGTAGTTGTTGAAATATGTCGCCGTTGATTCGAGAAGAGTTGTGTCTCTTTCCTCAAGGATACATGTGTGTTTTATTGCTAGTACTTTATATGTATGCAGTTGTCTATCGACAATATTTTAATACATGGGTATATCAATCTAGCTCATATTTTGGAGCTTTACACTGTAGTATGTGTCTTGATAATCTAGTGACTTTACATTCGCGGTAAATGTTTCAAACTTTCTATTCAGACATGTTGAGTCTGAAATATCATACCGTCTAACCAAAGCTGAATATCAAGCAGCAACGATGGTTGGTGTTCTTCAAGGTTTTGGCATAGGTATCTTTGTATTTTTGTTAAGGTTGATGTAATGGTTGACACAATTAGTCGGAAAGATCTTTTGCCATATTTTGTTGATTCAGAAATAACAACCACTCTTCTTGAGGAATCTTCTATGATTTCTCAAAGAAGTTGTTCTTATGGTTTCCTTTGTATCCGAAGTATGACCTTTACTTGATGATTGATTTGTCAAACATCAAGGTGAACATTTATAGTAGAGTTGCTAAATGTCTCTCGGTTGATTCTATAGACCCTATTATGTTGGTAAGTGTCTTGTTGTGACAAATAATTGAAGTCTGAGAATGAATTTTCTTTCTTCTTGTGTCATCAGGAATCTTCTTACTTATTCATCTAGTGGTATAATGTGATATCGTGATCTCTGGCAAAGATTCTGATAGACCTGGATGAATAAAGAGCTTCTTTCGTTTTCTCTACATGGTTTAAGAGCGACTATGATTTTGGTAATCTAATGTTTCTCTTGTTACATGTTCCTTGTGACTCTTAAGAGTCCTCTCCACCAAAACACCTTTATGTCTTGGCTTTCTATTGGATGAAAGAGTGACCCTTTTGTTTCAAAATTAGTTCAACAGCTTGGTTTTGTTGATCCACATCTCTACAACCTAAAATCTCTACTTAAGTCGTTTAGTAGAGGTTCATTTCTCGAGGTATGTGGTCATGTTCTTTCTATTGGAATATTTCTTCTTTAGAAGTTTCAAAACCTTCTTTAAGTTACATGGTCTCAATCCTTATGAAGACCATCTATCTAACAACTTGAAAATCTCTCTCCTTATTTCCTCCGTTACCTTGATGAGCTTCATGTTCGTCATCTCAGAGTTGTTTCTAAGCACTCTATCCATGAGTTGACCATGAGGTAATATGTGTTGTTTAGCGTGTTTCCCTATTATCTTTAGAAGTGACCATGTTTCTTTATCTCTCTATCTCTCTCTTCCTACCTTAGCAATCTCGGGTCGAGATTCTCGTAAGGGTGATATAGCTATAACACCCCAGTTTTACTTAAATAGTATTTAGGGTTTGTTTGTGCATAATGAGCACCACATATTAAATTGTGCATTAAAGAAAAAATGCAAAACCCTAAACCCTAATTCTTTTCCATCTCTTAAAAACCCTTCTAAATGGTGTTGATTTTGAAGTCACAAAAATAATGAAGCCAAATGGATTATAAGGGCCCCTAAGTATTTCATATATTTACAAAGCCTTCTACTATTTTAAAATGGTTCCAAACAATAACTGAATTGGAAATACAAAGAGAAAAGGATTTCAGAAAATAGAAAAAGGTCTCCCTTAGAAAAAATAGAGCCAGACCCTTCCAGACCGGCCAATCTCTTCTCCCTTCCTCTCCTTGCCGCCCGCGTGCAAATCCCGCAGCCCACCTTTGGCCCAAGCGCATCCCAGAATAGCCCAGTACCCATATTGTCGTCCTTCCCCTTTCTTCTTCCTCGTCGACAGAAGGACAAGCACCTCAGTGGCGAAGCCGATGCCGTTCTTCCGTGCCGCTTGCTTGCTATCATCCGTCGCTGCCTGGAGAGGGGATAAGCACCGGCGTCGACGGCCCTACGAGGATAAGGTCATTGAGACGGGCCATTCTGTCACTCATGCGACCTCTCTCTCTCGTTCCCCAAACGCGTCGAACCCTAGCTGCAGAGATTTCCGGCTCTTCGTTGTCCCGTGTCTCCCCGTGAGCGGATGAGTAGCCTAGGAGAAGAACCTTGCCGCCGTTATTGTGCTTGCCAAGCCGAGCAAGCAGGGAGTTCCCTGCCTGACCGAAATCAAGCCCGAGGTGCTCGTCTTCCAAAAGTCCGGCAACCGTCGATTCGCTCACCTCTGACCTCGCGTGTCCGCGACGACCATCCAAACACATACATGGTGAGATCCTCGTCCTCCTGGACCTCCTATTTGTCCCGCTCCCACTCTGTAGCGTCCTACCGCCGTGCGCCGCCATGCCCTGTTGCCTCTTCTCGCCATAGTCGCGTCCCCGTTGACCAATAATATGTGGCGCCGCTAGTTCTAGCATCCCTGTGTCGCCCTCATTCGAACAAGACTAGTGTCAACACCCGGATTTTTAATCACAAATGCCTGTTACGCCATACATCGCAATCCCATGATTACCATTGTTGCGAGACATAACAGATTGGATATCACAGTACATCATCCATTACAAACCATACATAAGGTCTTACACAAATAAGGATCTCATGATCCAGTTCTTAATACAACTCAAGCAACGGAATAACGTAAAGATAACGATAGCGTAGGCGAATATCCATCTTCAAGGTCACAGGCAATGCTGACGATGGGAGATGATCCTAGTTGTCGTAACCTTCCTGCGGTCCGTCATCCTGATACTCCTCTTCATAGTCTGGCCACATGAATAGCCAGGGACAAAGCCATGAGTACTCTTTAAGTACTCGCAAACTAATGCTAACAAGTGAGGTGGTTTTGAATAGGATATACTAAGATCTAGGGTTGTTTTGCAAAAAGCCAGATTTACGTCTACTATGTTCAGAACCAAGAAAACTAGTTGAAAGTTTTATATCACCTAAGTGGGAACTTGAATTTCATATCACAACGTTGTTGTGGTCAAGTCAAAGTCATAAATCATTTCATAAGTCATTTTTAAAACATCTGACGATAAAACATTATGCCCACTCCAACTGTCCATAACCGCGGACGCGGCTATTCGTATAGTTTGACACTCTACAAAGATTGTACACTTTCACCACAACATTTGATACATCCGTCAGGAATAAATCATGAATTCACCATACTCAGTATGCGTATAATCAATCCTAACCTTTCAATTACACTCCCTAGTATAGGCACCTTTTCCTGTGAGTTTGGCCTCCCAACCATGACCAACTGTCATCTTGGGAACTGCATAGGTGGATAATCTTCACAAGGTAGCCTCAGCTCAGACCTTGGACGCAAGGGAACCCATACTAAGGTATATAAATTTCCAGTCAAGCCCTACCCAAATTTCGGGTATTTTGGTTATACGGTAAAATTGGAATGGTATTGCATCCAGACAACCATCAGTTTTGTAAAGGGCTAAGGCTCATGCCTCAACATTTTCATCATCAAAATCATCTGGTGTTCAAGAACACATTTCAAAACATTTCAGTTGAATGACTCGTCATTCTAAGGTTTTCATAACCATTTTCATCAAGTATTCCCATCTAAAGTTCATCAAGTTTTATGCTTAGCACTATCATCTACAAGTGGGGGTAATCACTAATGAGGGGTGGTAACAAAGGTGAATGATCTAAGTTGAATATCATACCTCAGGATGACATCAAGATTATCTAACTTAGGCCAAGTTTTATGCTCTTGATGCTACCTTCAATTATCTTTCTAGAATCTACAAGTCTGTAAGTAAACTCTAAGAGAAATCTTTGATAAGGAAAATAAAGTATTAAGCTTGCAAGTAAAACTAGGATTGGGTATCATGGGGTGTAAGCTTGCTAAGTTAATAGCTTGCTAATTCAACTAGTAGTATTAGGCTTGCCTTGTGCGGAGTAGTGGTTGAAGTTATCCTCGGCTTCTTCCTCGTATTATCCTCCTTCCTCCTCGTATCCTTGGTCGGTACTAGCGTCTATAAATAAACATGAGGTACATAATCACCAAACAATACTTAACTATTTCCAATCATCACACAAAGGTTCACACTAGATGATCTATCATCATCACTAACATTACAAGATTGAATCACTTGACTCAAACATGGGATCATGTTGACACATGTCATCACCACATATTTCAGTACATGGGAATGTGATTTAAAGTGGTTTCACAATTTAATAAGGTTTAACCTTTTTATTTAATTTAACTGAAGTGACAAGAAATGCCTATGTGGCATTCTTTTATTACTTGATCATTATTTCTGTAAGTAAACTTATATGTTTTTATATATTCTAAAGGGTATGGTCAAATGTGATTTTTGAGAATTGGAATCAACTCAAAATCTCTTATGGTTGAATTTTGAAAAATGTTTGAATGCAGAAAAGCTTCTGCCTTGTTATTTTTACCATGGGTGATCTACAAATCTGAATGGTTTGAATCCAACGGGCTTGGAGTAAGCATTGCAGTACCTTTTCTAACAAAATTGGTTTCATGCATTTTGGTTTAGTGAATCGAGCTGGGTTGATTTTTGAATCTAGGTACAGAACTGTGTTTGAAATTAAATGAATAAAACTAAATTTGAATTGTTGGGTCACGTGGGACGGTTAACTGGGCTGGCCCACTATACATAGCGCACGCGCGGGCTGGTTAAGTGGCTATCCCCACGCGTCAGTGAGACAGTGAGGGGCGATGCGGTACGGGGTGATCTAGGCCATAGGATCTAATTCTAATCGAACGGCTCGAGTTCATCGTCCAAGCCTGAACAGGACGCGACGAGCACGAACCCTAGCGCGTCCAGTGGGTGTCGTGGGAGGCTCACCGGGGCTCAGGCGATGGTCGGCGACGGGAGCGAATGACGAAGTCGACGACGACGGTTCTCCTGGTACTGGCAGCTTCTCCTGTGGCGGCTCCAATGTACGGCGCCTCCCCTCCTCTGCAGCGGTGAACTCCGGTAAAATCCCGGCCACCTGGTGCTCGCCTTGCTCCGGGAGTGAGTGGGTGTGATCAGTGAGAGGTGGGGAGTGAACTGGTGTGAAGAAAACGAGCGGGGGAGGCCTCCTTTTATAGTGCGGCGAGGAGACCGAAGGTTGCGGGCTGAGCTCGTCGTGGTCGACGGCACAGAGGGCTAATGGCATGGGCGACGGTAGGGGGTGGTGCTGTGCTCCCTGGCGTCGAACGGGCATGTCTGCGGGGTTTCTGGGGCGGTGGTGATCACGCACGCAAGCGGCGAGGGTGGCGTGCGGTCTGTGGGCGCTGGTCGAGTGTGGCGCACTGGCGCGCTCTCGTCTCGCACGCAGAGAGACTGGGCGCGTGCTTGGCAGGTGGTCCAGTGGCTGGCTGCGCTCGGGGCTGGGACAGGGAGTGGCGGTAGACCGTGCTGCGTCTGTAAGACAAGGTTGGCGAGGCTAGTGAGGCTCCTAGCTAGCTGGCGACATTTGGGGTGGCAAGGGTGCTCTCAGCATGCTTTCCATTGATGCCATGCTCTGGTTGACAGTGAGCTAGAGGGGTTAAACAAGTTAGATGATCTACTGAGGGTGTAGTGTGAGCTAGAGAGGGAACAAGTTAGGACAAAATTACTGCACACTATAGTGTTTGTTGTTTGTTTGTTTGCTGCTGACAAGGTGTTTGATGAAATGGCCGATAGAAATTCAAATTTGAAATTTGGATTCAAAGTTGGTGGGTTTGCTAGGCACATACTAGGGAGTCTCTGGTTAGTTGGATTAGTCAAGGGGCACTGGTTTGGTTGGGTTTTGAAAATGTGTGATCTTCACATATGATAAAGATTCAATTATCACTTGTGATTTGAATGAGGTTGCCAATTGTTTCTGCAAGTTTGAAAGGTGGGTTTTGATTCACTTTTACTTGGTCTATCAAGGGGTGAAAATAATTGGAAAAGTTTCTGTTTGAAATCTTGGACTAGAAACACTCAAAATGACCTAGTGAGCAAGATTGGCAAAAAGGTGACCTAGTGAGCATGGAATTGTTTTATATGATGGTATTTTCATCTTTAAACCATTTCTTGCTATTTAGGTCAATCACACAAGATCATTCATGCATTTATCAAATCATCGCATTCACACATGCATTCATATGATTTAAATTAATCAATTTTTTTGTTAACCCTAATTTTAGTGATTAGAGTTTGATGATCATTGTTTTATATTTTTGGGATGTTACAAACCTTCCCCCCTTAAACAAAATATCGTCCCGAGATTTGAAAAATGAAGAAAAAAGATTACCTAGGATTTAAAGAGATCGGGAAACTCCATCCTGATGTGATCTTCTCGCTCCCAGGTAGCTTATTCTTCAGTGTGGTTGCTCCACTGAATCTTGAGAAACTTGATGCTTCGGGTCCATGTGGTTCTAAAAGCTTCTTCCAAAATACGGATGGGTACTTCGGGATAGGTCAGGTCATCGTTGATCTCTATGGTCTGGTGATCAATGTTCTTGAAAACTTCAGTCTTCTCCGGAACTTCAAGGCATTTGCGAAGTAATTATATATGAAACACATTGTTCACTGCTGACATTTCCTCAGGTAGTACCAATTTATATGATACTTCTCCTCGACGATTCAGAATCTTGAAGGGTCCGATATATCTGGGGGCTAACTTTCCTTTGACCTGGAAACGCTGCATTCCCTTCAAAGGCGACACTTTAAGATACACGAAATCTCCGATATTGAAAGCGAGGTCTCTACGTCTCTTGTCGGCGTAACTCTTTTGTCTTCACTGGGCAGTCTTGAGGTGCTCACGAATCTTGTGAACTTTCTCTTTTGCTTCTCGTAGGATGTCAGGTCCGAAAATCTGACTCTCTCCTACTTCCGACCAATTCAAAGGGGTGCGACACTACCTTCCATACATGAACTCAAATGGGGCCATTTGCAGACTAGCTTGATAACTGTTGTTCCTCGATCCGATACGATGTTCTTGGGGACTCCATGCAAACTGACGATTCTAGCGATGTGTAACTCTACTAGCTTCGAATTCTGGTATGTGGTGTTGACTGGTAAGAAATGGGTGACTTTGGACAACCTGTCAACTATGACCTAGGTAGACTCATTTCCCCTACTAGAATTAGGCAATCCGGTGATAAAGTCCATTCCAACGAAATCCCATTTCCATTCCGAAATCTGTAGTGGTTGCAATACTCATGTGGGTCTTTGACGTCCCGCCTTGACTCTCTGACATATATTACACTTGGCGATATAGCTTCCGATTTCTCTCTTCATCTCATGCCACCAAAATTGCTCTTTCAAATCCCGATACATCTTTGTTCCTTCGGGGTGGATAGAATAAAGAGTATCATGGGCCTCTTTCAAAATAACTTATTTGAACTCCGAATCTGCCGGTACACAGAGACGTCCTTTGTACCACAGAACTCCTTCTTCGTCTTCGGTGAATCCGGGTACTTTGCCTGTACTAATACGACGTTTGATTCCGTAGATACTAGCATTTCCTTTCTGCTCCTCTTTGATCTGATTGTTCAAAGTGCGTTGAAGTTCTATGCTAGCCAAAAATCCTTCACTTACTAATTCCATTCAGAAATCTTCCATCTCTTTGTGCAAACTTGGTTGCTACTTCAAAATCATGGAGTTCAAGCGGCACGGCAATCTGCTAAGGGCATCTGCTACCACATTGGCTTTACCGGGGTGATAGTGAATGTCCAGATCATAGTCCTTGATTAGCTCAATCCATCTTCTCTGCCTCATATTCAGATCCTTCTAAGTGAATATATACTTCAGGCTCTTGTGATCCGAATAAATCTCACAATGGTTTCCCATCAGGTAATGCCTTCATGTCTTTAGGGCTAGAACTACGGCTGCTAATTCAAGGTCATGGGTTGGATAATTTTGTTCATGTTGCTTCAGTTGTCGGGATAGATAGGATATAACTTTGCCTTCTTGCATTAGCACACATCCGAGACCGATCTTGGATGCGTCACAATACACATCAAAGGGCTCCGTGATATCCGGCATGATCAAGATTGGGGCTGAAATCAATCACCTCTTGAGTTCCTGAAAACTCGCTTCACATTTGTCCGTCCATTCAAACTTCTTGTCCTTCTTAAGAAATTGGGTCATGGGTCTGGCAATACTCGAGAATCCTTCTACAAACTTGCGGTAGTATCCCGCTAATCCGAGTAATGCACGAACTTGGGTTTGAGTGGTCGGGGCTTGCCAATCTTCAACATCTTTCACCTTCGTAGGGTCAACGGCAATTCCTCTGGATGATACAATATGTCCGAGGAATCCTACCTCCTATAACCAGAATTCACATTTGCTAAACTTGGCATATAGCTGATGCTCTGTAAGGGTTCCAAGAATGGTCCTTTGGTGTAGCTCATGTTCTTCTTCTGATTTGGAATAAATCAGAATGTTGAAAACAATGACAAAATTATCCAGGAAGTCCATAAAAATCTAATTCATGAGGTTCATGAAATAAGCGGGGGCATTGGTTAATCCAAAAGACATGATAGTATACTCGTATAATCCATATCGGGTGGTAAAGGCAGTCTTTGGAATATCCTCTTTGCGAATCTTGAGTTGATGATAGCCAGTTCTAAGATCAATCTTAGAAAACACTTTGGTACTAGTCAACTGGACAAACAGGTCTTCTATTTTTGGCAACGGGTACTTGTTCTTGATGGTGACATCATTCAACTTCCGATAATCCATGCATAGACGGTTACCTCCATCTTTCTTGTCCACAAACAAAACAGGTGATATCCAAGGTGACGCACTTGGTTGAATCAGTCGAATTTCCAACATGGCATTCAGTTGCTTCTTCAGTTCTGCTAGTTCAGACGGGTTCATACTATATGGTATCTGGGCTATGGGTACGGTTCCAGGGATTAGTTCAATGATAAACTCGATATCCCGATCTAGGGGCATACCGAGCAAAACATCTGGAAATACATCAGGGTATTCACAGACTATCCGGACTTGGTCAATGGTAGGTTGGGCTATACTCTTGTGGCACTTGAATTGATGGGGCACGGTTTTAGATACATGCTCGACTGATATACCGGCTGTATTGGTAATGGTTATGGCTTTCTTGGCACAGTCAATTAATCCTTCGTGTTTGGACATCCAATCCATTCCTAGTACTACTTCCAAACCTTTAGTTTTGAGTATTATTAGATTAGCATAAAAATCTATGCCATGGATTCAGATAGGGACGGCTTTGCAAATTTTCCTAGCTTTGGTGGTTGAACCAGGTATTTGAACAATCATAACATGCTTCAATTTGGTTGGTTGAAGATTACTAGTGCATGCAAATTCTTCATTAACAAATGAGTGCGATGCTCTAGAATCAAACAACACTCTTGCAAGTACTGAGTTAACAGAAAACACACCCAGCACGACATCTGGTGCTTCCTGGGCTTCTTCAGCATGCATGAGAAAGAGACGACCGTTGCGGTTGAGAGAGTTCCCTGGGGCAAACCTTCTTCCAGGATGAACACGATGCTGTTGCTGAGCTGGGGCATTTGCATTGGGGTCTGCGGCAATCTTCTTGGGGAACTCATTGGAATAGTGACCCTTGGTTCCACATTCATAACAAGTCACTTGCGACTTGTCCTTCGTTGCAACAGGCACAACATTGCTTCCAGTCCTTGGGGCAGTGTTTGTGTTGGTGGCAGCATTGTTGTTGTTGAACTTGTGCGGTGCACGGTTGAAATTGTCGGACTTGCCGGGGTTGTTATGGTTTTCTCCGGGCCTTGGGTTTCCATGGTTGTGATAGGTTGGACGGTTCATTGGGGGTCTGTTGGTTCTCGGGGCAAATCCTGGAGATGGGTTGGGGCGATACTTTGGTCTATGATGGGTTCCTGGCTGATGCATCATGCGACGCTTGCGATTCTCATTAGCTTTGATTGATCTTTCCTTCCATCTGAATGGCAGAGTCAGCTAAGGTTTCAATATAAGCAAAGGGGATATTGACTAACACCGTCTACATCTCATCGTGCAGACCATTCAAGAATCTCTCCTTCTTCTTGGCTTCAGTATCAATCTCATCCGGCGCATACCTAGCCAATGACAATAATTTGTCACGGTATTCCACTGTTGTTATCCTTGCTTGCTTCAGTTCTCTGAATTCATATCTCATCCTCTTGATTAAACCCGGTGGCACATGGGTTCTGCTGAACTTGACTTTGAACTCATCCCAAGTCATCATCTGACCTCCTGTCATTGCGCGAACGATGTTCCACCATGCTCTTGCATCACCGGCCAGATAGTGGGTAGCAAACAATACTTTCTCGTTAGCTTCCACTCCTCCAACTTCCAGATTGTTCTCCATGGTTTGCAACCAATCATCTACATCTAGGGGCTCTTCTAACTTAGTGAAATCAGGTGGATTGGTGTTCTGGAAATTCTTGATCTTAGATCCATGGTTGTCCTGATTTCCATGGCCTTGATTGTTGTTGGCCATCAGGGCGATGTGTTGAAGGGTGGCTAAGTTGGCTTGACGTTCGGCTCTTTCATCTTCGGGGTCAGAAACCAACATTTGCAAGATCTGCAACATCGGGTCCGGGGATGAACCGCTTCCTCCGTGAGGCATCGTGTTGATTGAGATAGATCATGAGAAACGAGGGAAATTTCTAAGGTTCAGGGTTTTTTGTAAAGTTGTTAAAGTTTGACTTATATTTTTCTAGCAACTTGCTTTTCATTCATTCATTCATAGCACACAATACAAACACACATCACAACAAAGGAAAATAGATGGTTTTAAGAACCATTCTAGGAAACTACGATACAGTGGGACCGAATACAACTCACTAACGCTAGTGCTCAAATGCTACTACTCCTTGGAGTCAGTGTCCTCAATATCCTCATCATCATCATCATCGATGAAGGCAAAGTCATCCTCATCGGTGAAGATGTCCATAGCCTGATCCTCCATAAAGTCATCATCATCGCTGAGATAGGAGTAGGGGTCTCCATGAAGTTCTTCCCCTGCATTCTCCCTTTCCTCCAACTGCATGTCTCTCTCATGGATGGTCTCCTCCAAATCCGTGATCCGGTGGCGAAGACGGGAAATGATGTGCTCCTTCTTGTCGAGCTGACGGCGACGAGACTTGCGATCCTTCACTAGCATGGCGATGGTCTGATCCTTCTTGGAAGCGATGGCGTACTTGGGGTTAGCGTAGGAACGGGCATTGTCCAACTCCTTCTGACGGTCGTACATCATGAAGCTTAGGTGTTCTAATTGACTCTTCAGCTCGTGGTGGTATGGGGCCTCCAGTGGCTGTCCCATAGCATCACTCTTTGGGTAGAACTCAAAGCAGGTACCCTTGATTTGATTGATACTCTGCCACATACACAGGCAAGAGCTTCCTGCATTGCCCTGGCGAGTCCATCGAGCCAATTGTTCTCTCTTAAGGTGAACTGAATTCCCTCTGCATTGGGAGGTTCAATCTTTACTCGAAGACTTGCAACAACTAGCCACTTCAGGTCTTCTCCTTCCTGATCATTGAGAAGAGCTCCGAAGAACTCGGGGTGCTGACACTCCAGCATCTCCGACAGCTGGTCCAAGTCACGCTCAAAGATGAGGTCTCCTCCATTCCCCAACTGATAAAACTTGCTATACTTCACGTCCATCTATAAGAATATAGGATGAGTAAGTTAGTAGAGTGATCAAGTGTGTCAAATTTTATGTAAGTTTGCAAGAATTTTTGAGGAACATGAATTTTCATGAAAGAATCCAAGTGATAAGAATGAGAATAAGTTTTTGTAAATACTCACTTCCTTTGGTTTTGAAACTAAGTTTTTGATTCAAACGTCCATTCTAACTAGGTTCTCCTATTGTCAGGATGGCTTTGATACCAACTTGTCAACAACCGGATTTTTAATCACAGATGCCTGTTATGCCATACATCGCAATCCCAGGATTACTATTTTTTCGAGACATAATAGATTGGATATCACAATACATCATCCATTACAAACCATACATAAGGTCTTACACAAATAAGGATCTCATGATCCAGTTCTTAATACAACTCAAGCAACAGAATAACATAAAGATAACGATAGTGTAGGCGCAGCTCCATCTTCAGGGTCAGAGGCAATGCTGACGATGGGAGATGATCCTAGTTGTCGTAACCTTGCTGCGGTCCGTCATCCTGATACTCCTCTTCATAGTCTGGCCACGGGAATAGCCAGGGACAAAGCCATGAGTACTCTTTAAGTACTCGCAAACTAATGCAAACAAGTGAAGTGGTTTTGCATAGGATATAATAAGCTCTATGGTTGTTTTGCAAAAAGACAGATTTACCTCTACTAAGTTCAGAAGCAAGAAAACTAGTTGAAAGTTTTATATCACCCAAGTTGGAACTTGAATTTCATATCACAACGCTGTTGTGGTCAAGTCAAAGTCATAAATCATTTCATAAGTCATTTTGAAAACATCTAATGATAAAACATTATGGCCACTCCAACTGTCCATAACCGCGGACGCGGCTATTCGAATAGTTTGACACTCTGCAGAGATTGTACACTTTCACCACAACATTGATACATCCGTCAGGAATCAATCCTAAAGTCACCATACTCAGTATGCGTATAATCAATTCTAACCTTTCAATTACACTCCCTAGTATAGGCACCTCTCCTGTGAGTTTGGCCTCCCAACCATGACCAACTGTCATCTTGGGAACTGCACAGGTGGACAATCTTCACAAGGTAGCCTCAGCTCGGACCTTGGCCGCAAGGGAACCCATACTAAGGTATATAAATTTCCAGTCAAGCCCTACCCAAATTTCGGGTATTGTGGTTGTACGGTAAAATTGGAATGGTATCGCATCCAGACAACCATCAGTTTTGTAAAGGGCTAAGGCTCATGCCTCAACATTTTCATCATCAAAATCATCTGGTGTTCAAGAACACATGTCAAAACATTTCAGTAGAATGACTCATCATTCTAAGGTTTTCATAACCATTTTCACCAAGTATTCCCATCTAAAGTTGATCAAGTTTTATGCTTAGCACTAGCATCTACAAGTGGGGGTAATCACTAATGAGGGGTGGTAACAAAGGTGAATGATCTAAGTTCGATCTCATGCCTCAGGATGACATCAAGATTATCTAACTTAGGCTAAGTTTTATGCTCTTGATGCTACCTTCAATTATCTTTCTATAATCTACAAGTCACTAAGTAAACTCTAAGAGAAAGCTTTGACAAGGAAAATAAAGTATTAATCTTGCAAGTAAAACTAGGATTGGGTATCATGGGGTGTAAGCTTGCTAAATTAATAGCTTGCCTTGTGCAGAGCAGTGGTTGAAGTTCTCCTCGGCTTCTTCCCCGTACTATCCTCCTTCCTCCTCGTATCATTGGTCGGTACTAGCGTCTATAAATAAATACGAGGTACACAATCACCAAACAATACTTAACTATTTCCAATCATCACACAAAGGTTCACACTAGATGATCTATCATCATCACTAACATTACAAGATTTAAGCACTTGACTTATTTATTTTATTTAAGAAAAGCATTTTCTACTCATTAAAAAACTACTTAAGATTTAATATTCTCCAACTCAAACATGGGATCATGTTGACACATGTCATCACCACATATTTCAGTACATGGGAAGGTGATTTAAAGTGGTGTCACAATTTAATAAAGTTTAACCTTTTTTTTTTAAATAAAGTGACTAGAAATGCCTATGTGGCATTCTTTTATTACTTGATCATTATTTCTGTAAGTAAACCTATATGTTTTTATATATTCTGAAAGGTATGGTCAAATGTGATTTTTGAGAGTTGGAATCAACTCAAAATCTCTTATGGTTGAATTTTGAAAAATGTTTGAATGTAGAAAAGCTTCTGCCTTGTTATTTTTACCATGGGTGATCTACAAATCTAAATGGTTTGAATCCAACGGGCTTGGATTAAGCATTCCAGTACCTTTTTAAAAAAATTGGTTTCATGCATTTGGGTTTAGTGAATCGAGCTGGGTTGATTTTTGAATTTAGGTACATAACTGTGTTTGAAATTAAATGAATAAAACTAATGAATTGTTGGGTCGCGCGGGACGGTTAACTGGGCCGGCCCACTTCGCACAGTGCACGTGCGGGTTGGTTAAGTGGCTGGCCCCACGCGTTAGTGAGACAGTGAGGGGGGAAGCGATACGGGGTGATCTAGGCCGCAGGATCTAATTCTAATCGAATGGCTCGAGTTCATCGTCCACGCCTGAACAGGACGCGACGAGCACGAACCCTAGCGCGGCCAGTGGGTGTCGTGGCAGGCTCACGGGGCTCAGACGATGGTCGGCGACGGGGGCGAATGACGAAGTCGATGACGACAGTTCTCCTGGTACTGGTAGATTCTCCTGGGGCGGCTCCAACTGACGTCGCCTATCCTCCTCTGCAACGGCGAACTCCGGTGAAATTACGGCCACCTGGTTCTCGACTTGATCCGGGAGTGAGTGTGTGTGATCAGTGAGAGGTGGGTAGTGAACTGGTGTAAAGAAAACGAGCGGGGGAGGCCTCCTTTTATAGTGCGGCGAGGGGACCAAAGGTTGCGGGCTCAGCTCGTCGTGGTCTATGGCATAGAGGGCTAATAGCATGGGCGACGGTAGGGGGCAGTGCTGTGCTCCCTGGCGAAGCTCAACGGTGTGGTGGTGAGGCGTGGGGCAGTGCTGATCGATCGGAACGCGTTGATGCTCTGGGCAGGTCCGACGGCGATTCTAATGGCGCACAACGTACGTGGTCCGCGCGGCGGCGAACGGGCATGTCTGCGGGGTTGCTGGGGCGGTGGTGATCACGCAGGCAAGCAGCGAGGGCGGCGTGTGGTCTATGCCCGCTGGTCGAGTGTGGCGCACTGGCGTGCTCTCGGCTCGCACGTAGAGAGATTGGGCGCGTGCTTGGAGGGTGGTCCAGTGGCTGGCTGCTCTCGGTGCTGGGACAGGGAGTGGCGATGGACGGTGCTGCGTCTGTGAGACAAGGTTGGCGAAGCTAGTGAGGCTCCTAGCTGGCTGGCGACATTGGGGTGGCAAGGGTGCTCTCGGCATGCTTTCCATTGATGGCATGGTCTGGTTTACAGTGAGCTAGAGGGGTTAAACAAGTTAGATGATCTACTAAGGGTGTAGTGTGAGCTAGAGAGGGAACAAGTTAGGCCAAAATAAGAAATTCAAATTTGAATTTCGATTCAAACATGGTGGGTTTGCTTGGCACATACTAGGGAGTCTCTGGTTAGTTGGATTAGTCAAGGGACACTGGTTTGGTTGGGTTTTGAAAATGTGTGATCTTCACATATGATAAAGATTCAATTTTCACTTGTGATTTGAATGAGGTTGCCAATTGTTTCTGCAAGTTTGAAAGGTGGGCTTTGAATCACTTTTACTTGGTCTAGCAAGGGGTGAAAAGAATTGGAAAAGTTTCTGTTTGAAATCTTGGACTAGAAACACACAAAGTGACCTAGTGACCAAGATTGGCAACAATGACCATTTGCGTTCTTTGATTTGTTTTTGATTTTATCTTGATTTGTTTCTGCATGGAATTGTTTTATATGATGTTATTTTCATCTTTAAACCATTTCTTGCTATTTAGGTTAATCACACAAGATCATTCATGCATTTATCAAACCATCACTTTCACACATGCATTCATATGATTTAAATTAATCAAAGTTTTTGTTAACCCTAATTTTAGTGATTAGAGTTTGATGATCATTGTTTTATATTTTTGGGATGTTACAACTAGTCCCGCATTCTGGGGTGCTGTAGATCACCACCGGTGTCCACCTTCCAATGAGCTCACCGGCGTGACGCTTGGATCCGATGAGGAGCCCGCGTGGCTACCGCGTGGATCTGAAGTGGCCTTGGTCCCACCTGTCAGCCACAGTGGCTAGCCCTAGCCTTAGTACAAAAAAACCCAGTCCCCCTGATGACATCATGCCAGCGTCACCTCGACGTCAGCAGCCCGTGTATCAGCTCGGTCAAACTGGCACCGGTCCCACTTTGCCTGCGTGGCTTGTAGATGTGGCCTTGGTCCCATTGGTTAGTCACTGTGGGTAGCCTTAGCCCCAGTAAGAAATAATATTGACCCTGTGATGACATCACCATGATGCATTAAATTGATTCAAATGGTTTTAATAATTCAAGTAATTGAATAAATATTGTAAAATCAATAAATTATTCATATTAAATCATAAAAATATGTATAATATATCAAAATGTTCAGAAAAATGAGATCTATCTATTTAATCTATAATCATGCATTATTAAACAACTTCAACCTTGTCATTCCGGAGTTCTTCCGAATTAGGGTTTATACCCCTCGGAACCCCAATTTAATTGTCGAGCATGCCTTAGGGTTACTTTTCAATACTATTTAACTTGTCATATCATCATCCTTGTCTAAGAATTGCATCGATGCCATGTTTTCATTGTTTCCCTTTCTTTCCGGTGTTTGGTTCTTCCCGGTAGAATAAGATATTGTGATCGAAACTGAAGACCGAGATCAGTGCCGTTGTATTGCCAACGAGTACACCATGGAGGGGTCCTCACAGTGCGTATTTAGAGACGTGGAGTAAGGCAGAAGGTTGGCGGGTATGAGGTAACACAGCTTACCCAGGTTCAGATCCCACGACGGTGGCAGAATCCTACTCCTGCTATAAATCACTATAATGGCAATACGTCGAGTTACATGGAATGGTTTGTTGTGCGAGGTATGAGTTGAATCTTTGCCCTAAAGGATCCCATAGGCCCGACTTATATAGTCGCCAGGTCCTAGGGTTACAGGGAAAGTCCTAGCCAGACAGGTTATAGAGTCCTGCATTGTGCACAATTAGTCTAACGTGTCTTGCACTCTAAGGCTCCGGTTACGTCGGTGACTCCTCCGTAGCCTTCCTTTATCCGGCATGGGCCTCCCTTCTGGATCCATCTAACTGGACCTCCCAGCAGGCCATAGGCCTTGCTACCAACTGTGGGCCACCCGGGTTATCCGGATAGGAGACATGCTGTGAGGATACGCATAGAGCATATCCCCAACAGTAGCCCCCGGAGAACTCCGAGATCTTGCGTTGTCTTTCCTCTTCAGGTTAAATGCTCCGTCTAGATGGATGTCGGCAAATCGACAAGCAATATCTTGTAGTCCTCCCAAGAACCCTGCAAGGTTTCTCCGTCTTCAACTTGTAAGTCGAAGAAATTCTGAATCTTCCATCGTACTCTTTCTCGTAGCCGAACTGGATCCGTCCATGCCGGAATCTTCTGATGGGATGGTTCACCTGCCTGTGTCAGCTAGAGTGACGTAGACATAGGTCAGCGGTGCCTCGTAACTCACACATGCAAAGAACACAATCATGTTCGTTTTCCCCGCGTGAAGGATACGAACCGTTGGAGGCGGTGGTTGGGAACGTGGCAAAATTTCAGCGCACGTGCCCGCACACGTCGTCCACGCGCCGACCATTCGATCACCTTGCATGAATCTTGATGCTGGGGGTATAAATTTTAATCATGGCATATTTTCATCTCTTCACCTCATTCTCCCCCTGCGTCATCGTCTTCCTCCTGCGAGCACGTCCTCGAGCCCTCCGTTCGTACGTGAAAAACCCTAATCTCCCCAATCTTCGAGTCACCTCCCCTATAATCCCAATGGCCAGCACCAGTTATACTTCTTCCATGGTGGCGGCGAGCGATGCCGTGGCCAAGCCTCTAGAAGGTCTAGTGCTGCCAAGGTCCGCGGTGGTGGAATCCACCGGCAGTGACCATATCCCAGCGGCGCTGGAGCCGCTGGAGGAGGAGGGTGACTCCCATAAAGGGGAGTGGCATGGCTCTGACATCACCAACAACGACATCAATGAGCTGCTCGTCTAAGGCTACCTCCCTGCGACGGAGGGGCTTGTCTGGCGGGCGGCGCTGGCCGGCAAGGTCACCCCTTCTCCCCAAGCCGGAGAGAAGGTGTACCTGAGGCGCAACTGGTGCGTAGCGTCTCCCTCCCGATCTCCGACTTCTTCCTAGATTTCCTCAAACATTACCAAGTTCAACCTCAGAACCTATCCCCCAACAGAATCCTAGCGCTTAGCAATTACACGGCGCTTTGCGAGGGTTACCTAGGGATTAGGCCTAGGTTAGATATCTTTATTTACATCTTCACCTTCAAGAGGGAAGCCGGAGCGAGCAAGCACGGGATCAGGAACTGCGGAACGATTAGTTTTAAGATCCGGCCTGGCCGGCGGTTCCCCAACATTGTCACATCCAAAATTTTCTAAATTTTGAACTGTGAAAAAATAAATAAACAAAATAAATAATTGTTGAAATTTAGGGTGAAAAGAAACTTTTTGATTCCAAATGGAAACATCAAAACCCATCGTGAACAAACTTTGAATAAAAAGGGAATCAAACAAAATTTCAATCAAGTGAAGTGCATTCATCAATAATGTATCTTGAAATTTAAACACTTCAAAAAGTTAAACCAAAACCCTAAAACCCTAATGAAATAATTCATTTCCAAGATCTCTCTAAGACTATGGATTTGATCCATATAAAAATTTGTCAACAAACATTTATAAATGATCAAAAATGATAAACAAAAATATCATAAGACCATAGAAATTTATTTCACTCAATTTGTAGTCATAGATAAAAACTTATGAATTTATTAAGATAAAAGGAATTAATTTCCAAAGCTAATAAAGCCCTATCTCAAATCCATGCATAATCTTGAGCAAATAAATCCTAAAGGGATTTAAAAAGATAAACAAATATTAAATAAAATTATATAAATTGGAATTACAAACTTTGGATATTTAAATAAAAAGATATGGATTTTATAAGGCAAAGTAAGAAATAAATAAATAAGGAATAATTAAAAGCCAAATTAAATCTTGGCCAAATAAATGAAATGAAAGATTATTGTTTAATAAAAAGAGTAAATGATTATTTAAATAAAGTCATAGGGATTGATTAATATCCAATTTTATTTAAATAAAAACAATTCCCAATTTAAATGAACATTAAATCATATTAAAGTATTTTAAATAATAAATTCAAAGTGAATTATTTGCACTAAAGAATAAATAAAACCTACTGAAAAAGGTTTGGTAAAAATTGGAATTCAAATAGAAGTTTGAAAATATAATTAAATCTTATTTGAATTAAGAGAAGGGCCTATTTTATAAAAATAATATACCCTAAAAAGAATAAAAGAAATATTATAAAATGGACTTTAGAATATATCAATAAACAGTATTAAAAATATACCAAAAGTTTGGAAATGTTTTGAAATAAAAATAGTGTTTGAAACATTTGAATAAATTCAAACCAGAATAAAAGAAAAAGAAAAAGAAAAATATTCAAAAAAAATGAAAACAACCCCAGCCCAGAAACAAGGCCCAGTCCAGCCCAACTAACTAGCCCATCTTCCCTCCCCCGCGAACAGTTTTTCTCACCCGCGTCCGCACCCGCACGGTCACTGAATAGAATACCCCACCTAACCCCCACTCACCTCGCTGACAGCACGACCCCACCTGCCATGTCATCGTATTCAACCTGCGACGACCGTTCCCCCATCACACATCGCCGTTTCTACCGCGATTCAATCCTCGTAAATTCGAGTAAATGGCGATGTTAATCCCTCCAGAGACCACATCATCTTAAGCGCCCTCCTCTCCTCTTCCTTTCCCCAGAGACCACTCCCTCTCGGCCCCTAGGCTGCCCGAATTTCGCGCTTGAACACCCACGGCTCCGACGAACTCAACGGTCTATTCTGGCGACGTCGACCCTCCCCTTGCCTCCCAGTACCCACGAACCTGCTCCCCATTTTCTTGCGCGTCTCCCAGTACCACCCACTCGCTCGCGCGTGCTGCACAGCGTCGACAACAAACTCGCCCGAGCGCCACCGTCGGCTGTGTCCACTCCGGCGAGCCCTCCCTGTAAGCACAAACTGCCCCCTCCTCTCTGGTTGCTAGTCACGTGTTCAGCATTCTTGCGTGCATCTAACAGCGCCATTCATTTGCCTTGGCAAGACCTGCAATCTCGCCAACGACGATGAACAGAGACGCCCGACGCCTGGACCAACTCCGGTAAGCAATCACCGCTGTTCATGTGCGCCCCTCGACGAACAGTCACCACCTTGAGCTTCACTGCAACCACGCGAGCACGGTAAGCATCTCTATTCCCTGTCTTTCTTCCTAGTTCGCCGGCGATGTCACTGACAGAGCCGCGCCGCCGCTTGTCGCCGGGTTGCACCGCCAGACTTTGGTCAGTGCACTGTAGACCGTTAGATCGTGATCACATGGTTAGTATAGATCATTTAATCGAAAGGGTATGTTTGATTCTGAGCCGTGCGATGCACTTTAGATCCAACAGCCTACAGAGCGCAATCCGCACAAATCGGTACGCACCAGTTAGAAACAGACACGTGGCCAGTAATTGTTTTAAAAACAGAAATTTGATCTATTAGATGATATGATTTGTAAAATTCATAACTTTAAATCTACACTTCCAAATTTTGCAAACTTTATATCATTGGAATCAAGAAAAAGAATTCTATCCAACCATGCCCTTTGTTTAATGATTTTCTTCTGTAATATTGGTTGTTTTTGCAGAAACATGTGTAGGCATATTTTGATTATAAAATATATTCTAAAAAAGTTTTAGGGTAAAATCTTTTGTAAATGGATGGTTTTGAACCTACTGACCATAAGGACCAACTTGTAGATTTAAAAGAATATTTTTTGATGCTAAAGAATAAATCTTTGAATAAAAGCATTTCTAGTTAAATAAAAATATTGATTATGTTTTAAAAATGCTTTTTAAGTAAAACCTTTTGGAAAATGATTTTAATTAAACTCTCTGACCCTAAACACAAAGTTTTGGTCTTAGAAATGTATTTGATTAAACCTTAGTAAATTACTACTTTGTTAAAGGCATTTCTAGCAAATAAAAATATTGCTTTGATTTAAAAATGGAATTTAGGTGAAACCTTTTGCAAATGGATTAATATTAAACACTTTGACCATAAACACTAACAATTGTGTTTAAGAAATATATTTGACTAACACTACAAAATATTATTTTGTTTTAAATCATTTTTAGCAAAACAAAAATGATTTAAATGGCCATTTTCACCAACTTGAATTTAAATGGTTTTACCACTTTTGTAAGTGACCAATCAAAGCTTTAAAATGTTTAGAGCCTAATAGAAACCACTTGTCCAAATAAAACACTCTTTTGCATGCCTGCATGCATTGCTTGATTTTATTGTTTTATGTGGTGAATTGTTTGAATGCTAGTTTGAATATGTTTTTTCTTGATTGAATTCTAGTGAAATTTGAAGAGTGTGATATTTGCAAGATCAAGGAGTGAACCAATATTCTCTACTAAAAAGGCAAGTGACACTATCATCCATGTAATACTATTTTCATTACACTTAGTGTAATTTTTGTAGTATGCATGATAGGGCTACTATATTACTATGATATGCTATGTCCTATTAGGAAATCCATCTTCCTTAGTGAAAACCTCATAGTTGTAGTATGCTTAGCCCTGCTATAGACTTGGGATGGAATACATGATATGATTATATGAAGTGTTGGAAAAATATATGTTTTATATAATAAAACAAGTACTCAATGAACCACCTGGGTGGAATATGGATACTCAATTTTGGATCATGTGGCAACAAAGGGAACCATGTTTATATGGCTATATTTTTGTATGTGCACTAGAAGAAAACCACCCAGGAATTTAGAGATTGAACATGTTTCTCGTACAGTGGATTCCGTGTACAACCACATGCTAAATTGGCTCTGGATTAGTCAACTACATAGTGGAAGACCCTTGCACTGGCACCTACCCAGGTTAACCGGATTCATGTATTGGAAATATATCCTTACATTGGTGCCTGGTAGACAAGCTAGCATCATGTTTTGGGAGGACTTCTATGGAAAGAGTTTGTCACATTCTCGATCTGCCGGTACTCCATTTGGTGTGTACTTATCCAGCGACCACTGGTTGCGTCAAGAAGAGATTGTGTCATGTGGGTAAAGTGTACAACTTCTGCAGAAGATCAAATTCTAAGTACTTAGCCGTGTCCCCGGTTATGGACAACTCTGAGGAACTAAGGCCTGAAGCTATGGAAGATCTCGACATTCCGATTTTCCAAAGTAAAACTTGATGGTGTCAACAAGGGATTAGAAGCACTTGGAGTTTTCCAAGGAGTTCAGAAAGATTGTCAAAAGATCAAAATTATTTTGAAAAGTATAAAACTATATTGTTTTCTACAAATGAGCCGAAACCCTACCTAGCCAAATATGCATATATTGATAGGTTCAACTTATTTCTACATAGTAGTGAAACTTGCCAATACAATTCAAATGTATTGACCCTTGTGACAACAACTTATTATGTTGTAGGTTTGTATGATATTAGTGAAGTGTGTTGAATAGGGTTACAAGTCTAAAACCAACATGTTTGCATGTGGCACTTTGAAGATGAAGTACTCCATGCTATATAGTTATTTCTGCTGCATTGTAATGAGATAGCCAAATGAGCTATGTAAGATGTAATGAATTATTTTATTCCTAGTTATAAAGTTGTATTATGAACTTTGTTTCTTGATATTACTTCTTAAACTGTGGATGCTAGCTATTGATCCAGGGACTAGCATTGTAAATACAGGGATCTCTACCTTATAAGGTTGGGACCTCTACAGATGGTATCAGAGCCACTGTGTTGCCTGTAGGATTGTAACCCTAGGATTGGACAAAACCCCTTATAAAAATAGGAGTTGTATTTGTTCCAAAACTTATTTACAAATAATCTTGTAAACTTTTTCCTCAACTTTTTTGGTTTTGATTCGACATCTCTTCCTTTTTCAACTTGATGGACAAAGCCTCCACCATGACTAATGACTTTAACTTTAGTTTCACCAAGGACTCCAACTTAGACATCACTAAGGACTACAAGTGAGAACCAAGAGACATTAGATTGCCTACCAACTAACTAAGACATTGATATCATGTTAGTGTATGGATCATATTGACCTATGAGGTATGACTACACTAGGTTGATTGTTTCAAGAAAACTTGTTGTTTCTTTCAACTCATGAGTTAAGCTTATAAGTTGATAAGTGAATAGTTGCTTGTTGATTGTTTGATTGAACTTGATTGTTTTGGGTTGTGTGTTAGAACTTCTTTAGATCTATCAATCATTACTTATCCCTATTAAACCAACAGATGCCTCCCCGTCGTGCCAACCCCAACCAAAACAACAACAACAACATCACTCCCGATATGCAGCAGTTGATGACATCTCAAACTCAACGGATGTAGATGATGACGCAGTTTGTGCAAAATCAGAATCAAAACAACAACAACAACAATCAAAATAATCCTCCAGCACTTGAAATGCCCACCATATTTCTGAAACTAAGGCCTGCAAGGTTCTCTGGAACAACTGATCCAATGGTAGCCAACGACTTGTTAAGTTCGGTGAACAAGGACTTAGTGACTATTGGCTGCACCGACGAGGAAAAAGTTAGGTTTGCAGCATATCTGCTCGAAGGACCAGCAGCAACCTGGTGGGACAACTTTCAGATCACCACTCCCCTTAAGGACGTGACTTGGGCTATTTTTGAGGATGGTTTCCGTACAACTCACATCTTATCCGGAGTGATGAACTTGTAGGAAGGATTTCCACAATCTGAAACAGCATCACCGCAGTGTGGCTGAGTACATTGAGGAGTTCAACAATCTGGCGCGCTATGCACTGGATGAAGTTGATACAGATGCTAAGAGGAAAGATAAATTCCTCGAAGGACTTAATGATGAGTTGAACCTGCAGCTATTTGTTGCCTATGTCACAACTTATCAATCACTCTATGACAAAAAGACACCATCTTGGAAAACAAGATGAATCAAGTTGAGAATAGAAAGAGGAAGCATAAACTCAAGTATCACTCGGGATCATCACAAAAGAGGCGTTCATTAAAAAGAGCAAGGAAGATTCTGGACCACATCAGCATCACCACAACAACAATGGAAGTGATAATAATGGGAATGATACTGACAATGGAGATGACCTTGGTCAGAACCAACATGGCAATCCCAGGAAGAAAGACATTAGCCAGTTGTAGTGCTATAATTGTAAGGAACTTGGACACTATGCATCAGACTGTCCTGAGAAGAAAAATAAAAAGGATGCTAGAAACTCCAACGGAAGTGATTCCAATGTGGCCCAGAAAGGACATTTGAACCACATCGACATGTATGGAACCATTGAAGAATTAGATGATGAAGATGGTAGGAATTAGTTAACTCTGTTGAGTCAAATAAGGATTCCTTGTTTAGATATCAATTATTGAACCCATAGTCAAGTGAACCATCAATGTAACCCTATAAGACATTCTTTTAAGGGTGGTAGTACCCTAGTTGTCTTCAAGCCAACGTATAACCTCTAGCCTTCCCAAATATCGGGACGAGATTTCTTTTAAGGGTGGTAGCCTGTCACATCCCAAAATTTTCCAAATTTTGAAAATTGAAAAAATAAATAATTATTGAAATTTAGGGTGAAAAGAAAATTTTTGATTCCAAATGGAAACATCAAAACCCATCTAGAACAAACTTTGAATGAAAAGGGAATCAAACAAAATTTCAATCAAGTGAAGTGCATTCATCAATAATGTATCTTGAAATTTAAACACTTGGAAAAGTTAAACCAAAACCCTAATGAAATAATTCATTTCCAAGATCTCTCTAAGACTATGGATTTGATCCATATAAAAATTTGTCAACAAACATTTATGAATGATCAAAAATGATAAACAAAAATATCATAAGACCATAGAAATTGATTTCACTCAATTTGGAGTCATAGATAAAAACTTATGAATTTATTAAGATAAAAGGAATTAATTTCCAAAGCTAATAAAGCCCTATATAAAATTCATGCCAAATCTTGAGCAAATAAATCCTAAAGGGATTTAAAAAGATAAACAAATATTAAATAAAATTATATAAATTGGAATTACCAACTTTGGATCTTTAAATAAAAAGATATGGATTTTATAAGGCAAAGTAAGAAATAAATAAATAAGGAATAATTAAAAGCCAAATTAAATATTGGCCAAACAAATGAAATGAAAGATTATTGTTTAATAAAAAGAGTAAAGGATTATTTAAATAAAATCATAGGGATTTATTAATATCCAATTTTATTTAAATAAAGACAATACCCAATTTAAATGAACATTAAATCATAATAAAGTATTTTAAATAATAAATTCAAAGTGAATTATTTGCACTAAAGAATAAATAAAACCTACTGGAAAAGGTTTGGTAAAAATTGGAATTCAAATAGAAGTTTGAAAATATAATTAAATCTTATTTGAATTAAGACAAGGGCCTATTTTAAAAAAATAATATACCCTAAAAAGAATAAAAGAAATATTCTAAATGGACTTTAGAATATATCAACAAACAGTATTAAAAATATACCCAAAGTTTTGAAATTTTTTGAAATAAAAATAGTGTTTGAAACATTTGAATAAATTCAAAACAAAATAAAGGAAACAGAAAAAGAAAAAGATTCAGAATAAAAAAAGGGAAAAAACCCAGCCCAGAAACAAGGCCCAGTCGAGCCCAACTAACTAGCCCATCTTCCTTCCCCCACTAACCGTTTTTCTCACCCGCGTCCGCACCCGCACGGTCACTAAATAGAAGACCCCACCTAACCCGCACTCACCTCGCTGACAGCGCGACCCCACCTGTCCTGTCATCGTCTTCAACCCGCGACGACCATTCCCCCCATCACACCTTGTCGTTTCTTCCGCGATTCAATCCTTGTAAATTCGAGTACATGGCGATGTTAATCCCTCCAGAGACCACGCCATCTTAAGCGCCCTCATCTCCTCTTCCTTCCCCAGATTCCACTCCCTCTCGGCCCCTAGGCTGCCCGAATTTCGCGCTTGAACACCCACGGCTCCGACGAACTCAACGGCTGATTCCGGTGACGTCGACCCTCCCCTTGCCTCCCAGTACCCACGAACCTTCTCCTCATCTTCTTGCGTGTCTCCCAGTACCACCCACTCGCTCGCGCACGCTCCAGAGTGTCGGAAACAAACTCGCCCGAGCGCCACCGTCGGCTGTGTCCACTCCGGCGACCCTCCTCGTAAGCACAAACTGTCCCCTCCTCTCTGGTTGCTAGTCACGTGTTCAACTTCCTTGCATGCATCTAACAGCGCCATTAATTTGCCTTGGCACGACCTGCAACCTCGCCAACGACGACTAACAGAGAGGCCCGATGCCTGGACCAACTCCGGTGAGCAATCGCCGTTGTTCCCATGCGCCCCTGGACGAACAACCACCACCTTGAGCTTCACTGCAACCACGCGAGCACGGTAATCATCTCCGTTCCCTCTCTTGCTTCCTAGTTCGCCGGCAACATCACTGACAGAGCCACGCCACCGCTCGTCGCCGGGTTGCGCCGCTAGATTTGGTCAGTGCACTATAGACCGTTAGATCGTGATCGCACGGTTAGGATAGATCATTTAATCGAAAGGGTATGTTTGATTATGAGCCGTGCGATGCACTTTAGATCCAACAGCCAACATAGCGCAATCCGCAGGAACTGGTACGCACGAGTAATTGTTTTAAAAATAGAAATTTGATCTATTAGATGATAGGATTTGTAAAATTCATAACTTTAAATCTACATGTCCCAATTTTGCAAAATTTATATCATTGGAATCAGGAAAAAGAATTCTATCCAACCATGCCCTTTGTTTAGTGATTTGCTTCTATAATATTGGTTGTTTTTGCAGAAACATGTGTAGGCATATTTTGAGTATAAAATATATTCTAAAAATGTTTTTAGGGTAAAATCTTTTCTAAATGGATGGTTTTGAACCTACTGACCATAAGAACCAACTTGTAGATTTAAAAGAATATTTTGTGATGCTAAAGTATAAATCTTTGAATAAAAGCATTTCTAGTTAAATAAAAATGTTGATTATGTTTTAAAAATGATTTTTAAGTAAAACCTTTTGGAAAATGATTTGAATTAAACTCTCTGACCCTAAACACAAAGTTTTGGACTTAAAATGTATTTGATTAAACCTTAGTAAATTACTACTTTGTTAAAGGAATTTCTAGCAAATAAAAATATTGCTTTGATTTAAAAATGGAATTTTGGTGAAACCTTTTGCAAATGGATTAGTATTAAACACTTTGACCATAAACAATAAAAATTTTGTTTAAAAATATATTTGACTAAGACTAAAAAATATTATTTTCTTTTAAATCATTTTTAGCAAAACAAAAATGGACATTTTCACCAACTTGAATTTAAATGGTTTTACCACTTTTTTAAGTGACCAATAGGAGCTTAATAGAAACCACTTTTCCAACTAAAACATTCTTTTGCGTTCTTGCATGCATTGCTTGATTTTATTGTTTTATGTGGTGAATTGTTTGAATGCTAGTTTGAATATGTGCTTTCTTGATTGAATTGTAGTGAAATTTGAAGAGTGTGATATTTGCAAGATCCAGGAGTGAACCAATATTCTCTACTAAAAAGGCAAGTGACACTATCATCCATGTCCTACTATTTTCATTACACTTAGTGTAATTTTTGTAGTATGCATGATAGGGCTACTATATTACTATGCTATGTATGCTATGTCCTATTAGGAAATCCATCTTACTTAGTGAAAACCTCATAGTTGTAGTATGCTTAGCCCTGCTATAGACTTGGGATGGAATACATGATATGATTATATGAAGTGTTGGAAAAATATATGTTTTATATAATAAAACAAGTACTCAATGAACCACCTGGGTGGAATATGGATACTCAATTTTGGATCAGGTGGCAACAAAGGGAACCATGTTTATATGGCTATCTTTTTGTATGTGCACTAGATTATAACAACCCAGGGACTTAGAGATTAAACATGTTTCTTGTATAGTGGATTCCGTGTACAACCACATGCTAAATGGCCTCTGGCTTAGTCAACTACATAGTGGAAGACCCTTGCATTGGAACCTACTCAGGTTAACCGGATTCATGTATTGGAAATATATCCTTACATTGGTGCCTGGTAGACAAGCTAGCATCATGTATTGGGAGGACTTCTATGGAAAGAGTTTGTCACATTCTCGATCTGCCGGCACTCCATTTGGTGTGTACTTATCCAGCAACCACTGGTGGCGTCAAGACGAGATTGTGTCATGTTGGTAAAGTGTACAACTTCTGCAGAAGATCAAATTCTAAGTACTTAGCCGTGTCCCCGGTTATGGATAACTCTGAGCAAGTAAGGCCTGAAGCTATGGAAGATCTCAACATTCCAATTTCTCAATGTAAAACTTGATGGTGTCTACAAGGGATTAGAAGTACTTGGAGTTTTCGAAGGAGTTCAGAAAGATTGTCAAAAGATCAAAACTATTTTGAAAAGATGGGATAAAACTATATTGTTTTCTGCAAATGAGCCTAAACCCTACCTAGACAAATATGCATATATTGATAGGTTCCACTTATTTCTACATAGTAGTGAAACTTGCCAATACAATTCAAATGTATTGACCCTTGTGGATGCAACTTATTATGTTGCAGGTTTGTATGATGTTAGTAAAGTGTGTTGAATAGGGTTACAAGTATACAACCAACATGTTTGCCTGTGGCATTTTGAAGATGAAGGACACCATGCTATATAGTTATTTCTGCTGCATTGTAATGAGATAGCCAAATGAGCTATGTAAGATGTAATGAATTATTTTATTCCTGGTTATAAAGTTGTATTATGACCTTTGTTTCTTGATATTACATCTTAAACTATGGATGCTAGGTATTGATCCAGGGACTAGCATTGTAAACACAGGTATCTCTACCTTATTAGGTTGGGACCTCTACAGACATCGCCGGCCACGAGTCTTGCAAAACTGGCAGCGTACGTACTTCTCTGGCCGGCCGAGAAGAAACGTACCCGGACTTTGTCGATGGATCCACTGCCGAAGCCTTGACAAGGAGATCCAGGCCACCCTTCCCTCCAACAATGATGCCTCCCGCGCCATCAGGCGGATATAGTGGTTTATGGAGACAAGTCTAACCGGATTGGACCTGGCCATGTGTTGGTTCGTCGGGCGGATCCAGCCTCTGAAGCACCGCTCGAAGTTGATGCTTGAGTACACTAAGGAGAGGAGGGATAGACTCCGCATCTCCGAGGACAATTTCTCGAGTGACTCCATCAAGCTCCGCCTCAAGGACATCGTCAAGGTGAAGGACAGGAAGCGCGGGTTCACCATCACCTACGACATGTTCTTTGACGGCACGTGCCCAAAGGTATGTGTTTATTTTCCGTGTATGACATATACTCCAGTTCTTCCGTCTAACCATTACCATATCATCTAACACTTTGGGATTTCACTTAACAGCTTAGCCGTCTAGAGGAGGATAGCATGGTTGTCCAAATCTATGACCCCAAGATGAAGGAACTCACCGTCATGTCCGACGACGATGTCCCGCTAGCGCGTAAGCGAAAGAGCTCCACCTTTGACGCTGCCGACAGAGGCAAGAAGAAGAAGATTGAGGGTGGAGCCTCCAAGAAGTCCATTGTCGCCCTACACGCGGAAAAAAAGAAAGATTACCGAGATCCCTTTTACCAAAGCACCAACTATTGTGTAAGCTTCTTTTTCTCTGACATTGTCCATTGCTCATCTTATTCCTGTACTAATTTTGCACCTTTCATGAAGAAGGCTGGTTTATGTTTGAAGAAGACCTACAAAACATTGGGGGCTTCTAAAAACATTAAAGATATGTTGCAGCGAGATGTGTCGCACCAAGAATCTCCCGCCATCGTCCCCACCACTCCCAGCGACCAACCTGCTTCTGCGCCGACAAGCTCTCAAGCTAAGGATGCATCTGGCCCTTTCTCCATGGAAGTGGACCCACCTCTCTCCGCGGAGCTCGTCGTTTTCAGCGAATAAGCGACACAAGAAAGCACCGCAACCAAAATGGCTGAAGCTCCGGCTAAGGATGCCATTTGTAGCGGCAAGGTGATGGTGGTCGGCGGAACGTTTGTCTAAGGAGTCACCTCTGCACCTAGGACATCCATAGAGTTTCCAAACATAGTCTACCTGGCGCTCCCGCCGAGTAGCTCTACTCTAGCTCCTGGTGCAGCCCCGACTTCTCCGACTTGCGGCCTTGAGGAGCTACTCAAGCAGGCGGATATATTGCGATGAAATAGCCTTTCCTTCAACAAGATATTTGCCGAGAGCGCTACCAACCTCAAGATCATCGCACTTGTAAGTTTTGCTTGCCTTTTGCATTTCATAAGTAGTATCCCACTGTAGCCCCCGAGGATTTAGACGGAAAACCATAGGTCTTTTAATTTGAATACTCTAAGAGTGACTAAGCTAGAAAACTTCTCACTGTAGCCCCCAAGTATTTAGTTTGAATGACATATTCCGACTAGATACTTTTAGAGTAGCATACACGGTGTTTGTGAATTCGAATACTGTAGCCCCCAAGATTCTAGTTGAAAACTGAATTAGTTCTGACTAGATGCTTAAAGAAAGACTAAACATATTGCTAAGTTAAAAGTTCGTACTCTAGCCCCCAAGCTTCTAGTTGAAAACTGAATTAGTTCCGACTAGATGCTTAAAGAAAGACTAAGCATATTGCCGAGTTAAAAACTCTCACTGTAGCCCCCAAGCCTCTAGGTGGATATTTATCCGGCTAGATGCTCCAAGTAGACTAAATAGCTTTAAATCTTCTTTCCACAGAATGAGAATGCTCGGAGGGGCGTCGCCAACAAGAAGTTCCACAAGATGTGCGTAGAGCTGGAAGCCAAAAAGTGTAAAACTGCCTACTTGAAGGATCAAATCATCAAGAACAAGAGTCTGTTTTTCTTTTCAGTTTCGTACTCAAGCTTGGTCTTGTGTCATGTTTCTCCGACTACTCATTGTGTTGTTATTTATCTGACTTGAAGAAGCTATCGCCAAGGCCAAGGATATTGTCGACAAACCAACAACATTGAGCTGTTGGATAGAGAGAACAAAATCCTTAAGGAGGAGAGGACTAACACTCTGAAGATGCACGAGGAGTCCATGAAGGCCTTGTACGATTCCGCCAACACGGAGATGAATCGCTTGAAGGAGGAGATTGCAATGCTCAAAGAACAGAAGAAAGCTGTCGATGAGCAGAATCAACGCAATCTTGAAGCATACAAGATCCTCTGACAAGAGCGGAATTCCATGTCGGAGACACTCTAGCAGGCTGAGGCGAGCATCTTTTGTAAGCGATCTCCGTCTTGTACTTCTGTAAGCCAGATACTCTGAACGTTTTCCTTTTATTGAACTCATGCGCTCCACTTCTTGTCGAAAAATGAAGCTCCTATTGGTTTAACCAAGTCGCCTCCTCCGCCAAAGGAATGCATGGTTCTCACCGGCAACTTCGCCAGCACCGTCATCAAGCAGTCCAAGGACATAGCCAAGCCCCTCCACATCAAATCAAAGCGGTGGACTCCATGATGAAGTAATCGGAGATCTTGCGCCAAGCCCCCGAGCGTATCGTCATCTGGAAAGCTTCATGTACACGGGCTGGTGCAAGGATATCGCTAGAGATGGTGCCGACAGCAACACGGTATCCTCAGGTCTCCCCGACATAGACGATGAAGGCCAAAAGATTGACTTCAAGGCTATCTGGGCATCGCTCGCGGGGTATGAGACAAGAGTTGCCGAGTTGGTCGACCAAGACGTCTTTGTGCCGCTCGAGATCATTGACAGCAACAACCAAAGCTCCTCCGAATCCCTCAAGACCACCGACTTCGAAGAGGATGGCTCTCCTGCCGCCGACGATGCTGCTTCAAAGTCTCCTGCGCTAGAGGAATGAAAAAACAATATGTAATATTTGTATCCTCTGGAATGTTGTATGAGGAAAAACTACTCTGCTAACTTAAGGCGGAAATACAATAGTTGTAATTTCCTGGTACTCAAGAACTGGTTCCAACATGTAAATATTGTTTAAGCAAGTGTTGGCTTATCCATTACTTTGGTTTTTATCCTTGACCTTTCGTGATTCGGAAGACTTGTAATCGGAACCATGCGCTCAGGTGATGATGCCTGATGGCACTGTCAAAAACCTACGCACAACATCGCCGACTTCAAGTGCCAAAAGTCACTACTCCAGAATCCACATAAAAACAACAAAGAACTTGTAGACCAGAAAACTTAAGATAACGACCGTAGGCGCAATTTTCACAAGGGAAAATGCAAAGCTTCTGCATAAATGTTTTATACAATCCAAAAATGAACACTAAAGGAGTTAAAAGACTCAAAAACATGAGTGAACCAGAGAGCTTTATTTTCAAACAATATTGCAAAATCAGAAACCATTTGTATGCATATCATTTTATGTAAGAAAGGAAATGGTTTTATTTCTACTCTCAAAGTATGAGAATACTTTGATTTAACCAGAAATGTTTAAAGGTTGATTTCAAAAGATGGCACAAAGTTTTTTTTTAGAAAAATCTAAAATAAAACCATTCATATGCCTATTATATATAATTAAGTAAGGCATGGTTTTATTTTATTTTCAATGGGCCAAAGTAATTTGGAGTAAACAATAGTGTTTTATACTCAATTATGTGCATGATTCACACTACAAAAATTCAGAGGTGGTTTGAATTTAAACCCATTTGAAATTCATTTGAAATTAGATTCTAAAAATCAAATTAAAAATAGAAAAGGAGGAAGGAAATAGAAAAGGGCCAGCGTTGCCATTCTGGCCCATTCCTAGATCTAGCCCACTAAGCCCACCCGGGCCGTTTCCACTCTGCTCTCTCTCTCCCCCACACCCGCCCTGCCCCGCTGTCGCTGCCACTGGGCCTAAGCCAGGTCAGGATCTTCTTCCCCACCTCCGCGCGCGCAGACCCTGTCGCCTCCGCCGTTTCTTCCAAAAATGCCGCGTTTGATTCTCGCTTAATTGGCATTGATTCCCTGTGTAATTCCCTCGCCCCTTCTGGCTACTTAACCACCTCGCCGCCGCGGTCATTTCCCCTCAACTCTCAGCACCAGAACGCCCCCAGGCTGGCTGTATTGGAGCTCGCTCGAACCGCCGCTACCCAACGAATTACGGTGAGCTATTCCGGCGAGCCTCGAGCGCCCCCTGTCTCTTGTTCACACGAGCGTGTCCCTCTTGTCCTTTGCGCACCTTCTAACACCTTTGGTTTGTCTTACAATGCCCCAGGTCGCCGTCCCCGTCCACCCTACAAGAAACCAAGGCGCCGCTCGACTCCGACGAGCAATCACGGTAACTACAGAGCGCCCCTTGACCTCTCCTGCATACGACTAGGTTCGCCGTGTCCTTGTGCAACTACTGATACCTTGTGTTTGCCCTATCGTGACCCAGGTCATCGCCTTTGTCTCCGGCAGTGAGCACCCGATGCACAGCGCAACTCCGACGAGTTCTAGCCACCTCTACAACACGCCCTTGTCCTCGCCAGCGACTCGTTGAGCTCCCTCGCAACCTTGCGACGCTGGTAAGACCAACCACAACGTAACATCCCAGCATTAGAGACTAGAAATAAGCTGAACCCAGATGTGTGCATTGCATTCATGCATAGAAAATCTGAATAATTTTCGTGCTTTTGAACAAAACTTGTCAAAGTGATTGAAGCTTCTCTTAACTTGATGGAATTGAAGTATATTATCAAGTTGACTGTGATAAGTTTCATTATGACCTTTGCTAAGACCTTATTTTGGGTAAGGGAGATTTGATCTAAGGATAGACCAAATGTAATAAAAGTTAAACCCTAATACATTATGATTATATTTGATCCTTAGGTGATCATATCATAGTATTCATTATAGTCACTCATAAGTGCCAAGTTAAGATTACAACTAAAGTAATAGAAATGGAATGACTAATCCTGACTTACCTTATTCTTATTTATTCTTACTATGAGTATCATAGTAATACCTAACTTTAACTCTTTAATGAGTTTGAGACTAAGTCAAGATCATTCACCATATATCTTTCTTTCTATATCAATCTTTATGGAACCTATCTCAAACTCTGTTGTTCATGAATGTTGAGTAATCAACCATTGATTCACAAATTCTTTAACTATCAACACTTGATCTACAATTCCTTGATCCTATCATAGCATCTACTAAAATCTTTTAAAGAGGGCATAGTCCATGAATAACCTTAATCCAATATGAGATACTAAGAAGATAATTTCAATACAATTTAAAAGTAGTATTGATGAAACCTTGGATAGACAATTGGAAATCTAAGATATAAAATGATTAAAGGATTATAATGATCATACCTTGCTCACCAAGATTGAATACTTATATCAAGTTTAAGTGATATTGGTGGTTAGAAAATGATTGAAACCCTAGTATAGATAAGTTGTACTAGAGTAGTCATGACAAACCACATTAATATAATGTAAGGTTGGAGTATGAGTTATTAGGGTAAATGTAAAAAAGTATAATTCAATTAAAGCTAGTGGAGCATAGAGTTATGGATGTAGAGTTGTCCATCTTATAGGATAGTAAGCTTTAGAGAAATGGTAGATGGATAATTAAGGAAGATTATGTGTGGAGTTGAAGGAACTACTTGTTGGATGGAAGGTTATCAATAGTAGAGTAGTGGATATAGCCCAGAATGGATATGAGGAAACTATAAAAGCTTTAATGTCAAGCTCATTGGATTTATCAATGAGTTTAGAAGAATAATAGGTGAATAAGAATATTTTTGTGAAGTAAATCTCATCATGTTAACCATGATTATGGATATGAAGAAGTATTATATCTAGGAAAGGAATTCCTTAATTAGAAGTCCAGGATTGTGAATGATGGAAAATGGACATTCTTGGTAAACAACCAACTCTAAATCTTAAACCAAAAATAATATCCATCTTAGGTTATTGATCCATCATCTTATGTCTATATCACTTTATAAAGAATAATTTTCTTATAGCAAATCACATAAGCACATCTGTGTCAATTCCAAGCATCATAATTATATGTGCTTAGGTGTATCTTTATGAATTCCTTTCTATAAAACATTCTAGATATAACTTTCTATTTTAAAAGGTGATGTCATCAAATATCACAAACAGAAGACAATATGCTTAGTTATTAAATCTTTTCCCACATCCACAAGGACATATAAGTAAATTAAGAACCCCAAACTTTCATGTTTATCATAATAGAATATATACATTGCCAATTTCTAAATTAATGGAAGTAGTAATAACCATATTAATTTCTTTTGTATTTCATACATCAAATAATGATATAGGATCATTATACATATAAAAATTTCTATTCAAACTATGAGCCAATTAGAATTAAGTTTTATAAACAAATAAGTAAGTATCATATAATAAATCCATGGTTTAATGTAGAAATTTTTTTAATAATAAGGGTTTCTACATAATTTAAAAATGGTTTTGATAGAAAACAAATAAAGAAATAATACCATTATATGGCAAACTCATAAAAGAACCTTAATATACTTTATTAATGCTATAATTATTCAAAAAATCAATTCTATAAGGAGAATTAAAATTCAAATCTGAAAGTAAAACAGAAAATAGAAAAAGGGAAAACAAATAAAAAAAATCATGGCCGTGGCGCAACTCCTCTCTGCTTACCTATCGCCCAGGTGCACCCCACAAAAGCCCAATAACCAGCCCAGCTTGTTTTCATCTCTGGCTGACAGGTGGGTCCAGGGAGGGACTGTGTGTTGAGCTTAAGAAAGTTCTAGGGGGTTATCCGCAAAACAACACGTCATCGTCTTCCTCCAGCTAGAAGCAGCTCGGTGGCGAGGCCGAGGCCGTCCTCTGTCGTCCTTGCGTCAAGATCAACGCTGCCGTCGCCAGGAGAGGATAAGGAGGCCACCGCGATGCCTCTACTCATCCTCATCCCCACTTCCTCCCTCTAAAACCCTCTCTACCTTGTTCCCCCAACCATGCCGAGAACCCTAGCTCGGAGGTGAGCCGGAGCCGGCGATTCCATGCTCGCCTCACCCAGATAAGAGCACGGTGGAGGCCGCCGTACTCTTCTCGTTTGTTGCCCCAACTTGCACCTGCGGAGGAGGCGTGAATCGACCAAATCTCACCCTCGATTCCCAACGCTGTTCATCGACCTCACCGTCGTCTCTGACCGCGCCTCGCCGAATCAATCACACCATCGCGTTCCTGGTGAGTCACTTAGTCTTCCTAAATCCATGCCACCGTAATCACCCGCAAGCACCGCCGCATAAGCTCGTCGCCGGTTGCCCTGCGATGACCAAAACTAGCGGCGCCACCACTATCTTACTTGCCTTGTTGTTCTGGTTCGAAGCCCTTGCACACCCACTCACTCTCACGCTACTGCCCTCCTCGCCGTCGTCTGCCATGCCACCGGCAAGGTGACGTCAGGGTGAGATCACCCCTGGCCACGTCAACGATTTTGACCGGTCCTTGTCTCGCGTGGCTGATGACATGGCCTTGGGCCCATATGTAATTGTCTGGAGGTACAGACAGGGTCGGTAACAAACACAGTTATTAAATCTGAGAGCCGAGGTGGACATAGGCCCACTGGTCAGTGACTCAGGCTAGGTGTAGGTGCGGTGTAAAAAGTTAATTCCTGTTTAAGAAATAAATAAAATGTTATAAACTCAATTATTAATATTCCAGAAATCAAATAAATGATTAAATCTTGTTTAATTAATAACTTTTGATTTATAATTCAGAAAAATGTGTATAATATATGAAAATGTTTAGAAAAATAAAATCTATAACTCAAAACTATTATTAAACATTATTATGATGATTATTTAAATAAATATTATTTAATAAAGGTTTTATAAGAAATAAACCTTTGATAATTCATATTTTAATAATGGTAAGTGTTAAAAATATAAATAGAATACCAAAAATCTTTGAAAATAAGAATTCTAATTTAAAACCATAATCATGGATTATTATTTCACTTAATTAAATATTTATTATTTATTAAGTAATTATAAAGTGATAAGAATTGTAAAAATCATATCTTATTATTTATAAATCACAAAAATAAATGTAATATACCAAAATGATCATATCTTATTATTTATAAATCATATCTATATGTTAAAAAATATAATATTCCACATTTGAGTTAAATAAAAATTCAAATATCTTCATAATTCAAATCTAAACTTATTTATTTACTTGATAATCCATATAAAGGTAGATAAAAATTGCTAATATGTCTAAAATTAACCAATTAAGTCTAATAAATAGTATTAGTCTTCAACATTAATAATATGAAGTCCAAATAGTTTAACACATTTTAATTACAATTTTATTAAATTCTCCTCAACCATTATGTGTAATATTTTCTAAAGAAAATTCTTATCAAATATAAAATCCTCAAAAATGCATTTGTAGTTAAATAAAATGTATTTCCTTTACTTTAACCACAATTTATCAACATACTAAAACACTATAATGAACTCATAAGCAATCAAGTAATATTATTTCCTTATTTCAAAACATAACCACTCATCCTTAAAAATGGTAAAGGATACGAGCCCATTATAAAATCAAGAAACACTACAACAAGTACAAACATAACCATTGTTAAGTAACCTTAAAGCAACATTTCCAAGTACACAAAGTACAAATGTTATAAGAATTATACTTTCAAACTATCTTTATTTTAAAGTTAACTTTAGTCTACAAGAATCTAAATATAATACTATAAACATTGTTAGATGTTTTATAGTTAACTTTGGTCTGATATAGTTAAGTCATAAAGCACCTCAAGCCCAAACTATTCAAGCAAGCACAAATAACATCAACCACCACTAACTAACCACAAAGATTGTTTAAACCTTAGAAAAGGAATATTTTCTTCAAAATTTATTCGTCTTGCCACTTCAGACAATTTATGACAAATAATCAAGATCACATTACTTCATAATTCACTTGTATACTTAGGATCGATAACACTTAAAAATCTTTATAAGTGACTTTACTTGTAAAGTAATGTTTGAATATAAACAATTAAAGTGTAAACGATCTTGAATAGCGTTTCATAGATGTATATTTTATTGTTGGATAAATATGTGTTGTTCACACACACTCACAAGCCCTAATAAGAAGCATAAGTGTGAAACTTATCTAAAAGGACAACACATTCTAAACAAACCATTTCCGGAATCCAAACCCTAGAACAACGTTATCCCCGGGATTCGCGTTCATAAAAGTGCATCACATTACTTATGCATTGAGCATATTGCTTATTTAAACATTAGTCCTTACCGGACCAATGATGTTGATTTCAGATATTGGATCTTATATTATCTTGAAGACCGTGAGTGCATAATCTTGAAATCACAAAAGGCAAGTTCACACTTGCTCATGTCCTTTGGTTATTTTCTGTAAAGTATTTTACAAATTCAATGTGGACATCTCCTGTATTTGAAAGGTCAAAAACACTATTTTCATAATAATATGATTATAGGTTATTTACCATGAGGTAATAATCTACTATAAAAGTTTTGGTGGTAAAAGGAACATAATCTCTAGGACTTAACAACCAATGTCGCCAGTGATTCCTGCGCCGTATATTACGCGTTAACCATGAGATTTGGAATTGGACGGAGTAGTCAGCTGTATCCTTTTCCTCTTGTATGGAGGCAAGACGACCTTAACGTGATGTTGTGATTCCTTGTGTGGATCCAACATATGGGTGAGCACCCTTACGCCCCACACTTTTCGTGTCTAGATTATCTATGAATGGTGTTTAGTGATATAGTCCATGTAAGTGGTACTAATCCGGGCATCACTATGTCATAGAGTCTTCGGGAACTCATTAGGGTTTTAGCCTTCCCAAAAGGGGGCTTAATGAAGATGAGCCAAATTGAAGGATCGTGCAGACATATGAGGTCACGGAGAGGGCAGTGATAGGCTTGGACCAACTACTGGGCCCCACAACATGGAATTGTGGACGGGTAAGCTGCCCGGTTGTGCAACAAGGAGTTGATCTCTCATGGGAAAAGTAACGCACCTCTGTAGAGTGTAAGAACTGTAACTTGTTACTCCCTGTTCCGGGAAGGAGCTGCGAACGCTGCGGGAAAGGAACTCCATGAAAGTTCTGGTAAACCCGTGAAGGCTGACGGACATAGCTTTTCAGAATAAAAGCAACCTTTGAAGAAATGTTTATGAACACTTGCATGGCCTACGACCTATGGTCTGTGGCTATAGTTTTAGTGCATCAAACACTCCTTTCTAGTGAATTTGCTGAGTACGCTCATACTCAAAGTATCTTCTTAACCCTTGCTAGATTCTAAAGTCAGGAGAGAGAACATCCACATCAAGTTATGCTCCAGGAATTATCATCCAAAGCTAAAGATCTTCGATGAAGTCAAGGAAGTCAACATATACATCAACTCAAGTGAAGACGAAGTTACTGATTATATATGAATATAAACTCTAGCCAAAGAACCTAATTCTGTAGTGTATTGCAATAACAACAATGCCAATTCTTTAGTTAAAATACTAGTCTTAATAGTATAATAGTTCTTCTGTTGTTTATCTTTGATTCTTATCCATAAGAAGTTTTTTCTCTCTCTTTAACCTAGAGTGTTCTCTCGATCTTGTGTAAAGAGTGAATTGTAAACTTTAGCAATGTATTGGACCTGTTGTTTTTCTGTTGTGCCATTCTGAGGGATGTAATACTAGTGAAAGGTGTTTCATTGGTGTTATGTCAACGACTATGGTATACTACATCATGCAGTGGTATGCTGGGTCACCGCACACAGCCCCCATTTCCCTCTGCAATCGCCGGAACGCCACCGCCAGTAGCGCCGCCATTGTAGCCACACGCACCGCCAGTTCTTGGTCAAGCCGTTGTGAGCCGTCAGATCTAGATCCAGCGCACCTGATTAGATCACTTAACGAATGGGTACGAGTAGATCAGAGCTGCTAGATTTCATTTAGATCTAGCGGTGCAGGAGAGCGATCCAGCGCGAACCGGTACGGGCCAATCAGATGCGTCCACGTGTCTGAGTTTTTGTTTTAAAATCTGTTTTTGAATCTATTAGTTATTTAAACTTGTAAAATTCATAACTTTTGTTCTGTTTATCCAAAATATACAAATAATATATCAATGGAATCACAAAATTAAATCCTACACATATGTGGGATTAGTATTGTGTTTTGCTTCTACTAAAATATAATTTTATGCAGAGACATTTGTAGGCTTATTTTGCGTATAGAAATTGTTTAGAAAATGTTTTTTAAAGCCAAATTAAGTTTATTTAGTGTATAAATGTTTTGTTTAGTGTTTAGTACTATTTACATGTCTTGTTGGGTTTGATAAAAATCATCACATGGCATTTGCATGCATTCATATATTTTTGCTTGATTGATTGGAATATATATTTGGTGCTATCATTTTATGTGTAGATTTTGGTGCTAGTGGTGATTATGATTGTGAGGATTGTTGCTACTCCCACATATATCAAGGAAAATGGTGATTCATATTTTTGTCCCAATATTTTTACTATGCACTAGTGATATTTTGTATAGGGCTTGCATGATATTTTTGCTAAGTATCTATATGCTATCCTATGGGAAATCCTAGTAGTTGTAGAATTGTAAGTAATATTATCGAAGTTAAGATGCTTGTTATATTATCATGCTTAGCCTAGCTAGTAGAAAACAAGGTTGGTTTATACATATACATGCTATGGAAAAATTTACTAAGTCTTGTGACTTATGTTTTTACCTAATAAAACAACTAAGTGAATGAAACACCTGGGTGGAATGGTAATTGTATGGATGGATTTTTGTTGAGTGGTTACCAGGGCCCATTTTTCATGGCCTACCCTGTGTATCTCACTTGTGGAATGCCACCTAGGAACAAAGGGATTTGAGATGCCATATGTTAAGAAGCTTCTAGTGCAGCCACATGGCAATATGGGCTCTGCCTGGATCATATAGGTTGCAATAACTTAGCCAAATGGATAGTTGGTGGTAGGGGGTGATAGGTTTGGAGCGCGTCCATTTTGGTCTAAGGGAAGGCTTCTGAAAGATCTTGTCTCGATGCATGTCGAGTCTTGTGGGGAAAGTGCACCACCTCTCGAGAAGGAAAAATCTAAGTTCTTAGCCGTGTCCCCGTCAATGGACAATTTGATCATCAAGACATGGAAGCTATCAAGGATCTCCTCATCCCAATTTCTAAGTTAAAAACTGGTGGTTGAACATGGGTAAAGGTTCACCAATTACTATTGGTGGTTCCTTAGGAGTTTTTTTATACAAAAACTTAGTGTTTTCAAATGATAGGCAAAACCTATTTTGAGCAAAGCAAGCCTAAGCTACACTTAGCCAAATTCATATAGAATCTAGAAACTATTATTCTACTAAGGTATCTTTTGCCAATACTATTCCAATGTATTGACCCATTGTGGCTGTAACTTGTGATGTTGCAGGTTACTCTGATGAGGATTAGGGTTATGAGTCTACACTCAACATGTTTGCCTATGGAACATGAAGATGAAGACTTTACTTTATTTTGTTAAGTTGAACTCTTGTACTAGCCTATGGCTATGGAGTTGTAAAAGACTATGTTATCTCTGGAATGACGATGTAATAATGACCTTTGTTTATGTGTACTTCATCTTAAACTGTGGATGCTAGCATTTGATCCAGGGACTAGCATTGCAATCATAGGGACCTTATTACCTTTACGAAGGTGGGGTCTTACAGATGGTATTAGAGCACTGTGTTGCCTGTACGATTATGACCCTAGGATTGGATAGACTAAGAAACCACTAACGAAAATTTCAACGCTTTGAAAATTTTCCCTCACTTGTCTTTTGCTTCTCATAAACTTTTCTCATCTTCTTTCTCATCTCAATTTGTAGATGAACGACATTAACGAAGCCGTCAGGAAGGGACCACTCATGACCATGACCTTGGAGTGTGAGACTCAATTTCCCAAGGCACTCAAGAACCTTATGGTTACTATGGGGATACATGGTGCAGCTATGTACAAGGGATTCCCTGTGATGGATGAAGGATAAGAGTATTGGTGGGTGAAACTTCACTTGTACAAAAAAAAGGAAGACAACCACAAAGAGTCAGGATTCTGCATGGTCACCAACTCTTAAATGCACACAACATTCTTTGACTCTACAAGAAATGAAGCTTGGAATGCTATCAAGGAGCTTGGTGACAGACTCAAGTGTAGAATGCTCAACACTCAAAATGACCATAGAGAAGATAAGAAGAATACCCAAGATTTAGAAACTACCAATCAACAACTAAGGGAAGACATCATAGACTTAATATGGGAGTCTTGTGAACAGGATAGACAGATTGGCACTAAGGATGCCCTGATAGCTATTTTGTCTAGTGAGTGAGAATTGTAACGTACTCCGTTAGTTGGACCACCACATTTGTCGTTTTATTTCAAAAATTTGTCTAAGTTATGTTAAACCTTGGTGATTGTATTGGATTTGTGTATGCCATGTCTTGTGTGTTTGTCGTTAAAGTTATGCTTGTGTTATTTTGTCTTGTGAATTTTTTCTCTACTTGTGTTGATTCGAACTTTTCTCTATCTTATAAAAATAGATGCCTAACGTTGTTATCAGCACTGCCGAGGAGTTCAAGGGAACTTCTTTTGGTACTCGTCTCATTGAGCTCACTAGTGTGCTCAACCTTCCACTTCCAAGTATCACGACACTTCAGCTCACCAAGTTTGAGAGGAAGGACCTTTGGGGCTTCAGAGTCACACAACTGGGATGCCAGGCAGAGCCACCTATGGAGTCTATCACTTTCAAGCTGATGCATGATGACAAGGAGAGAGGCTTAGATGTAGTCATGCAGGAGCTGCTTGGACGCCTGGTTGGGAGGCACTCCACCGAGCTTAGAGGACTCTACTTTCACCCGTTCGGGAGACGCGACGAGGAGGGTGAGGCTATAGAGTATGATGATGCTACTAGAGAGACGATGGAGCCGATTCGTCTGTACCTTCAGGACCTAGAGGGTCTTATTAGACACCTTGACACTGATAGGACCAACGTCATGCTTAGCAATGACGAGCTCCAGGTTTAGCTGCGGGAGAAGGACAAGCTCTTCGCGGAGCAAGACGAGATCGTCAAAGAGATGGAGGCCAGATTTGAGAGCCAGGACAAGAAGTTCAAGAGCTAGGAGAAAAGAGTCCAAGAAGATCAAGGAGATGAAGGAGGAGTTAGAGGCCAAGGACTTCGAGCTTGAGCACTAGCAGGGAGTGATTGAGAGGCTTCGCTCACAGAAGAGGACTCTTAGGGCCAAGATTGAAGCCTTGACCACTACTGTTGAGGAGTACAAGACCGCCATGGAGAATGCAGGTCTTACCCTTGTTGATGTGGAGGTCGACATGGAGGAGTAGTGTAGACTACTCGACTATCTTTCATCTATCATACTTTGATTATTGAGTCGCAATGACCATCTAACATGTGGATGGCTTGCTATGGTGTGTTTGCATTTTCAAAACCTGTTGTTTATGTTATTCAAACTCTATGTTATTTTGAGCTTGGTTATTGTGATTGTTTCTTGTGATGTATTTTGCATGTTAAGCATCTATGGGTATCTCATTCTTATCCTTATTGAAACCACAGATGTCTCCCCATCGTGCCAACCCCAACCAAAACAACAACAATAACGTCACTCCCAAGATGCAGCAATTGATGACAACACAAGCTCAACTGATGCAGATGATGACGCAGTTTATGAAGAACCAGAATCAGAACAACAATAACAACAACAGCAACAACAACAATCAGAATAATCCTCTGGGATTTGACATGCTCAACAGATTTCTGAGACTAAGGCCTGCAAAGTTCTCGAGAACCACTGATCCAATGGTAGCCAATGACTGGTTACGTTCAGTGGACAAGGACCTAGTGACTGTTGGCTGCACCGACAATGAAAAGGTCAGATTCGCAGCACATCTGCTTGGCAACAACATGGTGGGATAACTTTCAGATCACCACTCCCCTTGAGGATGTGACTTGGGCTATCTTTGAGGATGGATTCCGTACAACTCACATCTCATCTGGAGTGATAAATTTGAAGAAGAAGGAGTTCCACAATTTGAAGCAGCGTCACCGCAGTGTGGCTGAGTACATTGAGGAATTCAACAATCTGGCGCTATGCACCGGATGAAGTTGATACAGATGCAAAGAGGAAGGAGAAATTCCTCGAAGGACTTAATGATGAGTTGAACCTGCAGCTGTATGTTGCCTATGTTCCAACCTATCATTCACTTTGTGACAAGGCTACCATCTTGGAAAACAAGATGAAATAGGTTGAGAGCGGAAAGAGGAAGCATAGATTTGATAAGCATAGCTCGGGATCGTCTCACAAGCGTACCCATCATGATGATAGTGGAAGTTCTGGATCCCAAAAACATGGGAAGTACAACAACCACCACAACCACAACCGTCATCATGATTACAAGCACCATCGCAGTCATGATAATGACAAGTATAAGAGACACAAGAGTGGACACAAGAGCCACCATAGTGGAGGTGGAAGTGGAAGTGGAAGTCGGACTGCAAAGAGAGATATTAGTCAGGTTGAGTGTTTCAAGTGTAAGAAGATGGGACACTATGAAAATGAGTGCCCAGAAAAGAAGGTTGAAGGAACCACCAATCCCAACCCTTTCCAGAAGGGACAAGTGAACCACATCAATGTGGAAGAAATATATGAGGAGTCTGATGCCGTGGCTGGTAAGTTCAAGCTCAATTCTATTCTAGCACTTGTTTTTTTTATACTTGCGCATCACATTCATTCATATCAAGAGCATTTGTTGATAAAAATGGATTTCCAACTGAAAATATTGGGTGTCCTATAAAAGTAAGTACTCTCGGTGGAGATATGATAGTAAGTCTTGGATGTCGTGATCTAGTAATAGAATTTGGAAAGCATAAGTTTCCAGTCAGTCTGATAATCCTAGATTCCCAAGGATTGGATGTTATTTTGGGAATGGATTGGATGACCAAGTATGAAGGAGTATTAGATTGTGCCAACCGTACTGTCACACTCACAACCCCGGATAATAAAAGGATTAGATTCAAGTCTAACTTTGAATAAAAAGGGAGTAAACTAAATTCTCTTAAGGGGTTAGCATACACAGTGTGCTCATTGTGAGAGAGTATCCCGATGTGTTTCCATAGGAATTACCTGGAATGCCACCAGATAGAGATGTTGAGTTTCTGATTGACTTGCTGCCAGGATCAGGACCAATAGCAAAGAGACGTTACAAGATGTCAGTTAATGAGTTGAAGGAACTCAAGAAACAGCTTGGAGAACACTTAAAGAAAGGATTTATTCAACCAAGTTCTTCATCTTGGGGCGCACCAGTTTTATTTGTTGAAAAGTAAGATAGAAGTCAAAGGTTATGCATAGATTACCGTTCCCTCAATGAGGTAACTATCAAGAACAAATATCCTTTGCAAAGAATCAATCATTTGTTTGATCAACTAGAAGGAGCCCGAGTGTTCTCAAAGATTGATCTCCGATCAGGTTACTTTCAGCTAAAGATTAGAGAGCAAGACATACCTAAAACAGCTTTCACCACTAGGTACGGATTGTATGAGTACACCGTGATGTCGTTTGGTTTGACGAATGCACTAGCCTACTTCATGAATATGATGAACAAGGTGTTCATGGAATTTCTTGACAAGTTGGTTGTCGTTTTCATCGATGACATTTTGATCTACTCCAAGAGCAACGAAGAGCCTGAAGAGCATTTGCGATTGATACTTGAGAAGCTTAGGGAGCATAAGCTGTATGCCAAATTCAGCAAGTGTGAATTCTGGCTGAATAAAGTCGGTTTTCTCGGACATATTGTGTCAGGAGATGGTGTAGAAGTTGATCCCGCAAAAGTGTCAACTGTAACTGAGTGGGAATATCCTAAGTCAGTGAAAGAGGTGTGTAGTTTCCTTGGCTTGGCAGGATACTATAGAAGATTCATTGAAAATTTCTCAAAGGTAGCTAAGCCAATGAGGGAGTTACTTAAGAAAGACAAGAAATTTGATTGGACTGAAGGATGTGAAATCAGTTTCCAAAAATTGAAGAAGAGACTAGTGACAGCACCAGCCTTATGTCTGCCAGATTTGGAGAAAGATTTCCAAGTATATTGTGATGCATCTCACCAAGGATTAGGTGCAGTTTTGATGCAAGAAGGGAAAGTTGTGTCTTATGCCTCGAGACAACTCAAAACTCATGAAGTGAATTATCCTACTCATGATTTGGAGTTAGCCTCTGTTGTCCATGCACTCAAAACATGGAGACATTATCTTTTGGGAAAGTGTTGCGAAGTGTTCATAGATCACAAAATTTAAAAGTATATCTTCACTCAGAAAGAAATCAACATGAGACAAAGAAGATGGCTAGAACTCATCAAGGACTATGACTTGAGTTTGCAATACCACCCCGGTAAAGCAAATGTTGTAGCGGATGCATTAAGCAGTAAAGTTTATGTGAATGGCCTCACTAAGGGAAAATTTCCAGATGATCTGTGTGCCCAATTCAAATATCTCAGATTGGAGATAGTACCTGAAGGACATGTCATGTCATTGGATGTTCAACCCACCTTGTTGGACAAAATCCAGGAAGCCCAAAAGTTTGACAAAAAATTGAAGAGATTAAAGGAAAAATTAGCAAAGGGAAAGCCAAAGGATTCCATGAAGATGAACAAGGTACTTTATGGTATGGAAAACGTATCTGCATTCCGCAAGATCCAGAACTTCAGAAACTGATTCTACAAGAAGCACACAACTCACCATATTCCATTCATTCGGGAAACACCAAAATGTACATGGATGTGAAGGAAAGATTTTGGTGGAATAACCTCAAGAAGGACATCGCCGAACATATTGCTTTGTGTGATGTATGTAGTAGAGTGAAAGCGTAAGATCAGAAACCAGCAGGACTGTTACAACCACTACCTATTACTGATTGGAAGTGGGACAAGATAGGCATGGATTTCATCACCGGACTGCCAAGGACTAGATCAGGATATGATCCTATTTGGGTCGTGGTAGATCGCCTAACTAAAGTGGCTCATTTCATACCCGTGAAGACAACCTATACAAGTGCTAAGTTAGCCAATATATATGAATAGGATTGTGTGTCTGCATGGAGTACCCAAGAGTATTGTGTCGGATAGGGGAACTCAATTCACTTCGCATTTTTGGCGACAACTGCATAAATCATTGGAAACGAGATTGGAATTCAGCACTGCTTTTCATCCCTAGACTGATGGACAGACAGAAAGGACCAACCAAATTCTAGAGGATATGTTGAGGACCCGTGCCCTAGACTATGGTGCTAGTTGGGATGAAAGTCTTCCTTACGCAGAATTCTCTTACAAGAACAGCTATCAAGACAGTCTTGAGATGGCACCGTTTGAATTTCTCTATGGAAGTAATTGTACTACACCATTGCTATGGAGTGGTGTTGGAGAAAGAAATTTGTTCGGGCCAGAACTAATCAAAGAAGCTGAAGAGAAAGTCAAGTTGGTAAAGGAAAGATTGAAGATAGCACAGTCCCGACAGAAGAGCTACGCAGATCCAAAGCGTAGAGAAGTCACCTATGAGGTGGGTGATAGAGCTTATCTTAGAGTATCACCACTTCGTGGAGTGAAGAGAGTTGGAGTCAAAGGAAAATTGGCACAAAGATATGTTGGACCATTCAAAATTCTGAGTCGCAAAGGAGAAGTGGCTTATGAGATTGAGTTGCCTGAATCACTGTCTGCCGTTCACAATGTGTTTTACGTGAGTCAGTTGAAGAAATGCCATCCGGAGATGGAAGAGACTTCTTTGAAGGATACTATACCTTTGGAAGAGGTCCAGTTGGAAAGTGATCTCACCTATGAGGAAAAACCTATCAAGATCCTTGAGACTGCAGAAAGAGTTACTCGGACAAAGACTATCAAATTCTGCAAGGTTCAGTGGAACCATCATTCCGAAGAAGAAGCAACTTGGGAAAGAGAAGCTGACCTTCGAAAAGACCACCCTCACCTATTTGCTAGCCAATCCGAATCTCGAGGGCGAGATTCACCTTACGGGGGTTAGACTTGTAACATACCAAAAATCATGGTTTATAAAGGTTGCATATCATTCATGCATTCATAAGCATTTGGTTATTTTCAAACAAGATTGCAAAATCAGAAACCATTTGTATGTATATAAGAAAGGCAATGGTTTTATTTCTACTCTCAAAATATGAGAATACTTTGATTTAACCAGAAATGTTTAAAGGTTGATTTCAAAATCTTGCACAAAGTTTTTAAAACAAAAATCTAAAATAAAACCATTCATATGCCTATTATATATAATTAAGTAAGGCATGGTTTTATTTTATTTTCAATGGGCCAAAGTAATTTGGAGTAAACAATAGTTTCTTATACACAATTATGTGCATGGATCACACTACAAAAATTTAGAGGTATTTTGAATTTAAACCCATTTGAAATTCCTTTGAAATTGGATTCTGAAAATCAAATTAAAAATAGAAAAGGAGAAAGGAAATAGAAAAGGGCCAGCGCTGCCATTCTGGCCCATTCCTAGATCCAGCCCACGAAGCCCAACCGGGCCGTTTCCCCTCTGCTCTCTCTCTCACCCAAACCTGCCCTGCCCCGCTGTCGCCGCAACAGGGCCCAAGCCAGGTCAACATATTCTTCCCCACCCCCCCCCCCCCCGCGCGTAAACCTAGTCGCCACCGCCATTTCTTCCAGAAACGCCGCGTTTGATTCTCGCTTAATTGGCATTGATTCCCTACGTAATTCCCTCGTCCCTTCTGGATACTTAACCACCTCGCCGCCGCGGTCATTTCCCCTCAATTCTCAGCACCAGAACACCCCTAGGCTGCCTGTATTGGAGCTCGAACCGCCGATGCCCGACGAATTCCGGTGAGCTATTCCGGAGAACCTCGAGCTCCCCTTTGTCTCTCATTCACACGAGCGTGTCCCTCTTGTCCTTGTGCACCTTCTGACACCTTTGGTTTGTCTTACATCGCCCCAGGTCACCGTCCCCGTCCACCCCTGCAAGCAACCGAGGCGCCGCTCGACTCCGACGAGGAATCAGGTTAACTACAGAGAACCCCTTAACCTCTCCTGCATACTACTACGTTTGCTGTGTCCTTGTGCAACTGCGGATGCCTTGCGTTTTCCCTATGGTGACCCAAGTCGTCGCCTTTGTCTCCGGCAGTGAGCACCCGACGCACAGCGCAACTCCGACGAGCTCTAGCCACCGCTACAGCACGCCCCTGTCCTCGCCAGCGACTTGTTGAGCTCCCTCACAACCTTGTGAAACTGGTAAGACCAACCACAGCCCCCATTTCCCTCTAGAATCATCGGAACGCCACCGCTAGTAGTGCCGCCGCCACTGTAGCCACGCGCGCCGCCAGTTCTTGGTCAAGCCGCTATGAGCCATGAGATCTAGATCCAGCTCACCTAATTAGATCACTTAACGAAGGGGTACGAGTAGATAAGAGCTACTAGATTTCATTTAGATCTAACGGTGCAGGACCGCGATCCGGCGCGAACCGGTATAGGCCAATCAGATGCGTCCACGTGTATGATTTTTTGTTTTAAAATCTGTTTTTTGAATCTATTAGTTATTTAAACTTGTAAAATTCATAACTTTTGTTCTGTTTATCCAAAAAATACAAATAATATATCAATGTAATCACGAAATTAAATCCTACACATCTATGGGCTTGGTTTATGTTTTTCTTCTGATAAAATAGAATTTTATGCAGAGACATTTGTAGGCTTATTTTGTGTATAGAAATTATTTAGAAAATGTTTTTAAAGCCAAATTAAGTTTATTTAGTGTATAAATGTTTTGTTTAGTGTTTAGTAATGTTTACTTGTCTTGTTGGGTTTGAGAAAAATCATGACATGGCATTTGCATGCATTCATATATTTTTGCTTGATTGATTGGAATATAAATTTGGTGCTATCATTTTATGTGTAGATTTTGGTGCTAGTGGTGATTGTGATTATGAGGATTGTTGCTACTCCCCCAACTATCAAGGAAAGTGGTGCTTCATATTTTTGTCCCAATATTATGCACTAGTGATATTTTGTATAGGGCTTGCATGATATTTTTGCTAAGTAACTATATGCTATCCTATGGGAAATCCTGGTAGTTGTAGAATTGGAAGTAATATTCTCTAAGTTAATATTCTTGTTATATTATCATGATTAGCCTAGATAGTAGAAAACAAGGGTGGTTTATACATATACATGCTATGGAAAATTTTACTAAGTCTTGTGACTTATGTTTTTGCTTAATAAAACAACTAAGTGAATGAAACACCTGGGTGGAATGGTAATTGCATGGATGGATTTTTGTTGAGTGGTTACGAGGGCCCATTTTTCATGGCCTACCCTGTGGATCTCACTTGTGGAATGCCACCCAGGAAAAAGGGATTTGAGATGCCATATGTTAATAAGCTTCTAGTGCAGACACATGGAAATATGGGCTCTGCTGGATCATATAGGTTGCAATAACTTAGCCAAATGGATAGTTGGTGGTAGGGGGTGATAGGTTTGGAGCGGGTCCATTTTGGTCTAAGGGAAGGCTTCTGAAAGATCTTGTCTCGATGCATGTCGAGTCTTGTGGGGAAAGTGCACCACCTCTCGAGAAGGAAAAATATAAGTACTTAGTCGTGTCCCCGCCAATGGATAATTTGAGCATCAAGACATGGAAGCTATCAAGGATCTCCTCATCCCAATTTCTAAGTTAAAAACTGGTGATTGGACAAGGGTAAAGGTTCACCAATGACTATTGGTGGTTCCTTGGGAGTTTTTGTCAAACAAAAACTTAGTGTTTTCAACTGATAGGCAAAACCTATTTTGAGCGAAGCAATCCTAAGCTACAATTAGCCAAATTCATATAGAAGCTAGAAACTATTATTCTACTAAGGTATCACTTTCCAATACTATTCCAATGTATTGACCCACTATGGCTGTAACTTGTGATGTTGCAGGTTACTCTGATGAGGATTAGGGTTATGAGTTTACACTCAACGTGTTTGCTTGTGGCACATGAAGATGAAGACTTTACTTTATTTTGTTAAGTTGAACTCTTGTACTAGCCTATGGCTATGTAGTTGTAAAAGACTATGTTATCTCTAGAATGACGATGTAATAATGACCTTTGTTTCTGTGTACTTCATCTTAAACTGTGGATGCTAGCATTTGATCCAGGGACTAGCATTGCAATCACAGGGACCTTTACCTTTAAAAAGGTGGGGTCTTACACAAGTATATGATTGGCCACCCATCGGGTGTGAAGGACTTCTCGAATAAAACTAGCCTTAAGTAACCTAGCTATCTATTTGCCTATGGCGCGTCTCTTCTCGTCTCCGAAGTGTCGTAGAGGTTGCCTCACTGGTTTGGATTTTGGACCAATATTCAAGCTGTGCTCGTCAAGTTCCCTAGGTACACCTTTCATGTTGGCGGGTTGCCAGGCAAAGATGTCCCTATTCTCATGGAGGAACTCGATGGGCGCGCTTTCCTATTTAGGGTCTAGGTTCGTCCCAATGGCGGTGACCTTGGAGGCATCGCATACCACAAGTTCCACCGGCTTGGTTTCGATGGTGGCCTTGAATGCTGGGGCGGAGTCAGAAATCAGCTTCTTCGACGCCGGCATCTCCGAGGCATCGACCTTGCTCTAGATCTCCTTGAATTCTTCACTGTAGAGGACAGCTTCCGCAAAGTCTGCTTCTCCAATCTCGCATTCCCTTGACTTGGTAAAGCTTCCGAATATGGTGATGACACCGTTTGGTTCGGGTATCTTGAGCTTGTTGTAGACGAAGCATGGCTTGGCCATGAAGGTGTGGAAGATGTCGCGTCCGAATATGACGTGGTACATGATCTTGAAGGGGACCACCTCGAAGGTCATGCGTTCTTGGTGGTAATTATTGACATCGCCAAAAGCGACCTGAAGTGTGATGCACCCAAGGACCGAGCCTCCAGAACAGGAACTACACCGTGGAAGATGTTACTGGTCCGCCTTAGGTTTGCCTCCATCAAGTTCATCTTGTGTAGTGTATCCAAGTACATGATGCTGATGCTGCTTCCATTATCTACCATACATTTGGTGAACTCATTGCTGTCAATCAGGGGGTTGATGACCATGGCGTACTGGTTCTCCGTAGGGATGAGGTCTGGGTGATCCTTCCTGTCCCAAGTAATTGGAATCTCCGACCAGCGCAGGAACTGGGGAACTGGGGGTAGAGTAGCAATTAGTATCCGCATAGAGGTTTTTTCTTGTCGGACAGTGGGAGTGCCAAGGAAAGTGTGGAAGACAGCCGCCTTCGTCTCGAAAGGGTTCTTGCCCTTGCCATCGCTTTTGGCGGCGTGCTTCGGGTCAACATCCTCATCCATGTCACATGAATCCTTGGACTCCTCTTCCTTCTTCTCCCCCTTGCCCTTGCCTCGCGGTATGTTCTTCTGACTTTTCTTGTAGCCGGACTCCGGGTCCTCCTTGAGATCGTTAATGAACTTGCAATGGCGATTGGTGTGAGTGGCTTTGCCGTTGGCGTCGAGGTGTATGAGGCACGGCATATCGCGATACTCCTCGTAGGTTTGGGGAACGCGGAGCACTGCCAAGGTTATTTCACTACCTCGTTGCTGCCCACGACCAGCCCCCACCCTCAGCCACGCTGTCCGCCATCACCTCGTCCTGCAAATGTCATAGTGACCATGTCGAAGGTTTGCTTTTCTTCTGGCGGACTCTTCCGCTTGGTGCTGCTGTTCCTCCGATCTTGAGTTGGAAAGGCCGTTGCCGGCAAGGAGCCGCGAGCATCGTCGTTGGCAGCCGTGAACTCACTAGCCAGCTGGATCATCTGGTTCATATCTAGCTGGTGATTGTCCTACAAGCGCTTCAGCTTGTGTCAGAGCAACGTTCCCCTTTCCAACCCATCGATGAAGGAGGCCATGGCGGTCTGGGCGTGTACTCCTACGCAGGAATTCTTCATATCCAGCCAGCGGGAGAGGTAGGCTTGAGATGTCTCGTCTTTCTCCTACACGCACTGTTGTAGATCGCCAACAGTACAGGGACGTTTGTACGTACCGTCGAAGTTTTTGGTAAACGCTTCTTGCATGTCCAAACAGTTGCAGATCGATTTCGCCGGCAAGTCATCGATCCATTGTCGGGTCGTGCCCGCCAGCATCAGTGGGAGGTACTTGACGGAAACGTTGGGGTTACCCCCTGCGATCTCTATCGCGTTGCCGTAATCCTGCAACAATGTAGCTGGCTTGGCGGTGCCGTCATAGGTCTTGATGGTCTTGTCAATCCGGAAACCCTTTGGGTAAGTTGCGGTCTGTATCATAGGTCCAAAGCAACATGGTCCCAAGTATGGTCCTTCCCGGGCCTCATGGATCTTGTCCAGACGTGATCGTGCATCGTATATCTCCGAGCTTCTTTTCTTCTTCTTGCCATCAGGGGATGGGCTGCGTGAACGACGTGGGCCTCCTCCCCAATGGTGTCTGCTAGGGGGCGTCGGAGGTGGAGGCGGAGGTGGCGGTGGGTTAGCCTTCTTTCTGTTATCCTCCTGTGATGCCTCACACTTGTCGCGGTTGCTTGTCGGACGCGGAGGTCATGGTGCGACCTTCTCTTGTGTCCTTGGTTGCGCTCTCCATCATGACGGCTCTGCTCCGCGTCGTCGTAGATGATGATGTTGTGTTGCTTTGGAGGAGGCATGTCCGTGCGATGGTGAGCCTTGGGGTCTTCGCGATGTCGGGGAGACCGGGGCAGTGGAGATGTGCGACGAGGGTGATCCTTACCTCCATGGTAGGAGCATATGTGGATGGCGTCATTCCTTTTGTGTGCATCCCTACGTCTTCATTCTGATGAACCTGTCTGGGACCAGACATCCTGAGGAGATCGATCGCTTGGCGGCTTAGGCTGACTAGACTGGCAAAACGCCGGGTCAGACTCAAGCCTCTGAGAGGTGGCCTTTTCCTGTTGTTTCACCGCCTTGGCCACAAGGTCATAGACCTGCTCCACATCTGCGGGTGATCTATCCTGCTCCAGAAGGGTCTTGGCGATGGCGAGGTTGAGAAGAGGAGTGGGCATCACCTACCTGCCTTTGCTGTCAATGTATGGTTTTGCTTGTGGCAGCTTCGAGGGAGCCCATCCTAGATTTCTCCGTACACCAGGATCATTGATGACGCGAGCTGGAGATTTCTTAGCCTTCTGCTGCTGGAGCAGAGTCTTGTACTCGGCCTCCATGGATCTAGATTTCTCTATTGACTTCTACATGTTGTCTAGATCTCGATCCAGCTTAGCGCCTTGCTCTGCGATGGCATGCGCTTCCTCCAGTAACTGCTGACACTTCTCGTCAAGCTAGACTACGCTCTGAATATGAGACACGGTCATGGGCTCGACGAGGAGGTTTCCGTAGATCACTCTATCAGCCGTAGTAATTTGGGCAGCAGCAGACGTAGATGCCGGAGGCGGCGGGTCTGCGGCGTTGTTGTTACTCGGACCGATTTTGAGTTCCTGCGGCTGCTGCACTGGGTTAGGAGGAGGGGGCATGACCCTTGCGCGATCATTGTCGGGAGCAATAGGTGGTCCCTTCCCCTTGTCCAGCACTTTAGGAGGAGCTTGTTCGGGTTGATCTTCTTCCATCACAGTCCCAATGGAGACGAACACCTCTCGAGATGTGACGGCCTTTTCGGCCTGCTCGTCACATTGGAAATCCTCCTACATCTCTGGCATAGCAGAGTCTAGATCCTCCAGGCTGAAGTCCATCTCCTCCGAGTCAGCGCTGATGTCGGCGTAGAGCGCGTCAAGCACAGAGTCGAAGGGGTCCAGGGCTTCCTCGATGATGGCAGTGGTGGTGCGACAGTGGCGATGACGAATGGGTGGGGTTGCAGCTACTGCGATGATGATCGGAGGCGGTGGTGCAGCTGCAGCGACGACGACCGGAGGTGGTGGTGGCAGTGGCTGAGGCGGACGTGCACCATCTAAGAGCGCAAGCGCTGTCTGGGCTGCCTCCTCAGCCTCTACGTAGTTGTTGACGGTGTTCACCATGCCTTCAAAGGTGAGGCGTCCTAAATCCTGCTACCGCCTTAGCGTATTTCAGAGAAGTGTTCCTTGGTCCAGTCGTCCTTCCATAAATTGATACATGGCATCAGCATTGGGGTAATGCGCCAGGTCGGCTTGTATACGGAGCCACCTGGACAGGTAATCGCGGGGGTTTTCACCCTCTCTCTGAATGCAACGCGCCAGATCGAAGATGGTTACCATGCCAACGAACTTGGATCTCAGCTGTCCAGACACACGGACGAAGCCGACGGACTTGCAGCGATCTTCCACCATTATATCCTGCACAAGGGCGGTTTGGGTGGGCCTTGAATTTTTCCGATCTTTGCCGGCAAACTCCGAAGAGAGATCCGACATCGATCCTTCCTCGAACGTATCCTGCCCGTAGGCGGTCCGTGCGGGTCTTGACGCTCTTCCAACATCTAGGGAACTAGTGCCCGAGTTGGTTTCGCGGATGAAGCGGTGGATGTCTCCGATGGGGACGATCAATCATCGCGTAGGGTCCGTCTTCGCCGGGATCCAGAACTCGTCAGGAGGGATGATCGAAACATTGCCGGAGAAGAGAAGACGACCGATGGCTACGGCTTCGCTGATTCCTGCGAAGATCTTGGTCCTCGCCTATTATAGAGCCTGAAACGCCTCTTGCCCCATGGTGGGCGCCAACTGTCATGGTATTATCGACACGTACGCCATAGGGGTATCCCAACAGCGAGTTTAGAGACGTGGGGGGAGACAGAGAGCGTCTGGGACGGCCTGACACAGTTTACCCAAGTTCAAATCTCACGACGGTGGCGAGATCCTACTCCTGCTATGAATCACTATAATGGCAATACGCCGAGTTAAAGGATTGGAGGGTTCTTTGTGTGCGAGTTGTGCTATGCACTTGTTTATAAGATTGTGTCTACCCTAAAGGCTCCCGTAGGCCGTCTTATAAGGACGCAAGGTCCTAGGGTTACATGGAGAGTCCCAGCCGGATACGGTTACAGAATCCTAGACTAACACTAACTAATCTTCATGTCCTCCAAGGCTCCGGCTTCCATCTAAGGAGGTCGCACGTCTCCTTCCTTTATCCCTGCTGGACCTCCGTCTTGTCTATCAGCAACTTGGCCGCCCGATTATGCCATAGGACTAACCACCATACATGGGCCACCCGGGCTTGCCGCTATGAGACTATGCCGTAGGTATACCCATTTGGTATATCCACAATAGTATCCCCCAGAGTTCTTCAAGATCCTTGTGTTCCTCCGTCTAGCATTGAGCGTAAGTATAACATCGTCTTCAATTTGTAGGCGTGCTTTGCAAAGAATGTTGTAGAGTTCCCATATCATATTCTCATTTGACTAAGCCTAGCCAGGGAGTTGCTTGTATGCTTCTGCGAATGAATCCAAAGCAGAGAACTCTCTACTGAATCGTTAGTGATTCTTCCAAGATCTAGGAACGTCTTCAATATCATCATCCATGCAGGAGGATATGTAAGCCGGAAAAAATCACGGCTACGGGCCATGGTCATAAAGGATGCCAAACTGCAAACTTAGAGCTAGCAAAGTCAAATACATAAGATCTTTCCTAATTAACGTCTTAGAGCCACTCATATCACGGATGTTTTTCGTCCATCCCAGGTGAAAAAGACAAATGTCTGCGAATCGGGAGGAAGTGGGTCTGGTTTGAACTACATGTATATGATCTAACACTCGTGATTTTTTTAAAAAAATAGACTCACAATATGTTATTTCTTCAGAGATCTAATGCAAGTTCCAACAAGTCTCATCCCCTGTTTTCATCCTCGCCGTTTTGACCATAGTTTGAAACGGGAAAAATTCGAAACAGGCATAAGAAATTTAAAAACGGTCCGAACAATGTAAATCCTTATCGTGGTGTCATATTATGTGACATAGTTGGAAGAAAAAATACCAACGTTGGTATATTTATTATGTCTCAAAAAAACCTTCACAAAATGACCAATCATGTTCGAGGTTTCATGGCTTTCGGTCCAAATGACCAATGTTATGTGCAGAATTGCTGCATAGTTTGTGATACTTTGCCCATATTATGCATGCATGTGTACCTTGGGACAACAAACGATGTTGTAGGGGAAGTTTTCCTTTTCTTCGCACGGAAAAGCCATTTTCCATTTCCGAGCGCAAAAAACGGGGCGTTTTGTGAAGCAACCACCAAAATCCTGTTTCAAAATGCTACCACCCCATTTTTCTAAAATACTAGACCACCTTACATGGAAATCTCCCAACCAGGAGATCTCAAACCTTTCCGTCCATCTCGGGTGAAAAAAACAAATGCCTGCCGAATCGGTAGGAAGTGGGTGCGGTTTGAACTATAGATACATGATCTAACGCTCGTGATTTTTTGAAAAAATCATTTTTAGACTCACAATATGTTGTTTCTTCAGAGATCCAATGAAAGTTCTAACGAGTCTCATCCCCTATCTTCATGCCTGCCATTTTAACCTTAGTTTGAAACGGGAGAAATTCGAAACGTGCATAGGAAATTCAAAAAACGGTCCGAACAATGTAAATCCTTAAGATGGTGTCATATTATGTGACATAGTTGCAAGAAAAAAAAATCAAACTTGGTATATTGATTATGTCTCAAAAAAACCTTCACAAAATGACTTCTCATGTCCGAGGTTTCATCGCTTTCGATCCAAATGACTAATGTTATGTGCAGAATCGTGGCATAGTTTGTGATATTGTGCCCATATAAAGGATGCATGAGGCCCTTGGGATGGCGAATAATTTTTCAGGAGGAAGTTTTCCTTTTCGTCGCATGGAAAAGCCATTTTCCATTTTCCGAGCGGAAAAAAGGGGGGTTTTGTGAAGCAACCACCAAAATGTTGTTTCAAAATACTACCACCCTATTTTTCTAAAATACTAGACCACCATACATGGACGATCTCCCAATGCAACCGAGAGATCTCAAACCTTTCAGTCCTTCCTGGGTGAAAAAGACAAATGTATGCCAAATTGGTAGGAAGTGGCTCCGGTTTGAACTATATGTACATGATCTAACACTCTCGATTTTTTGAAAAATCATTTTTAGACTAACAATATGTTGTTTCTTCAGAGATCCAATGCAAGTTCTAATGAGTCTCATCCCCTATCTTCATGCCCGCTGTTTTGACCATAGTTTGATACGGGAAAATTCAAAATGGGCACAAGAAATTCAAAAAACGGTCCGAATAATGTAAATCCTTCGTCTGGTGTCATATTATGTGACACAGTTGCAAGGAAAATACCAAATTTGGTATATTGATTATGTCTCGAAAAAACCTTCACAAAATGACCTATCCTGTTCGAGGTTTCATGGCTTTCGGTCCAAATGACCAATGCTATATGCAGAATCGCATCATAGTTTGTGATAGTGTGCCCATATTATGCATGCATGTGTACCTTTGGTTGGCGAACAATGTTGCAGGAGAAAGTTTTCCTTTTTGTTACACGAAAAAGCCATTTTCCATTTTCCGAGCGCAAAAAATGGGGCGTTTAGTGAAGCAACCACCAAAATGCTGTTTCAAAATGCTACCACCCCATTTTTCTAAAATAGTATACCACATTACATGGATGTCTCTCAACCGGGAGATCTCAAGCCTTTCCGTCCTTCCCGGGTGAAAAAAACAAATGTTTGCCGAATCGGTAGGAAGTGGGTCTGTTTTAAACTACAGGAAAATCTTGAAGGCAAGCTTTGATGTCAACGAGAAATACAAACAACGGTTTGTTTGTTTTCGATGAACATCATCACATATTCCCTTGCTAGTTACTTAGGCCATTGTGGTTCATGAATTTCGTCGTTCTGTATGAAATTCCATACCAACCAATTCGGTATCCAATACCCAATAATCACATTGTTTAGCAAGCAAAGAATACAACCATAACATTTATATCATCCATATACCTAAATTGGATATTTCCAATCTTTTTTTTCTGCTAAATATATTTTATAGATTCTCTTTCAGCATTTCCTTTTCCTTTTTTAAAATAATCTATCAACATCAATAGTGGCGCCATATACATGACACATAGTCCAAAGCGTGTATATTCAAATACAAATACCTTTGGACTTGCACTTTCAAGTAGATCCCCATCATCAAATGATCGGTGTTCTTTCAAAAACCATTCTTTAGTAATCTTTTAGTGTAGTAAACACTTTACATTCATCTTATATTCATCCTTATCATGACGACTTTCATGATCAAGCTAATGTAGCTTATAAAGACGAATCATGAGTATAACGTCACTTTCCAAAACCCTTTTGGATGATTAGGATGTCTAGCATCTCCAACCTTTACAAAGTCTCATCCAATATGAGAACATATATTAAAATCTATCATATTGCAACCAAAACATTGTTTCAGATATCGTTATATCTGCCACACATGACGGTTTCTGAAACAATTCTATCAGCTCCTAGATAATCTCGATATTTAAATCAAGAATCATGGAGGCAAACATGATACTTAAGATACTAACACTGGAATTGTCACTCTCGATTTAATACTAATTATTAAACTTCATGGAGTAAACAGAGTTTGCTAAAAGTTTTCAATAGTACTTTAAACTTTAGATTGACACTCAACACAATACGATACCAGTTCGTAAAGTAAATATCCAGAATTCTATAGTTCTATTATCTCAATTACAACTATGCATAAGGTGGTGAACGAATGCCAATGACTACAACAAATTATGCAAATGCACTTTAATTTAATTTATGATAAATTCAGTTCTACTAATATAAATAAGAAATGAACTCCCACTCAAAAACGACATCCCTCGTGTCTTTTTGGTGATTACATGAACCAAATACACTACACCAAGTATGATCATCACGTGAGTCGGTGTAGCTTCAAAGGTGAGCATCAAATGGGCATCATATCTTCCATATGACTCATGCTTAACCTTTCGGTCTATGTTCCGAGGTCATGTCTGTACATGCTAGGCTCGCCAAGTAAGAACCTTAGTATTCGCGTGTGTAACTGTCTTACACCCGAAATATGATCGTGGATCCAAGAACACCCGATCATCACGTGATGTCTTGGAGCGACGAAACATAATCGGTGCATACTTAAGGGAGAACACATTTTTATCTTTATATCTAAATGAGGGATCATCTTATTATGCTAATAAAACGCCAATCAATCAATATCATATACAACAAACATCACATGTTAATAAGTGAAATGATATGGTTCTTGCACTTGATCTCCATCATATGCATCATGGTATGATCGCCATCAGACCTCTATGTGTAAGGCCAAGGTCTATGGAACTTACACGTTATGTGTGTTGTAAGAGTATCAACTTATACTTCTACTTACAACATCATCATATCATGACACTAGCCCAGCAACAATCTAAACTAAATGCCTCTAATTTATCCATAGCAAGTTTTACGTGGCTTAGGGCTTTCGAAGATAGAACCGTTCTTACCTACGAACATGAACCACAACGAGGATAAACAAATTTTTGACAACTCGTTGCAAATTAGATATTGACTATAGTAGGAGAGTCAGACACCCGCTAGCCACTTATGCAAAACTAGTTTCATGCCAAGCGCGGAACAGGTCTCATGTGCGAGGACATGGAAAGTTTGTCCGGGCCGCTTCATCCCACTATGCCACTAATATCCAAAGAACAACTAAGAAGCAATAAAATGATCATCATCGCCCACATACTCATATATGTACTACCCATGCAAAGCATCTATGCATAGATCCGGCTCTAATACCACTGTAAGGTTCGCAGCATAGAAAACAAAAAATTTCCTACGATGGGAACAACTATGTACCAAGATGTATCTACTAGATACAATCAACGGGCGGATGTATATCCGTAGAGAACATAACCTTGAAGACATACAAAGCTTACCGAGTTCAAACTCGTGGTTGATGTAGAAGATCTCTTGTCGATCTCAAGATCGAGAGGAAGTCATAGCGCCGTAAATCGGCGGCGCATCCGTCCTCGCACACACATCCGAGGCACCGAGCAACCTCCGCATCCTCGCTCCAGCGATGCAGCGGAAGCACAACTCTTTCTTGCCGAATATCCACCGGGAACATGTATATCGCTAGTCCAAGAACATGGGGATAAATACTAGAGGGGGAGAGAGATCCTTCCAGAGGAGGTGTGAGTGAGAGAGAGGGAGGGGGCTCCTTTTATAGGGAGAGGGGGGCACCCAAGGGGCTATGCGCCCAGCCATGGGGCTGCCCCCTCCCCTCCTTTCATTCATGTAGGTGGACACTCCACTCACACAAATGTCTTTCAATTCCCTCCACTCAAAAACCCACTCAAATTCTCATTAAATTTCCACCAAATTTAATGCAAACTCTCATTAAATAAAAATCCTTTTATTTATTCAGAATTTTGTCAATTACTTTAATTACAAACATTCTCATATAACCCCTTGCTAGTATTTCATTTCACATCAAACAACACTTTCTGCAATTTCACCCGAAAACCCATTTCGGTATCTAGTGAAATAAATTCCTGCGCTTGTTATTCTTTTCGGCATGAAAATTTTGCTCCAAATGGATGTCGGTGTCTCTTAAGTGTGTCACTCTACGGTTCGCGAATAATGCGGAAATGATCGAGAACCCTCTTGGATCAATAATAAGAAGCGGGATCTGGAGACCCATACTGACTCCCACACATTCAGCGATGACTTTCTTGTGATCGCAAGAACCTTTTACGCTAGTATCTTAATCCCTTTGTTTCGCGATATATTACATGTCCGAGATTCAATTATCGGTATCTCCATATATAGTTTGATCTTGTTACTGATATGCACTCTTTTCTCGTTCCCGTGATATAACATTCTAGTGATCAAATCATTTGCTTGCAAGCTAATCAATGTGATATCACCGAAAGGGCCCAGAGCAAATCTATCCGTCATTAGAATGAACAAATTCCACTCTCGATCCATGGGCCTCAACATAACACTTTAGTAGTTCTGAATCCATCTTTATAATCACCCTGTTATGGTGTGACGTTTGATGTTATCAAGAAACTCTTCCAGTGTTAGTGATTGGATGATCTCATGGTCTAAGGATTAGGATCACTTCGTAAGTTGTTATAAAAATGTAAACCCAATGACTTTGATCGTAATGCTATACTTCGGATGAATGTTCATCACACCATTACACTAATGTTGTGACCTCGTTATTAACAACATCCAATGTCCATGATTAGGAAACCTTGATCATCTTGTTAATCAAAGAGCTAGTTTATGAGAGAGGCATAACTAGGAACTTTTTGTTTGTTTATTAAAAACACATGCATTAACATTTCTGTATTAATACAATTATAGCATGTAAAATAAACATTTATCATAAACAAGGAATATGATAATAACCACTTTATTATTGCCTCTCGGACATATTTCCTTCATGTCCATCACATTATTCCTGTAATGATATGATCTTGTTATTAATAATATCTAATGTCCCTGATCAGGAAACCATGATCATCTATTAATCAACAAGCTAGTTTAACAAGAGGCTTACTAGGGACTCTTTTATGTTTACAAAACACACAAGTATTAATGTTTCCGGTTATTACAATTATAGCATGGGATGTAAGCATTTATAATAAACATATATATATATATGATAATAATCAGTTTATTATTGCCTCTTAGGCATATCTCAAACATAAGCTAGTGAAAATGGAGAAAGACGCGGTTACTCCATTGTTTGATGGATGCAATGACGGGGATAGCCGTCTGAGTGTATTGCTCAGGGCTCTGCAGATGAAGTCGAAACACAAAATGACGGACGAATCCTTCGACGACAACATGGAACTCTGGCACGATCGTCTTCCCAAGAGTGGGAATACATGTCTGACTAGTATCGCTGAGGCCAAGAAAGTCGTGTGCCCTCGCATAATATTTTACTAGAGGCGCATGTTTCTGAAATGCGACTCGCATCAGATTTTACTAGAGGCGCATGTTTATGAAATTCGACTCGCATAATCTCTGGCTAAAGTGTCGGCTGTCTACCACATTCAGTTCGTCAGAGAGATTCCCCTCCTGTGCCCCCCGTCGATCCCCTCCGCGTGCTGCCACCATCCGTCATCTGTCGTCCACAGGTGAGCCGCCTCTCTCCCTCCCCTTCCCCTTTACCCTTTCTGTATCAAATCAACGACCTCCCCATCCCTCTTCTCGGAGCCAGGAGCGTCGCCGTCTAGGAGCCAGGAGCACTGCTGTCCGCAGGTGAATCACCGTCCAGGAGCCAGGAGCGCCGCCACCACCGGTCTTCTTCTTAGATACAGGAGCTCCGTCGTCCCCCTCCCCGTCTCCTCGTCTTTTTCTTGCCTCCCCCCGTTGGTAGGAGGCTAGGAGCCCTCTGACTGCTGCTCCCGTGCATCGGCCTTGCTCCATGAACCTGCTATGCTGTGCAACTAAGCTTCTTCCCTAATCGCCATGGAGATCAAAATCAAAATGCCACACTTTATTTGCACTGCAAATTGAGCATCCAACCCATTTGTTTAGGGGTTGTAACATCTTAATTTCTTCAAGCTAGAAGTACTAGATATGTAGCTACATACCCAAATCTTTAATCAGTTCATGCCACACCCTTATATATGGATGCATTTATGGGTGTCATAAAATTTTGTTTTCTTCACTTCAATGAATCTACTAGATTAGCTTGTTGGATGAATGATTCAGACTCGTGGCAGTGCCCAAGTGTTCATCTTTTCTTTCCTAGGGAATGCGCTTTAGTCGTCGCCTTTGTAATTCACACATGAGTGGTAATTAGTGAACACATATTGATTTAACATCCTAAAATAAGTAATTATCTGAATTTTAGTTCAGAGTCTCTAAGACTATCAAGTACTTTATATATAAATGGGTTGCAGATGTATACTGTATATATGATAGAATATCTTGGACATGATTTCTAGCTATTTTAGCTAGGAAAATGATGATTTTACTTGGACTGATTAATTCTTGGTGATCATTTTATGTGGTATATTTCCCTAGTGGCTTCTGCGGATTGTGATCTTCTACTGTGCTGATACTGTATATGCTTGCACAAGTGAAAATGATCTGTGATACTATGCTACTGTACTAATACTAAGCTGATTGTGGTCTGCTACTATGGTGGTAAATTTGGAAATGATTCCTAGTGATTTGATCTAGGGAAATGATTTGTATTCATGTATATGTTTCCTATAACTTACTCTTCATCAATCAATCATGTTTGAGATGAAGTGATCGGTAGAATGGTGGCTACTTGTTATATATTGTGTATGTTGTCGAGCTTTTGCTGGAGTATTTAGGCCTATCTAGGCATTTTATTGTGGACAAATGTGGTTATGTATGCTGGCAACAAGTTGCTGGTGGTGTTTGTGCCTATGTAGGCCATTTTTGTGTAGGTTTTTTTTCTTTTTGAGATGCCAATGTTTCGCCGCCGGAATATTGATTCACTTTCGTTCTGGCGAATTTCTGGCACTCCTAGCTCTAGAAAATTATCAAATGTCATGACCAATTTTTTTGTGAATTATGGTGCTTATTAGTTCCATTTATTTTTGTGTTTAGATATGTCGGGTGGTCGACAGCACGACGCCGAGGCGGGCACTTCTAGAAAGAAGGCCAATTGGGAGCATTTGGATCGGATGGACTTACAAGCGGACCTATAATTCGGGTCGCGGGAGGAAGAGGAGATGGAGGACGAGGATACATCGTTCGACGAGGATACATTGTGAACTTCTACTCGATCAGTCCACCGAGAGACGTGAACTTGGTGTTGTGTGTGATGTACTGTAGTTGGTTTATGTGTGAGCTCTCGTATATCGCGGATTAATTCAAGTTGAGCTCTCGTATATCGCGGATTAATTCAACTTGTATTAGTATTGGTTATACTATGTTTTGACCAATTGAAACTTTCTGGAAATTCTATACTGTTTATACTATATTTTGTGTATAATACTTATGTATATTTTTCATTCTAGATTGTATTGTGGTTCTGTAGAATTTAAAATTCGAAATTGCTATGTGAGACTCATCTGTAAACTTATAGGAGGCGCATCTGTAAACTTGTAAAAGGCGCATCTCGCAGACATAATAGAGTCAGCATTACACATGCGCCTTGTATAAGCTACATATACTAGGCGTATATCAATATGCGTCTCGCATATGTAGCTTATATAAGGCGCACGCGAAATGCGACTCGGGTAAAATATACTAGCAGCGCAGGGCTCGAGACGTATCACATATGCATCTCTAATGGAATTTCATATGCTCCTTGAGTAGGCTTTTCCATAGCAGTGATCGGCGGGATCTGAAACCGACCTCCTGGTGAGCGACACGGGCCTACATAAATGAGGAACAACGCTGATGTAGTGGCAGGACACCAAACAGGAGGACCCTCCCAGAGAACTAGGACGTGGTTGGCACCAGGATCGGGCACGAGGTTAGCATGAAAGGACCATGACAATCCGCGTGAAGATCCCTCTATCCCTAAGAAATGTTACGCGTATCAAGTAGGAACATGAGGAGAAAATGAGATATATCTTTAATGAGGGTGAAATAAGAGATATCTTTAATATTTATGTTGTAGTTGTATATTATATGTGTATTTTGTTGTTTCTATTTTATATTTATGTTTTAGCATCGGGTTCAGAAAGATTTGTGTCGTTATTCTATGCGGGTGGCAGGATACCAAGGATTCGCGTGGTTATTTTACAATCACCAAGTTATTTAGAAATTACATCTACACTAAAATTATAGTGAAAAATAAATAAATCAACTATATGAATTTTATACTTTGGGAAAAAAGAAAAATAAACCAGCTAGGCCGACTGTAATGATGTCGGCGTAAGCGAGAGAGAAGGGCATCGGCCCAGGGGCATGATGTGGGCGACGGCCATGGAGAGGAGGAAGCAGGCGAGAGAAGACGGGAGAGTTGGGGCGGTTGGCCTGAGGCGACAGGGCCGGCGAGGCGAGAACAGGGGAGGCGTTCGGGATTTTTCTCCTCCACATTTGGGTCAAAGCGGTAAGGGAAGGAGTCGGTGGGAGTGGGATTAGATGTTTCTAGAGGAGTTTTCACGACGGCCGGTCCACTGAAAATACGTGTACTGTAGATGGGCGGCACTGTAGACATCTACAGTAAAATCGCCGATTTGGCTCTTTAACGAAGCGTTAAGCCCACGCGCCTTTAATTATGGTTATAGGATCAGGCACAGGGCCGTTAACCAGGGCCACATGGCCTCCTATGCCGACGCCAGTGCATAGGCTGACGGTCACCTTCAGCTGCTTGCACGTATACGCCGACGGGAAGTCCACACCGATGACAGCGGTCGGCACTTTCACTACGGGGAAAAATGTCGCTGCCGTGTAGACACGCCTTTGCCATGTGCCAAACAGACCGGAACACGGCAAAGTCTATCTTTGCCGTGTGTAACTCAGAAAGTATACGACAAAGTACGTGAACACGGCAAATTTCTGAAAAAGAACACGCCAAAGAAATATACACGGCAAAGACCAACAAAGAAACACGGCAAAAAAATACTCGGCAAAGTCGACAATGGCACACGGCATAGGTGTTGTCACGGCAACAAGGTGGGACCCATGACCCCACAGGTCCATTTGACGGGAGGAACTAACGGCTGCAGACGGTGGTCTCTTTGTCGTGTGTCCTCGCCGGTTCTTTGTCGTGTGTATTCTGCAGTATACACGATAAAGGGCCTTTGTCGTGTGTATTCCGCAGTACACACGGCAAAGTCCTTTTTTTCCCTTTTATCATATTACTTTTAGAAAAATAAGATCTATCTACCTACACTCAAATATTAAACTTATTATATTGAATATGTCTCAAAAAAACCTTCAGAAAATGACCTATCTTATTCGAGGTTTCCTAGCTTTCGGGTCAAATTACCAATGTTATGGCTAGAATCAAGGAAAGTTTGTGATAATGTACCCATGTTGTGCATGCATGTGCATCATCGAATGACGAACAATGTTGCAGGAGAAAGTTTTCCTTTTCGTCGCACCAAAAAGCCATTCCGAGCGTAAAAAACAGGGGATTTTATGAAGCAACCACCAAATGGCTAATTCAAAATGCTACCACCCCATTTTCACAAGATTATATCGATATCATATTTGGATTCCTCACATTTTTTCAATCGATTTAGACATTTTATTTGTGGAATTCCGATTTACGGATTTAAATATATGAATTATTACATATTAAATAGAAAAATGAAATAAAATAAAATCATTTTATTTTTTATTTGGATTCAAGATTATTATTAGTTATTCATTATTGTTTACTTAAATAATTGTTTAGAATCTAAAAGTGAGATGTGTGACATCATGGTCCAGGAGTTAATAAGATTGATATGAAAGTATTATCAATAATGTATGATTTCTTTCTCGAAAGCTCATTTAGAAGGAACGAAGAAGTTAAGCGTGCTCGAGCAAGAGTAGTGCTCGGATGGGTGACCAAAGGGGAAGTTTGATTATGAGTTTAATTTGACCTAATATTAAACATACAAAGGGTTAAAATATCATATATGAGATTATCAAGTAAATAATATTCAAAAAAGTTTGAAACAAAATTGAATTTCTTTTTTGAAAAGGCAGTTTTTTGCCATGTATTGTTTCCACGAGACACACGACAAAGACAGCTTCTTTTCCGTGTACTTTTCAAGGAGACACACGGCAAAGACAGCTTCTTTGCCGTGTACTTTTCGAGAAGACACACGACAAAGAATAGACACCGTCATCTCCACGGGAACCGTCATCTTACTTTACTTTGTCGTGTCTACGCGTAAGACACACGGCAAAGTCTTTGCCGTGTCTTATTTAGAAAACACACGACAAAGGGCCTTTGCTATGGAAAACGTTGCCGTGTGGCAAGCCGTTGCCGTGTTCCGAAAGGCCTTTGCCATGTCTTTTGCCCACACGGCAAAGAGCATGTGTGCCATAGTGTTTGGGCCCTAGCGCCGACAGGAAGTATATGCCGACGGCCGCGTGGCCTGGATAACGAGCCCGGGCAACTACCCCGACGGACCCGACCTTGTGCCATCCGCATAGGATAAGGCTGTCAATATTTCTGGTTATTCATGTAGTGTTATATATTTGCCATTTGATGTGTAACTGACATATGGTGGTCATATACAAATATATAAATTTCAGAGAAAAAGTGTGACAAATATGAAAAATCCTATGGTTTTCTAATTAGGTCAATGAAAGACAGTGTCGTTTTTATTTCTTCCAAACTGGGACCCTTGTGTATGCAAAAAGTGTCAGATTCGAAGAATTTTTTTAGAGCAGAGCATTTTATGCTAGGTGAAGTTTGAGTTTAATGACAGTTTTCTCGATCTTGCAGCCGTGAGGCAGATATCTCGCATCCTATCGCAAGCATTGACAAACGTTCAGGGTTAGTGCATTAGTAGTCATTAACCTGTGCAACTGCACGGGCTAGAGATTTTCATATTATGTAAAATTAGAGAATAGTTTCATACCTTTTTTGTATTTGTGTCACATGAGTCTCTACGTTTCTTAACAATAAAATATGATGCAAATATTTCGTTAGCTTCAACTTATGACACGGGAATGTAGACACAACAATCCAAGAGTTTGTAATTGTAGCCATTGTTTTGTAAGCCAACATTGATTTGGTCGTAGAAGCACTAGTGCACAACATACCCTCTAACAGTGATTCATGAGACCCTTTAACAGCGGTTTCAGAATCGCTGTTGGGGGTTTGGTGTTAGAGCCCCCCTTTAACAGCGGTAAAGGGTGACGCATGTGGGGCTGCCGCAGCGCTCAGCCCCCCCCCCCCCCTCCCTTTAACACCGGTGTGTTAAAGGTTCTCTGCGGCGGCAGGAGAACGGCATAAATCTCTGCCGCGGCAGAGTTCTGTCGCAGCAGGAAAACGACATAAATCTCTGTCGCGGCAGAGTTCTGCCGTCGCCCCGTTCTGGGCGGATTTCTGCTGCGCGGCAGGGACGGGGAGGGGGGAGGGGGAATCGATCGAGAGAGGTATACACATACATCGTCGGTACATATGAGTACATGAATAATTAAGCAACTATTATTATACACAAACATTGTCATTGTGGTATTCTTCGTACACGTTGAAGCATCAAGTACAAGACAAACACGTTCAAGCATATATACAATATAACATCTTCGTACACGTTCATTATGGTGGATATCTAAAGAGTTCTCCGCCAGACGTGATGACCTCATCAAGTATGAACCCCGTCAATTCCTCTTGAATGGCTCGTATCCGGTCAAATGGTAGGAGTTGGTCCTGCATCCGTTCGATCTAAATATATATGAAGAATGGGGTCAATATATATAAGAATAAAACTCAACACAATGTTTTGTGATCCTTTAACATCTGCTCCAGCTTCTCCTTGTCAGTTTCACATTCTTCCTTTGCATCAGTAATGGCCCGACCAAGATCGTCATCAGCGGGCCCATCTGCCGCCTCTTGATCTTCATTATCTACCCCCATTGCAGTATCATCATATTCAGGATACATATTATGATAGTTGTCATCATTCTCTTCTTCTTCGTTGTCTTCCATCACAACCCCTTTTTCTCCATGCTTGGTCCAACAATTATAGCTGGGCATGAAACCGGATCGAAGCTGGTGGGCGTGAATGGTTCTGGTATTTGAGTAGTCTTTCTTGTTCTGACAGTGAACACACGGACAGCACATAAAACAATTGTGACCATGGTTTGCATTAGCCACAATGATAAAATTTTGGAGGCCCGTAATGTACTCGGAAGTGCGTCGGTCACCGTACATCCATTGTCGGTTCATCTGCATTGTATTGTCACATCCCAAAATTTTCCAAATTTTGAAATATGAAAAATAAATAAACAAAATAAAATTTTGTTGAAATTTAGGGTGATAAGAAATTTTTTTTTATTCCAATTGGAAACATCAAAACCTATTTTGGTCAAATAAAATCCTAAAGGGATTTACAAAGATAAACAATTAATAAAGAAAGTTAAAATAGTTGGAATCACTATTTTTGGATCTTTAAATAAAAAGATATGGTTTTCAGAAGCAAAGGTAGTAATATAAATAAGGATTATTTTATAGAGCCAAATTAAATCTTGGCCAAGCTTTTGAAATAAAATATTTCTATTTGATAAAAAGAGTAAAGGTTTATTTATAAAATAATGAGGATTTATTAATATCCAATTTTATTAAAGTAAAGGCTTTTCCATTTTAAATAAACACTAAGACTTGTTAATTTATTTTTAATAAGATTTTCAAGTGTTTTAGTTTTTTTCAAATGAAACCTACTAAAAAGATTTTGATATTATTTAGAATTCAAAAAGAGTTTTAAAAATAAATTAAAACCTATTTGAATTAAAGACTATGGTCTATTTATTTAATTATTAATAGATCTTAAAAGAATAAAAGAACTATTTTATTTTTGGACTTTGAAATATGTTGATAAACATAATTAAAATTCACTAAAAGTTTGGTGGTGATTTGAATTCAAATGGAGATTTAAAAATATTATTAAATCTTATTTAATTAAAACTAGAGCCTATTTTAAATAATTAAAAGACCCTAAAAATAATAAATATATTATTCTAAAATGACTTTGGAATGTGTTATTAATCAGTATATGAATCTACACAAATTTTGGTTGAGGTTTGAAATCAAATTGAGGTTTGAAATAATTAAACAAAATAAAAACAGAAATTAGAAATAGAAAAGGAAAAACAATCAGAACAAAAAAAAGAAAAGGACTCAGCCCAGCCAGCAGGCTCAACTAAGCCCACCAGCAGCCCACCTCTCCCTCTCTCTCCGAAACGTGTTTCCTCACCGCAGACCGAACCCGCTAAGTCGCTGATCACTGGACCCCATTCCCTCTCTTCCTCTCTCGTTGACGTCTCGAGCCCACGCCACATCATCGTCTTCCCTACCCGCGCCAACCTCGCCGGCCGTTTCTGCTGGTTTAAACTCGCATCAATACGCGTCAATGCCTCGCTTAAATCTCGCCACGACCACGCTCGATTAAACGCCTGCCTCTCCTCCCCATTTCCCCTCACTCGCCCCTCCCTCTCTGCCCCCAGGCTGCGCCAATTCTTTGCGGCAAGCCACTGTCTCCAACGACCTTCTGACAACGATTCCGGCTAGTCTACACCACCCCTTGCTCGCTGCAGCAAACGAGCGTGCTCCCCATCGTTCACTGCATCTCCCAGTATCGCCCGCTTGGCCGCGCGCGCCCCAAAACTTCGACTTCATCCACGTCTGAGCGCCGCCGTGGTCTGCCATATCTCCGACGAGCATTCGAGGTAAATTCCGACCGCGCATCTCCTTCTCTTTCACACACGCGTGCTCACCGCGATCTTGTGCATCTGACTGCATCCTTTACTTGCCCTGGCGTGCACCATAGCATCACCTTCGTCTTCAACAGAGGGCAACCGTCGCAAGAAAGAACTCTGGCGAGGAATAGCCAGTGACCCCGTGCATCCCTGTCCCTGCCGAGACCACGTTGAGCTTCAGCGTCACGCCGCGAACCCGGTGAGCATCCTCTCTCTCTTTCTAGCAACCCGCATCGCCTACAAGCTTGCAGCCAAGCGCGCCGCCGCCAGTTGCCGCCGCCAGCGCCGCTGGCTTAGGGTCAAACGCGTAGCGACCGTTAGATCTCGATCCTCTGACATAGATAGATTCACTTAAAGCTAAGGGGTGTGCGATTTGTACCGTGCGATCAAGTGAAATCCTACGGTCTGTGTTAGCCGATCCGTGCGAAGAGGTATAGAAGAATCAGAATGTGACACGTAGCCTGGAGTTTGGTTTAAAAACAGAAACTTGTCTATTTGATGTTCCAATTTGAAAAAAATTCATAACTTTCAAACCACACGTCCAAATTTTGCAAATTTTATATCAATGGATTCAGCAAAACAAGTACTTTCTGACCATGCACTTTGTTTAGTAAAATGTTTCTGATAAATTGATTGTTTTTTCAGAAACTTATGTAGGCATATTTCGAATATAAAATTTGTTCTAAAATGATTTTTGAGATGAAACCGATGGAAAATGGTTTATTTTGAACCTACTGACCTTAGAAACCAACTCATGGATTTGAAAACATATTTGGTAAAGCTAAAGAATAAATCTTTGATTTAAACCATTTATAGTCAAATAAAAATATTGTTTATTTGTTAAAAATGTTTTTTGGAGGAAACCTTTGGGAAATATTTTGATTTAAACTCTCTGACCCTAAACACAAGGTTTTATGATTTGAAAACATATTTTGAGAACCCTATAGATTGATGCCTTATTAAAAGCATTTCTCCACCACATAAAATAATACTTGGTTTAAAAATGGTTTATAGGAAGAATCTTTTGCAAATAGTTTTGCCACTTTATAAAATTACCAATAAGTGTTTTAGAATGTTTATAACCTATTATAAACCACTTTTGTAAATAAAACAAAGTTTGGCATGCTTGCATGCATTGTTTTGTTTCTATTATTTTATGTGATGTTGCTTGAATGGTAGATTGGAAAGTTGCTTGCTTGATTGAATTGTAGTGATTTGAAGAGTGTGAATATTGCAAAGATCAAGGAGTGAGCTTATATTCTCTACCAAAAAGGCAAGTGATGCTCCATACTTTTGTCCCATTATTTTCACTATGCATTAGTGATATTTCTAAGTAGGAGTTGCATGGAATTTTTGCTAAGTATAAACTATGCCATGGGAAATCCTAGTAGATGAAACCTTAGTAGAAATTTCCTAAGTTAAGATTCCTACTACTATCATGCTTAGCTTAGCTAGTAGAAAACAAGGGTGGATTATATTTCATGCTATAGAATATTTCTAAGTCAAGGACTTGTGTTTTTTTTAATAAAACAACTAAGTGAATGAATCACCTGGGTGGAATGGAAGGAATGGTTTGTGTTGAGTGGTTCACAAGGCCCATTTATATGGTTTACCTTGTGTATCTCACTTGTGGATGGCCACCCAGGAACAAAGAGATTTGAGATGTCAAATGTTGTGAAGCTTCAAGTGCAGCCACTTGGCATTATGGGCTCTGCCTGGATCACATAGGTTGCAATAACTTAGCCAAATGGACAGTTGGTGGTAGGGGTTTGATAGGTTGGAACGCGTCCATTCTGGTCTAAGGGAAGGCTTCTGAAAGATCTTGTCTTGGTGAAACCAAGTCTTGTGGGGAAAGTGCACCACCTCTGCAGATTGAAAAATCTAAGTACTTAGCTATGTCCCTGGCAAAGGACAATTTGAGCATCAAGACATGGAAGCTATCAAGAATCTCCTCATCCAAATTTCTAAGTTAAAAACTTGTGGTTGAACAAGGGTTGAAGGATCACCAATTTCTATTGGGAGATGCCTTGGGTGATTTTGTCAAGCAAAAAACTTAGTGTTTTCAAATGATAAGGAAAATCTATTTTGAGAAAATCAAGCCTAAGCTCCAATTAGACAAATGCATGTAGATGATAGACTCCACTATACTACTATAGTTTCACTTGCCAATACAATTCAAATGTATTGACCCTTATGGCTATAACTTATTATGTTGCAGGTTTGTTTGATATTAGTGAAGTTTATTGATTAGGATTACAAGTCTACAACCAACATGTCTGCCTGTGGCACTTTGAAGATGAAGGACCTCATGCTATTGTTATATTCTGCTGCATTGTAATGAGATAGCCAAATGAGCTATGTAAGATGTAATAAATTATTTTATTCCTGGTTATAAAGTTGTATTATGACCTTTGTTTCTTGATATTATATCTTAACTGTGGATGCTTGCTATTGATCCAAGGACTAGCATTGTAAACACAGGGATCTCTACCTTATTAAAGGTTGGGAACCTTACATGTATAGTATATCAAAAAATAAATAGGGAGATGACCACTTATATAGTACATCAATGACACATGAAAGGATAAAGTTGCCGACCTCGACCGAGAAGGAAAGAGCAACGAGAAAACTTAATTCGAGCCCTCGGGCATTTCACCGAACATCTCTTGTGCATAGGAAAAAAACACAAACAAGCACACTTCTCACCCTCTTGCTAAGCTCCAAAATGAGAGAGTGAAACAATGAGACAGAGGGGTGTGGGTTGCGGTGTGTTATATAGGCGCACACCCTTTAACACCAGTTCAAACCACGAACCGGTGTTAAAGAGGAGCTGCGCGGGCCACTGGTGCAGGGCCTTTAATACTGGTTCGTGGCTCGAACCGATGTTAAAGGGGGTGCTCCTTTTTGTTCTCTGGACCACGCTGGTACGAGCGCCCCCTTTAACACCGGTTCGTAGCAGAACCGGTGTTAAAGCCCATTTCCGACCTCAACCAAAGGCCTCGTTTCCACTAGTGAAGATTAACCTTTAAGGGGTCTGTCTGTCTGTAGTTTGTGCAATACCACATATTCCTCTATGGTTAAATTTGCATGGAAGGTTGGTTTCTTAAGCAAGGCATATGCAACCATAGGTATAACATTATAGGTAATAGATAAAAAGGAACTCAAACTTAGATTTAGAATAACATATTTTGATAATGTCATGCACAAACTCATGTTCTCTCGGTTGGCTTCTTTTTCTCTTGTCATGTGAATTTTGTGATGGCATCCATCGAGATGACTAAAACAAAAAATATGAAGAAATCACCCTTCCATGAAGAAGCATCTAAGCTTATTAATGGCTCCCAATTTGAACTGCATGTAGCTTGAATGCAATGCGTTGTTGATGCCATCATGAAGAGCTATTTCACGTGCCCAATTGATTGGAAGGAAGAGTCTTGCAAATACTAACTCGTTTCCCCTACAAAAAATACTAATTGTAGTTATTTTCCTTCTAAAGAAGTAATATTACATGGTAGGTCTAAACCGAAGTGGGCTTGTTGTTTTTGACACTATAATATGTCTCACTATTGATATCTTCATTCTAGAGATCTAAGTCTAAGTAAGTAAAGACAAAAAGCTTGACAATTATGTGAGGTGGTGATTTCTCTCATAGGTATAGATGCACCTATTATTAAAATGCATAAAATATCCATTTTAAAATGTCAAAATAAATCCAAAGAAAAGTTTATATGTGCATCCGAACATTCTAAGTTCGCACACAATGTTAAACAAAAAATAGAACTGTTTTTGTGGCTCATAATAAATAAGACAATAAAAATACCAAGTGAATAGTCATGTTGGAGCATCGAATTTTTTTTACACGATCCACAAACATTTTTCTTTTCGGGAAAAGGTTTGTGCATGTGTAGAATGTTTGGATGTACACGCAGATTTTATTTTCTAATAATTTGCCATTTCAAATATGTTTTGTACAATTGGTGCATCTATACCTATGAGCTATGAAATCTCTACAACTTATTGTACATATAATTTCTTATCTCTAACAATCCAAAATTATAACAAAAAACCTCTTTTGAAACGTAGATGGAAGAATTTCATCTCTATGAAGAACTTTTCTATGAGAGAAACATTAAATGACACAAACTCAGGTTTTTGAGTTTGCGAAACAAATATTTCTTGACATAGTACAGTTATTTATTACAATACAGAAACCGAACCACCCAAGGTGGTTCCTTAGCATTACAAAGACACGTCTAGTTGCATATTTCTGTCTGCCTTGACACGCTTTGGGAACAAATATAACTTTTGCGTGTCGCCATTCCTATAGTAGTATCCAGTGCATTATAAACTCTAGTCTAAGAAAATCTAGTTGAGCACGAAAAAAGATCACTAGTAGAAAACTTGGCTTTCGTCCAGAGCCCCCGGAGCATTAGTCCCAAATGTGTTAGGAACCGGGACTAATGGTCACATTAGCCCCGGTTCCAACAACTAGGACGCCGACAACCTTTAGTCCCATTTCGAACGGGATCTTTAGTCCCGGTTTGTATTATGAACCGGGACTAAAGGGGCGGAGGAGCGTGCGAATGTGGGCAACACCCTTTAGTCCCGGCTGGAGACATAAATCGAGACTGAAAATGTACATTTAGTCCCGGTTTGAGACATCAACTGGGACTAGAAAAATTAGGCAAAAAAACTTTAGCGGGTTCTGCCATGACAGGAAAATGGGAAAATTTGAAAAATAAAATCCTTCAAACTGTAGTTATATTAAGTGATTTAGTTGTTACGAAAATTAACAAACATGAATTTCGACATATTTTGCCAAAAAAACTGTCCTGAAAACTTCAAACGGCTATAACTTTTGCGTACGATATCGGAAAAAAAGTACGACCTATCAAAATGTGCGGAAAAAATTTTGGATTTCAATTTCTACGGCCCTAGGTCATTTGGGATTCTTTTAGGTTTTAAAATTCGAAAGGAACACATTTTTATGATAATAATGGATATATTATTTGTCGAATTTTGATGTATGAATTTAAAGATATTATTAATGCCATATTAAATGAATAAATGGCAAAAAATGAATAAAATATTATTTTAGTTAGTTTTTTACTTTCATTGGATTAAAATATTATTAGCTATTTATTGTTTTTACTTAAATAGTTGTTTGTAGTTTCAAAACATAAAGACGTGTCACATATTGATATGAGCTAATAGGATTGATATGATAGTGTTGACACCAAGATACTAATGGGCTTCACGCAAGGACATCCTGATGGAACAGAGAGTTAAGCGTGCTGGGGGTGGAGTAGTGTTAGGATGGGTGACCGACTGGAAAGTCTATGATTTGACCTAATATTAAGTATAGTTATTGTTACAAATGTTTCAAGTGAGAGAGAGATATTAACGAGTCAAATAATTCAAAAGTTTAAAAAAATTTGAATTTTTTTTTTTAAAAATCTCTTGACTAAAGTGTCTCGCGCTCAACCGCGGCCCCGAAAGGGCCTTTAGTCCCGGTTTGTAGCCCAACCAGGACTAAAGGAATGGATCTTTAGTTCCGATTTCGTAGTCCTGATTAAAAAACCGGGACTAAAGGCCTACAAACCGGGACTATAGTCCCGTTTTCTACTAGTGGACATAGATAACAGGAAAGGAAGTTATACAAAAAAAACTGGTTGCGAAGGCCTGTCATTTCTCCTACTTATAGGTATATCTCCTTTTCATCATTATTTGAACTTCTCGGTTACCCTGAACATAAAGAGAGGAATATCAATGTCAGATAAATGTTATGAATTTAAGTACCAAGATCTGTACCTGTAAACTCACCGTAACAAAGGAACTTGAGCATAGCTACAAACGTGACATTACTGCTTAGGAAGTAGTAGTTAGCACAAATTATTTGACGACCAAAGTATTATTATGACCAATGGATCCATGAAATATATACAAAGATTTGGAAAAAAAGTTGTAAGAAGCATATTGTCAACACCCGGATTTTTAATCCCTGATATCTATTATGTCATACATCGCAATCCCAGAATTACCATTTTTGCGGGACATAACAGAATTGGATACCACGGTACATCATCCATTACAAACCATACATAAGGTCTTACACAAATAAGGATCTCAGGATCCAGTTCTTAATACAACTCAAGCAGCGGAATAACGTAATAATAACGGTAGCGTAGGCGAAGCTCCATCTGCGAGGTCACAGGCAATGCTGACGATGGGAGATGATCCTAGTTGTCGTAACCTTCCTGGGGTCCATCCTCCTGGTACTCCTCTTTATAGTCTGGCCATGGGAATAGCCAGGGACAAAGCCATGAGTACTCTTTAAGTACTCGCAAACTAATACTAACAAGTGAAGGGGTTTTTGTAGTAGGACACTAAGCTCTAGGGTTGTTTTGCAAAAATCCAGATTTACCTCTACTAGGTTTAGAAGCAAGAAAAGCTAGTTGAAAGTTTATAACACCTAAGTGGAAACTTGTATTTCATCTCACAACTCTGTTGTGGTCAAGTCAAAATCTCAATTCATTTCATAAGTCATTTTGAAAACATCTGACGGGAGAACAGTATGGCCACTCCAACTGTCCATAACCGCAGACGCGGCTATTCGAATAGTTTGACACTCTGCAGAGATTGTACACTTTCACCATAACATTCGATACATCCGTCAGGAACAAATCCTGAATTCACCATACTCAGTATGCGGATAATCAATCCTAACCTTTCAATTACACGCCCTAGTATAAGCACCTCTCCTGTGAGTTTGGCCTCCCAACCATGACCAACTGTCATCTTGGGTACTGCACAGGTGGACAATCTTCACAAGGTAGCCTCATCTCAGACCTTGGTCATGAGGGAACCCATACTAAGGTATATAAGTTTCCAGTCAAGCCCTACCCAATTTTCGGGTATTGTGGTTGTACGGTAAAATTGGAATGGTATGGCATCCAGACAACCATCAATTTTATAAAGGGCTAAGGCTCATGCCTCAACATTTTCATCACCACAATCATCTTGTGTTCGGAAACACATGTCAAAACATCTCAATAGAATGATCCATCATTCCAAGGTTTTCATAACCATTTTTCCACCAAGTATTCCCATCTAAAGTTGACCAAGTTTTATGCATAGCACTAGCATCTACAAGTGGGGGTAAGTACTAATGAGGGATGGTAAACTTGTGGAGTTTTACTAAGTTGAATCTCATGCCTTAGGATGACATAAAGATTATCTAGCTTAGGCCAAGTTTTATGCTCTTTATGCAACCTTGAATTATCTTTCTAATATCCACAATTTACTTAAGTAATCTCTAAGTAATATCTTTGATAAAGAAATAAAGTATAAAGCTTGTAAGTAAAACTAGGAATGGGGTTATCAAGTGGGTATGATCACATATGCTTAAGGCATATAGTTGGCATGGTAACAAGCAAGTATTTACTTGCATAGGTAAAGTATCTTGCAAGTGTTAACTTGCACAATAATCTAGTAGTATTAGGCTTGCTAAAGTAGAGTATCTTTCAAGTGTTAGCTTGCCTTGTGCAGAGCAGTGGTTGAAGTTCTCCTCGGCTTCTTCTTCGTAGTATCATCCTTCCTCCTCGTATCCTTGGTCGGTACTAGCGTCTATGAACACATACGAGGTACACAATCACCAAACAATACTTAACTACTTGCAATCATCACATACAAGGGTTCTATAGATGATCTAGCATCATCACTAACATCACAAGAATAAAGCATTTGCCTTATTTATTTTATTTTTAGAAAAGTAATTTCTACTTATTGAAAAACTACTTAAGATTTAATATTCTCCAAACCTAACATGGGATCATGTTGACACATGTCATCACCACATATTTCAGTACATGGGAATGTGATTTAAAGTGGTGTCACAATTTAATAATATTTAACCTTTTATTTTGAATAAAAATAAATTACTAGATGCCTATGTGTCATTCTTTTATAACTTGAACATTATTTATGTAAGTAAACCCATATATTTTTATATATTCTAAAAGGTATGATCAAATATGATTTTTGAGAGTTGGAATCAACTCAAAAGTTATTATGGTTTAAATTTGAAAAATGTTTGAATGTAGAAAAGCTTCTGCCTTGTTATTTTTACCACGGTTGATCTACAGTTCTAAATGATTTGAATACAACGGGCTTGGATTAATAATTTCAAAATATTTCTAACAAAATTGGTTTCATTCAATTTGGTTTACTGAATCGAGCTGGTTGATTTTTGAAACTAGGTACAGAACTAGGTTTGAACTAAAATGGAAAAAGTTAAATTCAAACGACTGGGCTGCGCGGGAACTGCTAATGGGCCGGCCCAGTGTCACTCCGCGGCGCGGGGCGCAACTGAAAGGGGGGGTCTACTGGTAAGTGACTCTTTAAATGCAAAGCAGTACGGGGCAATCTCATCCGCCCGATCTAAGTCTAATCGAACGGCTGCTACTCATCGTCCACGCCGGGCGGCGCCGGCGAGACAGAAACCTAATGCGGCAGGTGGGGGTCGTGGGAGGCTCACCGGGGCTCAGGAGGGTCGGCGATGCGGGCGAACGACGAAGTTGATGATGGCGAACCTCCTAGTACTGGCAGCTCCTCCTAGGGTGGATGAAATCGACGGCGCCCTTCTTCTCGAGAGGCAGCCTGCTCCGGCGCAATTCAGGCGATGTGATGCTCGCCTTGCTCCGGGAATGGGGTTGAACAATCAGTGAGGTGAGGGGAGTGAGATGGTGTGCTCAATTCGGCTGGGGGTCGTCTCCTTGTATAGGCTCGACGGTGAGAACGAGGGGGATGGGCAGACAACGGTGGCGACACGGCTACGGGCAGCTAGAGGCATGGACGAGGTTGGCGATCGTTCGGTGGTCTCTTGGCGATGCTCTAGGGTTTTAATGCGCGTGTAGGGGCGGTGGAAAATGGTCGGGAACGCTCGATGCTCTACAAGGCAGATGCGGCGTCTTCGACAGTGAGCGGTGGCTACGGCGTACGGGCAGTGAAATGGGCATGTCTGGCGGTCTCCCGGGACGGTAGGGTGCATGCTGGCGGGCGGCGAGGGCTCGAGGTGGTCGGATTGCGTGGGAACGGTGCGTGCTCTACGGTGCATGTCGGCATGGTCGACAGCGGCATGAGCGCGGCGTTCCTGGCAGTTCTGGTTGCTGTCTGCATGGCAGGGCTGGTCGAGAGGGGGCGGTGAGGCATGGGCTACCTCCCAGACAAGGTTGGCACGACTAGTTCTTCCTCTAGCCTGCTGTCCACACTTGGGTGATATGGGTGCTCTCGGCCTGTTCACCATTGATGATATTGGCAAGCTTACAGTGGGGCTAGTGATTAGTTAAGGTTGTTAGATGATCTACTAAGGCTTGTGGTGTCCAGAGAGGGAACAAGTTAGGCCAGAATCACTGTACACTATAGTGTTTTGATTTTGTTTGATTTGTATCTGCAAGGTGTTTGATGAAATGGTCGCATGAATTCAAGTTTTGAATTTTGAAAAGATTTTTGGTGGGTGTGCTAGGCATGTGCTGGTGAGTCTGTAGATTCTTGGGTTTTGAAAGTTGAGTTGGTTTGAGGGGTTTTTGAAAAAGTGGGATCTTCCCATATGATATAGATTCAATTTTAAACTGTCATTTAAACTATGCATTTGAATGTTTCTGGATGATCACAAGGTGGTCCTTGATACTTTGTTATGAGTACTATCAAGGGGTGCAAAGATCGAAACAAGTTTCTGTTAAGTCCTGAAAGTTAGAGATAGCCAAAGTAGGCATGAGAGTTAAATTGGCAAAAGTGACCATTCACATAAGTTGTTTGTTTTGATTTATTTGTCTTTGCAAAAAGTGTGGGGATTGTTTAGATGATGTTTATTTCACCTAAGAATCATTTTACAAGCAAGGAAACACATAATCATGGCAATTCAAAAGAATCCAAATTTCAATACACACATATATGAATGCTTTCATATTTTTAATTGGAAAAGTTTTTGTTAACCCTAATTTTGGTGATTAGAGTTTGATGATTCTAGTTTAATATTTTTGGGATCTTACAAACCTTCCCCCCTTAAACAAAATCTCGTCCCGAGATTTGAAAAAGGACGAAAAGATTACCTAGGTTTGAAGAGATCGGGAAACTCCGTCCTGATGTGATCTTCACGCTCCCAGGTAGCTTCCTCTTCTGTGTGGTTGCTCCACTGAATCATGAGAAACTTGATGCTTCGGGTTCTGGTAGTTCTGAAGGCTTCTTCCAAGATACGGATGGGTACTTCAGGATAGGTCAGGTCATCGTTGATCTCTATGGTCCGGTGATCAATATTCTTGAACACTTCAGTCTTCTCCGGGACTTCGAGACACTTGCGAAGTAATGAGATATGTAACACATTGTGCACGGCTGACATTTCTTTGGGTAGTTCCAATTGATACGACACTTCTCCTCGATGGTTCAGAATTTTGAAGGGTCCGATATATTTGGGGGCTAACTTTCCTTTCAGCTGGAAACGTTGCATTCCCTTCAAGGGTGACACTTTCAGATACACAAAATATCCTATGTTGAAGGCGAGGTCTCGATGTCTCTTGTCGGCGTAACACTTTTGTCTGGACTGGGCGGTCTTGAGGTGCTCACGAATCTTGTGAACCTTCTCTTCTGCTTCTCGTAGGATATCGGGTCCGAAAATCTGACTCTCTCCTACTTCCGACCAGTTCAAAGGGGTGCGACACTTTTTCCATACAAGAATTCAAATGGGGCCATTTGCAAACTAGTTTGATAACTATTGTTGTATGAAAATTCTGCAAACGGCAGACAGTCTTCCCACTTAGATCCATATTCTAACACACATGCTCTCAACATATCTTCGAGTATTTGATTTACTCGCTCCGTTTGTCCATCTGTCTAAGGGTGATAAGCGGTGCTGAAATCGAGGCAGGTTCCTAAACCTTCTTGGACTTTCGTCCAGAATCTCGAGGTAAACTGAGTTCCTCGATCCGATACGATGTTCTTGGGGACTCCATGCAAACTGACGATTCTAGCGATGTATAACTCCGCTAGCTTCGAACTCTGATATGTGGTCTTGACGGGTAAGAAATGGGCGACTTTGGACAACCTATCCACTATGACCCAGATTGAGTCATTTCCCCTACTATAAGTAGGCAATCCGGTGATAAAGTCCATTCCAACAAAATCCCATTTCCATTCCGGAATCTGCAATGGTTGCAACAATCCAGCGGGTCTTTGATGTCCCGCCTTGACTCGCTGACATATATCACACTCCGATTTCTCTCTTCATCTTATGCCACCAAACTTGCTCTTTCAAATCTTGATACATCTTTGTTCCTACGGGGTCGATAGAATAAAGAGTATCATGAGCTTCCATGAGAATAACTTCTTTCAACTCAGAATCTGCTGGTAAACAAAGGCGTCCTTTGTACCACAGAACTCCCTCTTCGTATTCGGTGAATCCTGGTACTTTGCCTATACCGGTACGACGCTTGATTCCGTCGATACTAGCATTTCCTTTCTGCGCCTCTTTGATCTGGCTAATCAAAGTTGGTTGAAGTTCTATGCTAGCTAAAAATCCTTCACTCACTAATTCCATTCGAAAATCGTCCATCTCTTTGTGCAAGCTTGGTTGCTCCTTCAAACTCATGGAGTTCAAGCGGCATGGCAATCTGCTAAGGGCATATGCTACCACGTTGGCTTTACCGGGGTGATAGTGAATGTCCAGGTCGTAATCCTTGATTAGCTCAATCCATCTTATTTGCCTCATATTCAGCTCCTTCTGAGTGAATATATACTTTAGGCTCTTATGATCCGAATAAATCTCACAACGATTTACCATCAGGTAATGCCTCCATGCCTTCAGGGCTAGAACTACGGCTGTGAGTTCGAGGTCATGGGTTGGGTAATTTTGCTCATGTTGTTTCAGTTGTCGAGACAGATAAGATATAACTTTGCCTTCTTGCATTATCACACATCCGAGACCGATCTTGGATGCGTCACAATACACGTCGAAGGGCTTCGTGATATCTGGCATGAATAAGATTGGGGCTGAAATCAATATCCTCTTGAGTTCTTGAAAACTCGCTTCACATTTGTCGGTCCATTCAAACTTCTTGTCCTTCTTCAGCAATTGAGTCATGGGTCTGGCGATACTCGAGAATCCTTCTACAAACTTGCGGTAATATCCCGCCAATCCGAGAAATGCACGAACTTGGGCTTGAGTGGTTGGGGCTTGCCAATCTTCGACATCTTTCACCTTTGCAGGGTCAACGACAATTCCTCCAGCTGATACAATGTGGCCGAGGAATCCTACCTCCTGTAACCAGAATTCACATTTGCTAAACTTAGCATACAACTGATGCTCTCTAAGGGTTCCAAGAATGGTCCTTAGGTGTAGCTCATGTTCTTCTTCTGATTTGGAATAAATCAGAATGTCATCGATGAAAACAATGACAAACTTATCTAGGAAGTCCATAAAAATCTTATTCATGAGATTCATGTAATAAGCGGGGGCATTGTTTAATCCAAAAGACATGACGGTATACTCGTATAATCCATATCTGGTGGTAAAGGCAGTCTTTGGAAAATCCTCTGCCCGAATCTTGAGTTGATGAAAGCCAGTTCTAAGATCAATCTTAGAAAACACTTTGGCACCGGTCAACTGATCAAACAAATCTTCTATCTTGGGCAACGGGTACTTCTTCTTGATGGTGACATCATTCAACTTCCGATAATCCGTACACAAAAGGTTACCTTCATCCTTCTTGTCCACAAATAAGACAGGTGATCTCCATGGTAACGAACTTGGTTGAATTAATCCAATTTCTATCATGGAATCCAGTTGCTTCTTCAATTCTGCTAGTTCCGACGGGTTCATACTATAGGGTCTCTGGGCTATGGGTCCAGTTCCGGGGATTAGTTCAATGATAAACTCGATATCCCGATCTGGGGGCATACCAGGCAAAACATCTGGAAATACATTGGGGTATTCACAGACTATCCGGACTTGGTCAATGGTAGGTTGGGCTATACTCTTGTTGCACTTGAATTGACGAGGTAAAGTTTCAGATAAATGCTCTACTGATATTCCGGCGGTACTGGTCATGGTTATGGCTTTCTTGGCACAGTCAATCAATCCTTTATGTTTGTACATCCAATCCATTCCTAGTACTACTTCCAAACCTTTAGTTCCGAGTACTATCAGATTAGCATAAAAGTCTATGCCATGGATTCAGATGGGGACGGCTTCGCAAAATTTCCTAGCTTTGGTGGTTGAACCGGGGATTTGAACAATCATAACATGCTTCAGTTTGGTTGGTAGAATCTTACTAGTGCATGCAAATTCTTCGGTGACAAATGAGTGCGATGCACCAGAATCAAACAATACTCGAGCAAGTACTGAATTAACAGAAAACATACCCAGCACGACATCGAGCGCTTCCTGAGCTTCTTCAGCATGCATGAGAAAAAGACGGCCATTGCGGTTGAGTGAATTCCCTGGGGCAAACCTTCTTATAGGCTGAACACGACGCTGCTGCTGAGCTGGGGCATTGGTATTGGGGGCTATGACATTCTTCTTGTTGGGGCACTCATTAGAGTAGTGACCCTTATTTCCACAGTCATAACAAGTCACTTGCGACTTGTCCTTTGCTGCAACAGGCACAACATTGCTTCCAGTCCTCGGGGCAGTGTTGGTGTTGGCGGTAGCATTGTTGTTGTTGAACTTGGGTGGGGCACGGTTGAAATTGCCAGGGTTGCCGGGGTTGTTGTGATTTCCTCCGGGCCTCGGGTTTCCACGGTTGGGATAGGTCGAACGGTTCATCGGGGGTATGTTGGTTCTCGGGGCAAATCCTGGAGATGGGTTAGGGCGATACTTTGGGGTCTGATGGGTTCCCGGTTGATGCATCATGCGACGCTTGCGGTTCTCGTTGGCTTGGTCGATCTTTCCTTCCATATGGATGGCAGAGTCGACAAGGGCTTCAATATCAGCAAAGGGGATATTGACTAACACCGTCTGCATCTCATTGTGTAGACCATTCAAGAATATTTCTTTCTTCTTGGCTTCCGTGTCGATCTCATCCGGGGCATACCTAGCTAATGACAAGAATTTGTCATGGTATTCCACTACAGTCATCTGTCCTTGCTTTAGTTCTCTAAACTCATCTCTCATTCTCTTGATGAAACCGGGTGGCACATGGGTTCTGCTGAACTTGACCTTGAATTCCTCCCAGGTCATCATCTGTCCTCCGGTCATTGCACGAACGTTGTTCCACCATGCTCTGGCATCTCTAGCTAGATAGTGGGTGGCGAACAGAACTTTCTCGTTAGCTTCCACTCCGTCTACTTCTAGGTTGTTTTCCATGGTTTGCAGCCAATCGTCGGCGTCTAGGGGCTCTTCTGACTTAGTGAAAACAGATGGGTTGGTGTTCCGGAAATTCTTAATCTTAGATCCATGGTTGTCCTGATTTTCGTGCCCTTGATTGTTGTGGGCTAGCTGAGCTATCTGTTGAAGGGTGGCTAAGTTGGATTGACGTTCGGCTCTTTCATCTTCGCGGTCAGAAACCAACATTTGCGGGATCTGCAACATCGGGTCCGGGGATGAACCACTTCCTCTGCATGGCATCTGAAGATTGAGATAGATCATGATAAAAGAGGGAAGTTTCTAAGGTTCCGGATTTTGAAAAGTTTTTAAAGTTTGAATCAGATTTTTTTTAGCAACTTGCTTTTCATTCATTCATAGCACCCGATACAAACAAACACCACAAAACAAGAAAAACAGATGGTTTTAAGAACCATTCTGGAAACTACGATATAGTGGGACCGAATACCACTCACTACGCTAGTGCTCAAGTGCTACTACTCCTCGGATTCGGTGTAGTCGTCATCCTCATCATCCTCATCTTCATAGATGAAGGCGAAATCATCCTCATCAGTGAAGAAATCCATAGCCTGATCCTCCAGAAAATCATCATCATAGCTGAGATAGGAGTAGGGGTCTCCACGAAGATCTTCTCCGGCATTCTCCCTTTCCTCCAACTGCATGTATCTCTTGTGGATGGTCTCCTCCAAATCCGAGATACGGTGGCGAAGACGGGCAATGATGCGCTCCTTCTTATCGAGTTGACGGCGGCGAGACTTGCGATCCTTCGCTAGCATGGCGATGGTCTGATCCTTTGTCTTGATGATGGCGGACTTGTGGTTGGAGTAGTCACGGAAATTGTCCAATTCCTGCTGACGATCGTACATCATGAAGCTAAGGTGGTCCAACTGAGTCTTCAGCTCGAGGTGGTATGGGGCTTCCAGTAGCTGTTCATTAGCATCACGCCTTGGACAAAACTCAAAGAGGGTACCCTTGATTTGGTTGATACTCTGCCCAAACAGACGGGCAAGAGCTTCCGGCATGGCCCTGGCAAGTCCATCGAGCCAGTTGTTCTCTCTTAAGGTGAACTGAATTCCCTCCGCAGTGGGAGGTTCAATCTTTTCTCGGAGACTTGCAACAATTAGCCACTTCAGATCTTATCCTCCTTGATCATTGAGCTGAGCTCCGAAGAACTCGGGGTGCGGACGCTCCAGAAGTTCCGAAAGCTGTTCCAAATCCCACTCAAAGATAAGGTCTCCTCCATTCCCCAACTGATAAAACTTGTTGTACTTCACGCCCATCTATAAGAATATAGGATGAGTAAGTTAGTAGAGTGATCAAGTGTGTCAAATTTTATGTATTTTGCAAGAGTTTTTGAGGAACATGAATTTTTATGAAAGAATCAAGGTGATAAGAATGGGAATAAGTTTTTGTAAATATTTGCTTCCTTTGGTTTTGAAACTAAGTTTTTGATTCAAACGTCCAGTCTAACTAGGGTCTCCTATGGTCAGGATGTCTCTGATACCAACTTGTCAACACCCGGATTTTTAATCCTAGATGCCTGTTATGACATACATCGCAATCCCAGGATTACCATTTTTGCAAGACATAACATAATTGGATACCACAGTACATCATCCATTACAAACCATACATAAGGTCTTACACATATAAGGATCTCAGGATCCAATTCTTAATACAACTCAAGCAGCGGAATACGTAATAGTAACGGTAGCGTAGGCGAAGCTCCATCTTCGGGGTCACATGCAATGCTGACGATGGGAGATGATCCTAGTTGTCGTAACCTTCCTGGGGTCCATCCTCCTGGTACTCCTCTTCATAGTCTGGTCATGGGAATAGCCAGGGACAAAGCCATGAGCACTCTTTAAGTACTCACAAACTAATACTAACAAGTGAAGGGGTTTTTGTAGTAGGACACTAAGCTCTAGGGTTGTTTTGCAAAAAGCCAGATTTACCTCTACTAGGTTTAGAAGCAAGAAAAGCTAGTTGAAATTTTATAACACCTAAGTGGGAACTTGTATTTCATCTCACAACTCTGTTGTGGTCAAGTCAAAATCTCAATTCATTTCACAAGTCATTTTGAAAACATCTGACGGGGGAACAGTATGGCCACTCCAACTGTCCATAACCGCTGACGCGGCTATTCGAATAGTTTGACACTCTGCAGAGATTGTACACTTTCACCACAACATTCGATACATCCATCAGGAACAAATCCTGAATTCACTATACTTAGTATGCGGATAATCAATCCTAACCTTTCAATTACACGCCCTAGTATAAGCACCTCTCCTATGAGTTTGGCCTCCCAACCATGACCAACTGTCATCTTGGGTACTGCACAGGTGGACAATCTTCAGAAGGTAGCCTCAGCTCAGACCTTGGCTATGAGGGAACCCATACTAAGGTATATAAGTTTCCAGTCAAGCCCTACCAAATTTTCGGGTATTGTGGTTGTACGGTAAAATTGGAATGGTATCGCATCCAGACAACCATCAGTTTTATAAAGGGCTAAGGCTCATGCCTCAACATTTTCATCACCACAATCATCTGGTGTTCAGAAACACATGTCAAAACATCTCAATAGAATGATCCATCATTCCAAGGTTTTCATAACCATTTTTCCACCAAGTATTCCCATCTAAAGTTGATCAAGTTTTATGCTTAGCACTAGCATCTACAAGTGGGGGTAAGTACTAATGAGGGGTGGTAAACTAGTGGAGTTTTACTAAGTTCAATCTCATGCCTTAGGATGACATAAAGATTATATAGCTTAGGCCAAGTTTTATGCTCTTTATGCAACCTTCAATTATCTTTCTAATATCCAAAATTTACTTAATTAATCTATAAGTAATAGCTTTGATAAAGAAATAAAGTATAAAGCTTTTAAGTAAAACTAGGAATGGGGTTATCAAGTGGGTATGATCACATATGCTTAAGGCATATAGTTGGCATGGTAACAAGCAAGTATTTACTTGCATAGGTATAGTATATTGCAAGTGTTAACTTGCACAATCATCTAGTAGTATTAGGCTTGCTAAAGTAGAGTATCTTGCAAGTGTTATCTTGCCTTGTGCAGAGCAGTAGTTGAAGTTCTCCTCGGCTTCTTCTTCGTAGTATCCTCCTTCCTCCTCGTATCCTTGGTCGGTACTAGCGTCCATGAATACATACGAGGTACACAATAACCAAACAATACTTAACTACTTGCAATCATCACACACAAGGGTTCTATAGATGATCTAGCATCATCACTAACATCACAAGAATAAAGCATTTGCCTTATTTATTTTATTTTTAGAAAAGTAATTTCTACTTATTGAAAAACTACTTAAGATTTAATATTCTCCAAACCAAACATGGGATCATGTTGACACATGTCATCACCACATATTTCAGTACATGGGAATGTGATTTAAAGTGGTGTCACAATTTAATAAGATTTAACCTTTTATTATAAATAAAAATAAATGACTAGAAATTCCTATGTGGCATTCTTTTATTAGTTGAACATTATTTCTATAAGTAAACCCATATATTTTTATATATTCTAAAAGGTATGATCAAATATGATTTTTGAGAGTTGGAATCAACTCAAAAGCTATTACGGTTTAAATTTGAAAAATGTTTAAATGTAGAAAAGCTTTTGCCTTGTTATTTTTACCAAGGTTGATCTACAGATCTAAATGATTTGAATCCAACGGTCTTGCATTAAGCATTTCAAAAACTTTCTAACAAAATTGGTTTCATTCAATTTGGTTTAATGAATCGAGTTGGGTTGATTTTTGAAACTGGGTACAGAACTAGGTTTGAACTAAAATGGAAAAAGTTAAATTCAAACGACTGGGCTGGACGGGAACTGCTAATGTGCCGGACCAGTGTCACTCCGTGGTGCGGGGCGCAACTGACAAGGGGGGGGGGGGTTCTACTGGTCAGTGACTCTTTAAACGCGAAGCGATACGGGGCAATCTCATCCGCACGATATAAGTATAATCGAACGACTGCTACTCATCTTTCCACATCGGGCGGCGCCGGCGAGACAGAAACTTAACGCGGCAGGTGGGGGTCGTGGGAGGATCACCGGGGCTCAGGCGAGGGTCGGCGATGCGGGCGAACGACGAATTCGACAACGGCGAACCTCCTGGTACCGGCAGCTCCTCCTGGGGTGGACGAAATCGACGGTGCCCTTCTTCTCGAGAGGCGGCCTGCTCCAGCGCAATTCAGGCGATGTGCTGCTCGCCTTGCTCCGGGAATGGGGTTGAACGATCAGTGAGGTGAGGGGAGTGAGATGGTGTGCTCAATTCGGCTGAGGATCGTCTCCTTTTATAGGCTCGATGGTGAGACCGAGGGGGATGGGCAGACGACGGTGGCGACACGGCTACGGGCAGCTACAGGCATGGCCGAGGTTAGCGATCGTTCGGTGGTCTCCTGGCGATGCTCTAGGGTTTTAATGCGCGTGTAGGGTTGGTGGCAAATGGTCGGGAACACTCGATGCTCTGCGAGGCAGAGGCGGCGTCTTCGACGGCGAGCGGTGGCTACGGGATACGGGCGGTGAAATGGGCATGTCTGGCGGTCTCCTGGGACGGTGGGGAGCATGCTGGCGGGCGGCGAGGGCTCGAGGTGGTCGGGTTGCGTGGGAACGGTGCGTGCTCTGTGGTGCATGTCGGCATGGTCGACAGCGGCACGGGCGCGACGTTCCTGGCGGTTCTGGTAGTTGTCTGCGAGGCAGGGCTGGTCGAGAGGGGGCGGTGAGGCATGGGCTACCTCCCAGACAAGGTTGGCACGGCTAGTTCTTCCTCTACCCTTCTGTCCACACCGGGGTGATATGGGTGCTCTCGGCCTGTTCACCATTGATGATATTGGCAAGCTTACAGTGGGGCTAGTGATTAGTTAAGGTTGTCAGATGATCTACTAAGTCTAGTAGTGTCTACAGAGGAAACAAGTTAAGCCAGAATCACTGCACACTATAGTGTTTTGATTTTGTTTGATTTGTATCTGCAAGGTGTTTAACGAAATGGCCGCATGAATTCAAGTTTTGAATTTTGAAAAGATTTTTGGTGGGTGTGCTAGGCATGTGCTGGTGAGTCTGTAGATGCTTGGGTTTTGAAAGTTGAGTTGGTTTGAGGGGTTTTTGAAATATTGGGATCTTCCCATATGATATAGATTCAATTTTAAACTGTCATTTAAACTATGCATTTGAATGTTTCTGGATGATCACAAGGTGGGCCTTGATACTTTGTTATGAGTACTATCAAGGGGTGCAAAGATCCAAACAAGTTTCTGTTAAGTCCTGAAAGTTAGAGATAGCCAAAGTAGGCATGGGAGTTAAATTGGCAAAAGTGACCATTCATATAAGTTGTTTGTTTTGATTTATTTGTCTTTGGAAAAAGTGTGGGGATTGTTTAGATGATGTTTATTTCACCTAAGAATCATTTTACAAGCAAGGAAACACATAATCATGGCAATTCAAAAGAATCCAAATTTCAATACACACACATATGAATGCTTTCATATTTTTAATTGGAAAAGTTTTTGTTCACCCTAATTTTGATGATTAGAGTTTGATGATTCTAGTTTAATATTTTTGGGATGTTACACATATCAGGAAGTTACAATATTTCTTAATTCCAATGGTGAAAAGTAAGTGTTTATGAGACTTGAGCATAATTTTGGTAGGCCTACGGGGCACTGGAAATGACATGTAAGTAAATCTACATACTAAAAAAAGTCTAGATACACTCTTTTTACAAAGCTAAAACATCTTGTATTATGATGAAAGGGAGAGAGTAGTTACACAACCAATCATTTGGCATGTGATCTTCAACCAGAAGTGAAGGAAAACATTACGAAAGAGGCTCGAGAATAGAAATTACTATGTATATGCTTTGCTTTGTTGCACTAAAAAAAAGAGCACCTCGAAAATTGAACAATACCAGGAGCTGTCTGGGCAGGTATATAATTGAATTTCCGCTCTAATTTGTGAAACTGATGCCAAAGAGTTAATCTGTGAAAAACCTGGCCTGCAACAACCTACAGAAATTCATATCTCTAATATTTCACTGGACATACACTAACATATCTCAATTCAAATACATGAGTCTAATAAAAATACTTCTGTCTTGGATTTGATCAACCGGATGGGGAGGGGACTTTGTGGACTGGTGGCTACAAACTTCGTCAACCACCCCTCGCGCTCTACGCAAGGACACGTCTTCGCTAATCATGCTGACAGTCTGGTGGATTTGGAAGCAGCGCAATGTGGTCATTTTTGACAATACGTCACCGAACATTGGTATCCTTCTCGGTAAAATTGGCCTTTACACCTGCAGCCGACGGCCTAGTAGACCTAGTGAGTTGAGTTTGTACGGGATGTCAGCTCTTCTGAGCCTATAAAAATATATTGTACAGAACTCTCTTTTACCATCAATAAAACGAAACGTAAAGTTTGTTGTGTTTTCGGGAAAAAATAAAGCTGAGAGTGAGGAGTCCATCCATATCCAAAGAATAAGAGTATGCATACTGCTTACATGTAATTGGCTGGTCACGGGAGAAGTTGTATTTAAAGGAGAACGTTCATGACACACAGGTAGGGCGTCGCCTTCTACTGTTCTACATGACCACCGCGGGGCCAATATGCCCACTTCCTGGTTTTGTTGCTGCCCACCATGGCTTTTAGGGTGGAGAATTTTGCGGTATGTGATGAAGCGGCGGAGACGTCGATAGGAGTCCAAGGTGTTTTTTCCGCAGGAGAGATTAGAGGCAGATGCGATAAGGCATAGGAAGCGATGTGAGAGATTGAGTCGTCACGCGACGTACGTGTATGTGCTGGACTCTGCGGACATAAACTTCTTTTTAGCCTTTCCAATGATTAAATCAGCCGTGTATATGCTGGACTCTGTGCAGACCTAATTTTTCTAGCCCAGCCCTCCGATCAAATTACTAAATCAGCCGTATAGGAAAGAACCATGTAAAGTATCGTGATTATGCGACGATGTGCGTGAAATAAAAACTCGGTAGGATCTAGACTAATTGTAGCCATAAATTTTAGATCTAATCTATCTACTAATTTACAGACAGGTAGGTTCGTCCTGCCAGTTTTTGGTTCCGATTTTTCGTTGGACCTTTTTACCCCTGCGTGTTTGCACAATTTACATGGTTTGCCACCGCAAAGTTAATACGCCAGTAGGAACAGACAAGCGGTCGGTCGGGAAATCCCCTTGTCCATTGCGGGCGCCGCTGCCCTCCCCTTCCTCCTGATCCACCTGTAAGCTCCAACCTCGCCTTCGCTTGAGGAGTTCGATGCAGCGCACTGGAGAGCGACGCCGGCAGGTTCGACGGGCTTCCGTCCACACGGATGAACGCGACCTGGCCCTAGCGCCTGCACCCCGACCCGTCGATCCTCGCCGCCTCTATAGCGCGTGGCTGCCGCCACCGCTCGAGCGCGTTCTGGTCGAAGGCAGCCCCCATTCCCGGAGCTCCTGGCTGCGTGAAACAAAAAAAAATCCCCAAACTCCGCATCTCGATGGTCAACTGTCCCTTCCACAGTTCCACTCCCGCCGCCCGTCCCTAAAGCCGCGTCGCCCTGAATCCCCGCCACCACCCGTTCCCAACGCTACATCGCCCGTCCCCATCGCCGTCGCCCGTCCCCATCTCCATGCCAGCGGGTACTAAAGTGCCGCACCGCTCCAGGATGAGGCATGGGGAAGAAAAGTGGAGTGGGATGTGAGTGGAGGAGGAGAGCAGCCACAGGGGAGGGGCAGGGGCGGAGAAGGTGGGGGCCTTGCCGCTAGGAGGACAGTCGCCGGAGTCACCTATGACCGTCGCTGTGGATCCCGTCCATGGCTGGCTGCAAGAAGCACGCGGATTAGGGGATCTGACCTTCAGCACAAACGCAAGAAAGGAGAGGGAGGGAGGAAATTATAGTTACAGAGGGGATGAATCTGTTAGGATTGAATTGGAACCCGAGAAAAGGAGTATCTACCTTCAGTCGTGGGGATTTCAACCAAGTCAGCGATTTTGAGATAAGAAGAGGAGAAGCTATGAAAAGGAAAAGTTATTCTTACTGCAATGTGGACCTAGGCCTATTCCTTTTTTTTTACCTGTCATGGCCGATTCTAGACGACACCAGAGGAAATTCCAGTCGGTGCTTTCCCATGTGTAAGCTCGTACTACTGTATCATTACGTGCTCTCTGAGTTGATAGTATTTGCTACTATATTTTCAGGTGCACCACTAATGCTAAACACTATAAATTATCACCCGTAGTAGCAATAAAAATACAGGCTAGATTTATGTTTACAAGTTCATCGCTAACGATCTCTGTAGTTTCATGCCTCCCATGTATTCACATTTTAAAATATATGTGTGTATATTCAGAATTTTAGAGAAAATAAACTCCGACAAAAGAAAAGAAAATAAAAAGTGTGATTCGTGTTTTCATTTGAGTTGGGTTAGTGTTTTGGTTAAGTTAAGAGGCTCGACTCTAGAGGCTACTTCGAGATGTCGTGGCAACGCACGGGTATTCATCTAGTAGTTATAATTATTCTGATGTTGTGGATTAACGTGGAGCCTCGTAGGGTACCTTCGGTTAGCAAATATAAGATATAAGATTGCGAGACATGCTTTTCAGGAGAGGAAATTAGATAAAAAAAGTGGCGGAGCCACACTTAAGCTGCGTAGTCAATTGACTACACTGTTTATTTGGCAATACAAGCAAAAAGTATGCAAAAATAATTAAAAATTCTTACAAATACTTGTGTTTGACTACACAGTTTCATACCGACTACACAGGTTTTGTGTCCTGGCTCCGCCACACAAAGTATCTGCGTGAAAGGTGTGAGGTCTTAAGCGCAAATGTGCCATCCGCCGGTATAAAACCATGGCCACGGTTACGCAGACCCGCATCTGCGCTACTACTATTTTGCAACATCATAGTACAAAAGCTTGCGAAGTTCTCCTCCCCGATCATGGATGAACTGCTCCCCCCATCCCCCTCCTTCTTCCCGCCGTCTCCACCACCGCAAGTTGACGGGAACCACCACCAGCAGCACCAGCTTCTCGAGTTGGCCTCCTGCGAGGTCCCTGAGCAATGGCTGCTCGGCCTCGGCGATGTTGTCATGGCGCCCAAATGCGAGGACAGCAGTTACCTATGGCCTGCAGGATGTTTGATCTCCCCGAAATCTGAGCTTTCCGACCTACAGTCCGTGAGACTCTCAGTCCCATCCCAGAGAATGACGCAGCCGCCGCCCGTGCCAGCCACGGTGGCGAAGGCGAAGCGGCGCGGGCGGAAACCGGGTACCCGGACCGAGAGCCCCACCGTGAGCCACGTGGAGGCAGAGCGGCAGCGCCGGGACAAGCTGAATCGTCGCTTCTGCGAACTGCGCGCCGCCGTTCCCACGGTCTCCCGCATGGACAAAGCCTCCCTCCTCGCCGACGCTGTAAACTACATCGCCGAGCTGCGTGCGCGGGTCGCGCGCCTGGAGGAGGAGTCCCGCCATGCCGCCACCGCCGCCACGGCTTCCCGCTACGGCGGCGCAGCCCCATCCTTGCATTACCCCGACCTACCAGGCACAGGCAGTGAGGTGGCGGTTGAGGTGCGGATGGTGGTGGGGCGGGAGCCTGCGGGAGCCGTGCTGCAGGTGACGACCGTGGATGGATTAGGGACGCAGCACGCGCCGGCGCAGCTGATGGGTGCACTCCGGTCGCTGCAGCTGAGGGTGCAGCACGCTTGCGTGAGCCGGGTGCAGGGCGTGACGGTGCAGGACGTGGTGGTGGACGTGCCCCCCGCGCTGCAGCAAGACGACAGCGGCGCCGCACTCCGCGCTACGTTGCTCCAGAGGCTACACGAGACCGCCTAGTACTAATTAGCTAGCTTATTATGGTCTACACATAATACTAGTACGTACAAAGCGTGTCAATTCATCGGTTTCAAGTCCGCCGCAATGTTCACCAAGGAATAAAATTAGGAGGGACTACAAGGGGTATTGTACGGAAGCTTGTTAAATTGTTTTTCTATGGTGTTTTTTTGTAAAATCATTTTTTTCGAAAATTTTACCGATTTATTGATAATCATCAACAACAACAGTACAAGGAGTGCAGAAAGTAATAAAAATTACAATTAGATTCTTGAACCACCTAGCGACAACTACAGACACTAGCACGACCCGAAGACGTGCCGCCGTCCTCACCCTTCCATCATCGGAGTTGGGCAAAACTTGTCGTAGTAGAACTTGTTATAGTAGACAGACGAGAAGTTATCGTGCTAAGGTCCTAAAGGACCAATGCACTATATTTGCAACCCTCGCCAATAATGACAATCGTTGATCGGAAGAAATTGACCTAAAACCACACCGACGAACACATAAAATGACCGGATCCCGTGAGATTTGTTGGACACATGACTCCATGCGTCGTCCGCCGGCACTAGACGCACCACCAGAACGAGGATAGAGAGGGAAGAATCTTATTCTGACTTAACGGTGAAGCCGACGCCTCACCATCTCGAAGAAGGCACCAGAAACAAACATAGAACGGAAACCTCTCGCCGGCGAGGGCCATGGTCACTACTTTGCCGTGTGCCAAAAGTATGTCGTTGCCGTGTGTAATCTATAAAACACACGGCAAAGTACGCGAACACGACAAATTTCTAAAAAAGAACACGGCAAAGAAATATACACGACAAAGACCCACAAGGGAACACGGATAAGAAAACACACTTGGCAAAGTCGACAGCGGCACACAACATAGGTGTCCTTACAGCAGCAAGGTGGGACCCACGACCCCACAGGTCCACTTGACGGGGAGAAGCTAACATCTGCAGACGGTGCCCTCTTTGACGTGTGCCCTTGTTAATGTGCCCATATTATGCATGCATGTGCATCATGGGATGACGAACAATATTGCAGTAGAAAGTTTTCCTTTTTATCGCACCAAAAAGCCATTTATCATTTTCTGAGCGCAAAAAACGGGGGAGGGGTGTTTGTGAAGCAACCACCAAATGGCTACTTCAAAATGCTACGGACCCCATTTAAAAAAAATACTATACCACCTTACATGGACAATGTCCCAACAAGGGGATCTCAAACCTTTCCGTCCATCCCAGGTGAAAAAGACAAATTCTCGCTGAATCGGTAGGAAGTGGGTCAGATATGAACTATAGGCACATAATCTGATACTCATGATTTTTTACAAAAATCATATTTAGGTTCAAAATATGCTATTTCTTCATACCCCTTGTTCGATAAAGTTTGTCGATAGTTTGAAATGGGCATAAAAAAATTCAAAAACGATCGAAACAATGTGAAATCTTCGCCTGGTGTCATATTATGTGACATAGTTGGAAGGAAAAATATCAAATTTGATATATTGATTATGTCTCAAAAAAACCTTCACAAAATGATCTATCTCATTCGAGGTTTCCTGGCTTTTGACTCAAATGACCAATATTATGGCTAGAATCAACGCATAGTTTGTGATAATATGCCCATATTGTGCATGCATGTGCATCACGGGATGACGAACAATATTATAGGAGGAAGTTTTCTTTTTTATCGCACAAAAAAGCCATTTTCTATTTTTCGAGCATAAAAAATGGGGTTTTTGTGAAGCAACTACTAAATGGACAATTCAAAATGATACCACCACATTTTTCAAAAATACCTTACCACCTTACTAAACCCTTCCATCCATCTTAGGTGAAAAAGACAAATTCCCGCCGAATCGTAGGAAGTGGGTCAGATATGTACTATAGGTACATGATATGATGCTCGTGTTTTTTTACAAAAATCATTTTAGGTTCACAATATTATATTCCATTAGAGATCCAATACATGTTTAGCGAGGCTCAGGCTCGAGCTAAGAATTTTCATGCCCGCTGTTCGACAAAGTTTGACGATAGTTTAAAACGGGCATAAATTTTTTTAAAAACGATCGAAACAATGTGAAACCTTTGCATGGTGTAATATTATGTGACATAGGTGGAATAAAAAATATGAAACTTGATATATTGATTATGTCTCAAAAACACCTTCACAAAATGACCTATCTCATTCGGGGTTTCCTAACTTTCGCGTCAAATGAGCAATGTTATAGTTAGAATCAAGCCATAGTTTGTGATAATATGTCCATATTATGCATGAATGTGTATCATGGGATGGCGAACAATGTTGGAGGAGGAGGTTTTGCTTTTCGTTGCACCAAAAAGCTATTTCCATTTTCCGTGCGCAAAAAACGGGTGGTTTTGTGAAGCAACCACCAAATTGCTAATTCAAAATACTACCACCCCATTTTTCAAAAATACTATACCACCTTACATGGAAAATGTCCCAAAAAAGGGATCTTAAACCTTTCTGTCCACCGTAGGTGGAAAAGACAAATTCTAGCTGAATCGGTAGGAAGTGGGTCAGATATGAACTACATGTACATGATCTGATGCTCATGATTTTTTACAGAAATCATTTTTAGGTTATGCTTTTTCATCAGAGATCCAATTCAAGTTTAGAGAGGCTCGGCCCCGAGCAAAGAATCTTCTTGCCCGTCGTTCGACAAAGTTTGACATAGTTTAAAACGGGCATAAAAATTCAAAAAGGATCGAAACAATGTGAAACCTTTGTGTGGTGTCATATTATTTGACATAGTTGGAAGGAAAAATATCAAACTTGGTATATTAATTATGTCTCAAAAAATCTTCAAAAACTAACCTATCTCATTCGAGGTTTCTAGAGTTTTGGGTCAAATGACCAATGTTATGGCCAGAATCAAAGAATAGTTTGTGATAATGTGCCCATATTGTGAATGCATGTGCATCATGGGATGGAGAACAATGTTGCAGGAGGAAAATTTCCTTTTCGTTGCACCAAAAATCCATTTTCCATTTTCCATGCGCAAAAAATAGGTATTTTGTGAAGAAACCACCAAATGGCTAATTCAAAAGGCTACCACCCTATTTTACAAGATTATATGGATGTCATATTCAGGTTCCTCATTTTTTTATGATCTATTTATATAATTTATTTGTTGGATTCTGATTTACGGATTTAAATATATGAACTATTCCATATTAAATAGAAAAAGGCAAAAAAATAAAATCATTTTATTTTTTATTTGGATTCAATATTATTATTACTCATTCTTTATTTTCTACTTAAATAATTGTTTGGAATCTAAAACTAAGATGCCTGATATTATGGTCCAAGAGTTAATAGGATTGGTATGAAAGTATTATCGATAAGCTATGATTTCTTTTTTGGAAGCTCATTCGGGTGGAACGAAGAAGTTAAGCGTGCTATAGCTAGAGCAGTGTTAGGATAAGTGACCGAAGGGGAAGTTTGATTACAAGTGCAATTTGACCTAGTATTAAGCATACAAAGGGTTAAAATATCCTATATGAGATTAACAAGTAAAAATATTCAAAAAAGTTTGAAAAACAGTTGATTTTTTTCATTTTTTTGAAAAGGCATCCTCTTTGCCGTCTACTTTTCTACGAAACACACGGAAAATGAAGATTTTTTGCCGTGTACTTTTAAGGAGACACACGGCAAAGAATAGACACCGTCATCTCCACGGGAACCGTCATCTCCACGAGAACCGTTATCTCACTTTACTTTGCCATGTCTACGCGTAAGACACACGAAAAAGTCTTTGCCGTGTCTTATTTAGAAAACACACGGCAAAGGGCCTTTGCCGTTGGCGAATGTTGCCGTGTGGCATTTTCCATGTATATACAAATGACAAATCCTTTGGCAAGAAGCCGGTGTGCCGTAGTGGGTCCACCACATCTCCAAAGCCCTATGACCACCAGAGACAAAGAGAACCGGCGGTGTCGCCGGCGGAGGGACGGAACCCCAGATGGGTTTTCTGAGAGCCTCTAGCCGCCTCTCCCAAGCCTCAAGTACGTAAAAAAATTGCTTGTAAAATCATTGTGCATATATATACACGTTATGATGGTTCTGTTGGCGGTTTCTATTCTATTAGAACCTTCATTTGTATTTAGAATTGTTTTCAATGGTCCCTGGGTAGAGGATCCCCACTGTACTTTTATATTTCTGAAAACCTAATAAAAGGTTCAAATAAATAGATACTATTCTAAGTCCTATGTATTCTCTTTTTTCTCCAATTTTGGGGGAATTCAGCGATTTTTGACTACACGACACGTACCCCGCCTTTCGCACGGGGCTGGGCAGGATGGTTCGTGGGACACATACTAGTGGAGAAGGGGCCTCTAGTTTTGGCACATAAGGGCATCTAGTTTTGGCCCATAAGGGCCTCTAGTCCCGGTTGTGAAATCGAGACTGGCCAAGCGGGACTAGAGGTCCAAGCATTAGTCTCGGCCTGTTTACCAGCCAGGACAAATGCTCCTCCACCTGGACACTGAAGCGCGTGCGGGGTGCACCCCCATTTGTCCCGGTTGGTTTTACGGGCCACGACAAATGGTTCTCTGCCGCTGATGTCTACGCACGCTTATATTCTTATAGACAGTGTTGGGCCTCCAAGTGCAGAGGTTTGTAGAACAACAGTAAGTTTCCCTTAAGTGGATTACCCAAGGTTTATCGAACTCAGGGAGGAAGTGGTCAAAAGTATCCCTCTCAATCAACCCTGCAATCAAGATACAAGAAGTCTCTTGTGTCCCCAACACACCCAATACACTTGTCAGGTGTATAGATGCACTAGTTCGGTGAAGAGATAGTGAAATACAAGTAATATGGATGATTATAAGACAATGATTCCAGAAAAGAGCTTGACGGGAAGGAGGAGACAAAAGGCAATCTGAAATAAAGATGAAAGCAAGCAAACATGTAGCAGGACTAGTTGTAAACGGTGTTTTAATGCTTAGAAATAAGGCCTAGGGATCATACTTTCACTAGTGGACACTCTCATATAAATATCTTCCCTTCATGATACTAATCTGAACTACTCTCCGGTTGGACAACTCTAATCCACGGTAGGGCTATAACAGCACACCTCAATATTTGCATTCCCCATCTAGATAAACCCACACTGTCACCTTGAGCGCTAGATGGTTTCAACAAACACCACAATTTCATAGAGACAACCAAATCAAAATATAACTCATGGTAAGTATTTATGTAATCTTTAGCCTAAGTTCCTCACAACATGCACACTATCACCTTCACACACGTGGGGATAGCCGGAGATTAATTAAAGCAATTGAGTAGCAGAGTAGATCTACTTGATTACAAAGCTCATGACCATAATAAGATCATGCATAGAGAGAGATGAACATATAGCTACCGGTAGAGCCCTTAGCCTCGAGGGAGAACTATTCCCTCCTCATCATGGGAGTCAGCAATGGAGATGGAGATGGCGGTGGAGATCGATGGAGATGGATCCAGGGGAAATTTCTCGTCCCGGTAGGGTGCTGGAAAAGAGACTTCTGTCCCCCAAATCTCCTCTTCGGTGGCGGCGACGCTGCGGAACTTTTTGTGGAGATCTGATCCGCGTAGGGTTTACGTCTCGGGGAGACGTATATGTAGGCGAAAGGGCAAGGTCGGTGGAGAACTAGGGGGCCTAGACCATGTGGCCGCATGGCCAGGGGGCCCGCGCCACCGTATGGTGTGGCCGTCCTGGTGCCCTCCTCCGTCTCTCCTTCGGGATCCTTGTCGTGTCGGGAAGAATAGTAACTTTGGATTTTGTTTTCTTCCAATAATGTTTTCTTACTAGTTTTTCTCAAACCAAAAATAGGAAAAAAAGGGCAACTGGCACTATGGCATCTTGTCAATAGGTTAGTTCCGGAAAATATATGAAAATACCTCAAAGTATAGACAAAACATAAGAAAGTTGATATAAAACAAGCATGGAGCATAAAAAATTATAGATACGTTTACGATGTATCAGCCGCGACAGTATTTTGGGCGCTTTCTTTGTCCCGGCAGAGAACTCAATTTGTATTCTTTTATTTATTTCTTTTTTATTTCAAAATAGTTTTTTGAATATTTCTATGCTACCACACCATACGCATTCGTGCATATATAACTTATCTTACAACATCGAGCATACAAATATATACAATTTTGATAGTTACATGGAGATCACAATTACCGGGACTAGAGCCTGTATTTTGATTACATGGCTGGGATTATCAGAAGCTCTTATTTACACTAAATTCTCCGCTATCGTCTACCAACTCTTTCATCAAAAATCCTGTCATATCCTCTGCAATTCCTAGTAGGTGTTGCTATGGTAGGAGCTTGCGGTGACCCGGCATACCACTGCATGTGTAGTATACTATAGTCGTTGACATGACATTCACAGAACACCGTTCCGTAAATATCACATCTCTTAGAGTGGTACAATAGAAACATTGCGGGTCCATATTACAAACATACACACGTTATTATTATTACAATACCGAAAGTTCAAGACTTCCAAAAGATTAAACATACAAACCAAAAATATAAGTGTTTCAGCGGAAGTTTCAAATTTAAAACTTAAACTCCAAATTGAGCTCCGCAACTTATTGCTGTATATTGTTCATGGTGCTCGGCTCAAGTGGCTACTAGACGACAGAAATTATTCGGACTCTTGGAATTCTCCTCCGTAGACGATGTCGTAGTCCTCCCCTTCTACGGCTCCATATAGGTTGGGCTCTTCATAGAAAACCTCTTGACTCTCAGATGCATACATTGAAGTATCTTCGGGATTCTTAGAGTCTAAGCAAGGATTCAAAGGAAAGGATGAGTAATAGCATTACTCAGCAAATACATTATATGCAAGGTAGGAAGTTTGATGCTCTATCTACCACCACGAACTATCAGTCTTTGGCACTATGCAATTTTCGTAAATCTTTCTTCAAAAGTTGATTTTATTATAAAAATCTATGACCATTAGCCTTCACAGCTTGACCAGAACTTTCATGGTGTTCCTTTCCTGTCGCGTTCGTAGCTCCTTCTTAGAATAGGGAGTAACTAGTTACAATTCTTACACTCTGTAGAGGTGCGTTACTTTTCCCATGAGAGATCAACTCCTTGTTGCACAACCGGGCGTACTTTCCCGTCCACAATTCCATGATGTGGGGCCCAGTAGTTGGTCCAAGCCAATCACTGCCCTCTCCGCGACCTCATATGTCTGCACGATCCTTCGGGGTTGGCTCACCTTTGTTAAGTCCCCATTCGGGCAGGCTAAAACCCTGATGAGTTCCCGAAGACTCTATGACCTAGTGATGCCCGGAATAGTACCATTTACATGGACTAAATCCCTAAACACCATTCATAGATAATCTAGACACCAAAAGTGTGGGGCGTAAGGGTGCCCACCCATATGTTGGATCCGCACAAGGAATCACAACGTCACGTTAAGGTCGTCTTGCCTCCATACAAGAGGAAAAGGATACAACTGACTACTCCGTCCCATTCCAAATCTCATGGTTAACGCGTAATATACAGCGATATTATCACCGATGTCATGGGTTATTAATCTCTAATTGTTCATCATTAGTGCAATTAGAACCATAAGTTCTATTGCTCCATCATATCATCACTTAGGATGATATCTACGATTTAGTATCTTGAGAAAATATTGTTTTCTTTTTCTATAATATAGATGATAACACACAATTCGCAAATACTTTGGTAAAGACTCTTCAAAGGACATGAGCAAGTGATGAACTTGTCTTGTGAATGCAAGGTAGTGAAGTCTGATACTTGCACTGGACCTTGAGCTTCTATGTCTACAAAAACATCATTATTGCCCGGTAAGGACAATATTTAAAGAAGCAAAATGATTATGCAAAGTAATGTAATGCATCATTTAGCTTTATATGTATTCTCCCCTATTTATGTAAATTATAGAAATTCTTTTAATAATAAATAATTTATAAATTTTATTTTTTTAATATTGATTGAATATTGTACTCTTTTATTTTATTTCCTTTTTATTGTATTTTATTTAATTAATAATTCCTTTAAGAATTATCATTAAATACGAAAAATGGATATTAAATATTTTTTTAGTATTTTTTCTAAAATACTACAATATTAATATATAATGAAAGTGATTTTTATTTATTTTTATCATCTTTCAATAATTTTGTACAATTCCATAAGGAATATATATTATAAAATTCTTAATAAACTTTATATGTCAAAAAATTTATCTCCTATTTTATTTGGATAGTTTGGATTATTGTGAATCCAAAAATATTTTATTTATAACTTTTGGACTTTTATTTTATTTTCTAGAATTTATTTAAGTTCACGGGCATTTTGGTCTTTTCCAATTATTAAAACAGGCTCTAAAAGATTTGGGCTTTCTGCTTGGGTTTATTGGGCCCTTGTGGCCCAGCAGGACATAGTCAAAACAATACCCCAAAGGGGTATTGGCCCAACCCAGCCCAACACTCTCTGTCTCTCTCTCGAGCTCACCTCTCTCCCTCTCCTTTCCCCGACCTTGTGGTCAGCGGTGTCACCGCCGACGATTCCTGCCGCCGTGAGCCTCCCTGGCCGCTGCCGTGGTGCAGGATGAGGTTGTCGGCCCCACTCTACCCTCCTGTCCAATTGGATTTGGACCTGGAGCCCTCCTGTGTCTAGATCGATGCCGTCCCGAACCCTAGGGTTTGGGGTTGGCGCTGGTGCTGACGCTGCCGCTGCTGTCGTGAACTGTGGTGATGCTCCTCGCCCCCAGGCGTAGCTATGGTCGTTGTCGTGGCGTTGTGTGGGTTGCAGCGCCCCCTTGGGGGTGCTCCCCATGTTGTTGTGGTCATCGGCCTCCTCTGCTTCCTCTTCTAATCTACAGCGAGGACCTTCGGTAAGTTATTCCTCTCCCCTAGTGCTCTCTGTGCTAGGCCATCTTATGGTAGATATTGGTAGTGACCTTCCTGGTTACTGTCATGTCCTGAATGGGATGATTTCTTCTGCCTAGGATTCATACCCTGCTCTGGATTAGATAATTGATGAATTGGATCATGTATTGATGATCCTTGAATCTGTTACCTATGGTGATGCTAGTGGTTTATCAGATGATTCTATGGATTAAATTTTAGATGATTCCGAGGGTAAGGTTGCTCTAGAAGCAATACTTGGAAAATCTATTGGGTTAATAACTCACCACTGTCATTATTTGGTTGATGACAGTGAGTGTTGTGTGATGAAGTCACTATATTAGTATTGTTGGCTCAAGAGTTCATGTATAGCTGGAGATCAAATGATCTCTTACAGTGCAGATAAGTAGATGGATTTTCCTGATTATGATTCCTGTGATGTCAAGAAAATAATTTATAGTTGGTTGGTTGTATCTATTAAGATTGGATGCTTAACCTGCTTAGTTTAGAACTGTTCTTGTGACACCATCTTTGTACGGCACACAAGATTAGATTCTATTACTTGGTTTGGTTTTGTTCAAGCTTAAGATGAGTTTGGCATTAAACATAAGTAGAAACTTCCTTTCTTAAATCCCTAAGACCCATGATGTTGGTATGAGGTTTAGGGATTAAGCCTTTATTTTGTTGATTCACATGGATGGGTTCTGGTAGTGATACCAGCTACTGTTTTTTGAATCAAAGTTTGGGAAAAATGATGGTAGGCTTGATCACTTGTATAGATCCATATGATTAAATTCTAGGGTGCTACACTTGTCTTAGAGATGTGCCTAGAAGTTTAAATCTTAGCTATGTTCATTCTTGAATTGAAATATAGCTTGATTGCTTAGATCAATGATGTTGTCCTGAGATCTTAGTTGGATCCTTATACTTTTCTGATTGCTTTTAGTGTTTAAAACCTCAGTGATGGATTCACCCCACTTGGGTGCTTTCTGAGAGTTTGAGTAAGAGACAGATCATGTATGATTATCTAATCTTAGACAGATAGATCATGTGATGGTCTATTTTACTCACCACACTTATTTTATGTTGGGGTTGCTAGTGGTTGATCTTGTGGTAGCTTGATCTGGTGCTCTCCTGGTATTTCCAGCTCCTGGCTTGTCCTTGATCTAGCCCTTCACCTCCTGGTCCTGGTGGCTTGATCTTGTCCTTGCTATCCACCTGATCTACCCCCTCCTTATGTCACCATTTTGGTGGTGTGATTCAGGGTTTTGGTTGGTGTGATCTAGCTTGGCTTTGGACGTGTTTAGCTGGTGGGTGCTGTGCTTGGTGTGTATGAACAATGGAATGGTGTGGGGAATTGCTTCCCACGGCTGTGTTGATGGTTTTGTTTGATTGTGTTGTTGCTGTGGTGTGGACAGCACACACCATGCAGTTTGGTGTGTGTGTTGCATGTGTGCCTACTGCCCAGGTTGTGGATATGTTCTGAATTTGAACTTACTTTTATCAGGTTACCATTTACTTGGATGGTGAAACTTGCCCCTCCTTGCTGTTTATTTGACTTATGGCTTAAAATTATGAAAGATATATTCTTTCATATTGGTGAAACTTGCCCCTAATATTACTCTATGATGAAAAAATGAACAGTGCACTTCACTGTCAAATCTGAGAGTAAAAAAATTCTAATCCTAACTTTCTTTTTCTTTTAAGTTTCTTTTTATTTTGCAGGTACCAAATTTGAAGATCAAGACTTTAGTTTAGGTTTTTCTTTTTCTTTATATATTAGTCACTTGTAACATCTTTATTCTTTTGTAATTTTATTTTTATCCTTTTGTAATAAAGATTGTACAATTACTAAATAAATAAAGATTATTCTTTTATTTAATTACTATTGTAAAGATTGTTGCTTATTTCCATAAGTTACATTTTGCAACTTATTATAGAATGAAGTTTTGGAATATTCATTTTATTGATTGTCTTTTTTCATTTAAAGTTTGAGTTATTATTGGTTAACTCTTAAATTAAATCAAATACTCAAACATCATTCAAAATCCTTTTGAATTATAATTCAAACACTAAAGTTTTAAATTCAAATTTCTTTTCCCAAAACATAAAAGTCCACAAAGATCATATCAAAGTCTATAAGAATCATCCTTCAAGACTATACCTAACCTCAAAGTATGAAACAAACCTTGATCACTTTAGGTTTTTATTTGGCGAAAAATTTACCCACATTTTCACAGATGAATGCATGAAATATCTTAAATTCCTAAATCTACCCTTCGTTGGTTCCTAAATGCTGGGATGTTACAGAGCTCATCCCTCATGGCCTCGAACTATATAAGAAATAGAGATCAATATCAATTATGATAACAAAAAGTGACGGTAATAAAATAAAATTGTGAATGTTTGGCTTACGATTGATGCTAAAATCTTTGTGCTCAGAGGTAAACATGCGAATGAGCTTACAAACATAGACTCCACATAGATTTTTCCACTGTGGCTGCCTCGCGCATTTTACGTGGATAAAATTCAATCAAAATAATAATCTAGCATCATAATCATATTGAAACTAGAAGTAAAGAGTTGCGCGGACATATCACGTACTACTTATCGAGACCGGAGTAAACATCAACTTATTATTAAAGGAACCAAATGTTGCTATCTTGAACAACTTCCAAACCCTGTCCGGCAAATAAAATGAATAAATGAGTTATTCATTATTACGTTATATCTAAGAAATCAATGAATAGAGACCAATATAGCGCGAAATGATTGAAATTACATCTGGAGGTTGTCGTGCATGCTGCAGAACTCTTCCATGTTTTTATTTAATGATTCGAAGACTTCAACTATTCCCTTACCAGGTTGAATGACTAGCAGAATCCAATGTAACCTGCACATGTTTATATATATACGTCAGTAACTCATCAATTGCACTTAACATCGAGTAAAAAAAAGTGAGTGTGTACAATAGAGTAAGACCCTCACTTGAAGTTGTAAGGAAACAATATGTGGTCACAAAAATGTTGCTCCATTATAAACCTTAAAAGGCTACTCGCCGTCTCCTTGGGTTTCTCCGTTAGCGTCTATATATGTACTTTATCTGGGTCAATGAACCCAACACCATAGATATTTTTTCTTTTACATTCCAACATCTTCATTCTGCATAATAGAGTACAAAAGGATATAATGAGAATAATTGCATGCAATAAACTGAACAACTGAAAGAACTGAATTCAACAACTTACAGACAATAGCAACTCATGATAGATTTGTCGAGGTAATAGAAATTGTATACCTAGAAGAGTTCTGGAAACTCAACATGGATCTCCTTGGGTCAGAAAAAGTACTCCTGTGGAACTTGCGCCACGATCATTGTTCTTCCCGTCTTTGCTTCTCTCAAGTACCATTCATGCAAAGTCCGCATTTCTGTTAGCAGTTCTTTGTGCTTATCGCCGCTGACCAAAGTCTTCCCTGGGACATATCCAGCGACTACAACAACCTTGGGTAACTTGTCATCTTGGGAACCTAAAAATTCAGGAACACTCACATTCATAGTGGCCTCCAATTGCGTAGCTGCTTCCATGTTTATTGGCTCCTACCATCGCTAGGGAACGTTTTTGGATAACACCTTGAGGGGTTGGATCGATTTTTTGGCCTGTTGTCCGAGCTAGGGAACGTCGGATCTTTTACCACTTGCACTTTTACTTGATTTTCTCCCTCTTGCACTTCTACTTGATTTTCTCTTCGTCACTTCCTTCTGAATTGTGCTAGTAGATAGTCATCTGGCTTATGGTGCAGCTCATATTGCGACTTTGTGTTCAGAAAATCAAGTGCATACACTTTTTGATTCTCGGTGCATATCGGAGCGGGCTCGGGTTTCTTCTTTTGAATATGCGCATCACATTCGGCCTTTGCGATCGCTGTGGTTTCCTCGTTAGTATGATCGTAAGGTCTGATGGGAAGATTCTTATGAGGTACTTTTGGGAGGGGCGACATTTTTTGTTTTGGGATGCTACATCGGTTAGTACTCATCGATGGAGCATGCTTCCACTTATTGTCCTTAGAGGGCGGCAAAGACGGCTGACCCTATGGCGGAGATCGAGATGGACTCGCACTATGGTGGTCGTAGTCATGGGATGGGCTTCTTGGAGGTGAAGGTGACCAACGACGGCTCGAAGGCGGTGTTAGCCTTGGTGCCGAGCCTAGAAGCTTGATTTTGTTCTTGTCCCATAGAATGATACCACCTAGTACTTCTCCGAGTGTCCTGTCACATTTAGGTCCAAGGATGTCAAGCTCCATTGACTCCCACCCCGTTACGATTTGATCCACCCCGACTTTAGCATATCCATCTAGAATCTCACGGCCATACCAGCGTGCGTCAGGTGGACAAGGTAAAGCACATTCGACCACTACCTTCACGGATATGTTCTTCACCTTGTGAGGACCCACAAGTATAGGGGATCACAACAGTCTTTGAGCCTAGTATAACCCAATTTATTGATTCGACACAAGGGGAACCAAAGAATACTTATAAGCCTTAATAACTGAATTGTCAATTCAGCTGCACATGGAAATAGTCTTGCTCATAGTAGTTTATCAGTAGAAACAGTTTTGTGGTAGTAATAGCAAAGTATCAGCAGCAGTAAAACAAAGGGAGTAGTAACAATAGTAGCAAACAGCAGGATTTGAGAGTGGTAGGCATAGGGGTGGATGGACGGACATTGCATGGACAAGACTATTCATGTAATTTCAAGATCTAGGGCATTTACAGATAAATACGATAAAGCATCCAAGTACTAGATGATCATAGGCATGTGTTCCATATATAGTCATACGTGCTCGCAATGAGAACTTGCACAACATCTTTTGTCCTACCAGCCCGTTGCAGCGGGGCCTCAAGGGAATCTAATGGAAATTAAGGTACTCTTTTTAATAGAGTACCAGAGCAAAACATTAACACTCCGTGAACACATGTGATCCTCATATCATAGCCATTCCCTCCGGTTATCCCAATTTCTGTCACTTTGAGGCCTTTGGTTCCGAACAATAATATGTGTAAACAACTTGCAGATAAGATCATAAACAATACTATCATAATTATTCAATAACATGTTCAGATCTGAGATCATGGTACTCGGGCCCTGGTGACAAGCATTAGGCATAACAAGTTGCAGCAATGTCAAAAAGCACTACTAGGCACCATGCCCTAACAATCTTATTCGATTACATGATAGATCTCATCCAATCCCTACCATCCCCATAGCCTACAGCGGGGGATTACTCACTTATGGCTGGGGAAAACATGGATGGTTGATGGAGAGGCATCAGTGATGATGATGGTGATGATGTCCTCCAATTCCCCGTCCTGGCAGGGTGCAAGAACGGAGTTTCTAGTTTCGAATTGCGGTTTCTCGTGGTGGCGGCGCAGCAGAAATCTATCCGGAAAAACGTCGAACCCCCGCTCTACTTTTAGGTCAGAAGGCTTTATGTAGGTGAAGGGGGAGACCGAGGGGCTGCACGAGGCGGCCTCACCACCCCTAGGCGTGGCCTGGCCTGGCCTGCGTGGCTAGGGGTGTGGGCCCCGCGTGGACATCCTCCGTCTTGTCTTCTGGCGCCATGAGTCTTCTGGTAAAATTGGAGTTTTGTAATATTTTTCGGGATTTTTCCTAAAAGTTGATTTTCTGCACAAAAACTAGACATCAAAGAAATTTTGCTAAAATAGCGTCAGCCCGTGTTAGTTTTATCCAAATCACACAAATTAGAGGAGAAACAATAGCAAAATTGTTCGGGAAAGTAGATACGTTTTGGACGTATCAGATATCTGCTCCTTGATTCCATCCACGGGGTAGCCGGGACCGCCATCTATCATCCGTGCATCGTGAGACGGGACCTATGATTTAGCCATGCTGCTTCTCCGCTGAGATTGGTTAGCGGTAATATTGAGTGCAGGATCTTGCAGGCGTGCTACTCCTCTAAGTTTGCCAATCTGCTGCTGCTTGTCAATTCTTGTTAGCAACTGGTTGAACCAGTCTCCTCCTCCTCTCATCGCTACTTTTCTCTCGCTCGACTTCTATAAGTATCTTTTTCTTTGCGAAACCCAATATCCCACGTATAACTAGGGCCAAGGCCTTGTACCTGTCCTCCGTGTTCGTCATTCCCGAGGACCTTTGTCAGCAAGTCTTTCTCTCTATCGGGACGGAACTTTGTTTTCCCCTCTTTAATTTCTTTCACCACTTTCAGCCATGTCTCCCTGGGTATCCTAATCCCGTCACTACAAACAAGGTCCCCTTAATATCGTCATACTCACTCCCATGCCCAAGGAACCAATTTCTTGCACTTAAATCCCATTCTTTGTGCATTCGTTCTTGAATGATCCCTTTATCACACAGCTCTTTCTCTCTTTTATCCCACTTTGGCATGGCAGTCGTGTAGCCCCTGGCCCCAGGCGATGGTGATATTTCTATTTTGCAACATTTATCTTGTTTTTCTGACTTTTTCGTAGCATCTTCTGAGTTCTTGTACTTCACAAATGCATCCCAGTGAGGTTGCTACTTCGCTAGATATCCTTCGAATTTTGGACCAGTCTTGTTCTTCTGGTACTTTAGCCATAATTATTTCTTCCAGTTTCGGAATAGTTCGGCCATCTTCTTGAGATCCCACTCCTTGACTTTCTTCCTCAATGCAGCTGTGTCGGCATCATCCTCATATTCTCGTAGGGTGAAATATGCCATGAGGTCATTCCAAAGACCCTCTTTGTACCTTTCGGTGACATACTTTCTCTCTTACGCCTGTTTGGGCTTGTGCCAATCTTGAACGGTGATCGGGATGCGATCCCCAACCATAACTCTGCATTGTTATTTAAATACTTTTGTGGACTTTTGGGTTCCAACGATTCACCTAGTGCTCATATCGCTGTAATTGTATAACGCGTAGATGCTGCCAACTTTTTGGCCGGGCCTCGTTTGGAATATTTGCTCGATGTGGAGTGATGTGGCTCGGTTACTATAGATCATGTTGGGGAAACCCAAGAGCAAGGTATGATGAGCTGATACATCGTAAACGTATCTATAATTTTTGATGCTCCATGCTTATTTTGTATCAACTTTCTTATGTTTTGTCTACACTTTGAGGCATTTTTATACATTTTTTGGAACTAACCTATTGACAAGATGTCGTAGTGCTAGTTGCCTGTTTTCTGCTGTTTTTGGTTTCAGAAAAGATAGTAAAGAATTATTCTCGGAATTGGGCGAAACAAAAGCCGAAGTTCCTATTTTGCCCGACACGACACGGAGTCTGAAGGACAGACGAAGAGGAGCCATGAGGTAGACACACCATACGGTGGCATGGCCAGGGGCGCGCCACCAGGTGGTGTAGGCCCCTCGAGCGTCCACCGACCTTGCCATTCTGCCTATATAAAGCCCTCGACGCAAAAACCCTAAATCATCCAGCCTCCATCCACGAAAATTTCCGCAGCACCCTGCCGGGACGGGGAAAAGTTCCATCCACGAAGAGGAGATTCGGGGGAAAGAAGTCTCTATTCCGACACCCTGCTGGGACGGGGAATTGCCCCCGGAGCCATCTCCGTCAACTCCACTACCATCTCCATCGCCGTTGCTGACTCCCATGATGAGAAGGGAGTAGTTCTCCTTCGAGGATAAGGGCTCTACCGATAGCTATGTGTCCATCTCTCTCTCTATGCGTGATCTTATTGAGATCATGATCTTTGTAATCTAGTTGAATAAGTATATCTACTCTGCTACTCGTGTTCTTTAATTAATCTCTGCTTTTACCCATGTGTGTGAAGTTGACAGTGTGCACACCTTGTGGCACTTAGGCTAAAGGTTACATAAATATTTATCATGAGTTATAATTTGAGTTGGATGTCTCTATGAGTTTGTGGTGTTTTTTGGAACCATCTAGCGCTCGAGGTGACAATGGGTTATCTAGATGGGGAATGCGAACTTTGAGGTGTGTTGTTATAGCCCTACATCGTCCAACCGGAGAGTAGTCCAGACTAGCATAATGAAGAGAAGATATTTATATGAGAGTGTCAACTGGTGAAAGTATGATCCCTAGACCTTGTTTCTAAGCATTGAGACACCATTTACAATCAGTCCTCCTACATGTTTGCTTGCTGCCATTTTTATTTCAGATTGCAATTACCACTTATAATCATCCATATTACTTGTATTTCACTATCTCTTCACCGAACTAGTGCACCTATACACCTGACAAGTGTATTGGGTGTGTTGGGGACACAATAGACTTCTTGTATCTTGATTGCAGGGTTGATTGAGAGGGATAGCTTTGACCTCTTACTCCCTGAGTTCGATAAACCTTGGGTGATCCACTTAAGGGAAACTTGCTGCTGTTCTACAAACCTCTGCACTTGGAGGCCCAACACTGTCTACAATAATAGAAGCGTGCATAGACATCAAGCTCTTTTTGGGAGCCGTTGCCGGGGAGGTAAGGTAAAAGGTACTCACATCCTCTGGCTACTAAGCTATCTTCTAGTACTGTTGCTGGTGTGTGAGTTCTCGAAGTTATTTCCTTTAGATTCTGCAATTATATCTTTTTTTCTTGTTTTTATTTTCACTATTTAGGCTTAATGGAAAACAACAACAAAATTTAGAGAGCTTTATAGTATTTATCTTGAGTTAGGACATGAAGTGTTTGAAGAGAAAATTAAAAACCCTATGGAACTTTATTTTCATGCTAATAGTAATGTTATTAGTATAAATTCTTTGAACACCATTATTGCTAATGCTATGGAAACATCTAAGCTTGGGGAAGCTAGTTTTTATGAAAATGATCTTTTTATTTCCCCAGCTTTAGAGGACAAAATTTGCTATGATGATACTTTACCTCCAATATATGATGATTACAATGATGAATATGATATTTTCAATCCACCTACTATTGAGGAGAAAATTAATTATGATTACAATATGCCTCCTATATTTGATGATTATGGTGATGAGAATAATAATGACAGCTATTTTGTTGACATTGCTCCCACTAGAATTAATAAGGATGACTATGCTTATGTGGAGAGTAATAATTATTTTATGCATGTGGCTCATGATAAGAATGTTTTATATGATAGTTATATTGTTAATTTTATTCATGATGCTACTGAAAGTTATATGAGAGAGGGAAACATGGTTTTATGCATCTCAATAATTTTAAGTTTCCCCTCTTTATGTTGAAAATTTTGAAGTTGCACTTGTTTTGCTTTCCTATGCTTGTTGCATTGTGATTTCATGAATTGTTTCTATACAAGATTATTTTTCATAGGAAGTGGGTTAGACTTAAATTTATTTTATATTTTCTTCTTGATGCTCTCTTTTACTTCAGATTCATATTTCTCATGTGAGCATCATCGAAATCATCATGCCTATCTTAATGGTTATAAAGAAAGAGCTTTTGGGAGACAACCCATTATATTTTTGCTTTCAGTTTATTTTTGTTTCTTTTGAGTCTTGGAAGTTATTGCCTCTGTAATAACCTCTCCTTATCATTTTTGTGTGGTTTTTGTGCCAATAATAGCCTCTAATTAGAGGGAAGTAAGATTTGGGGAAGTTGCTGTCCCGAAACAGATTTCTGTGCTTCACTGAAACAATCGTGAAAAATCCTAGAACATCGTATTGATCTGTAATTTTTTGAGTTCATGCCCCTCTTATTTACCCAACTTCTGTTAGTTTTGCACTTTTCGATTTGAGCAACGCAAGATTTTTGAAAAAATCGGTCTTTACCTGCTGGTCTGTTTTGACAGATTTCTGCCATTATTTGCATCTGCCTCTTAATCAGTTTCTTTTGAGTTCTCTTTGATCACTTGAGCTTTTAAAAGGAATTGCTACAGTAGATTGTATTTTAATGGAAGTTTTACTTATGTTTACACTAAAACCAAAGGCTTATTATCTTGAATACACTAATGTTGCTAATGAAGAATTGTGTGAAGTTTTGTATGAAGGATATTTTCAAGTGTAGGGGAAGAATGATGTGATGAGATGAATGTAAGACCCCACCATGTAAGGTAAAGGCCCTTGTGATTGAAATGCTAGTCCCTGGATCAAAATTCTAGCATCCACAGTTTAATATGAAGTACACAGATACAAAGGTCGTTATTACATCGTCATTCCAGAGATAACATAGTCTTTGCAACTCATTAGCCCAAGGCTAATACAGAGAGTTCAAACATAAGTAGGTAAATAAAAGTATTCATCTTCATGTGCCATAGGCAAACATGTTGAGTGTAGACTCATAACCCTAGTCTCCATCAGAGTAACCTGCAACATCATAAGTTACAACCACAGAGGGTCAATACATTTGGAATTGTATTGGCAAGTGATACCATAGTAGAATAGTAGTATCTAATAGCTATATGAATTTGGCTAAGTGTAGCTCAGGCTGGCTTTGCTCAAATAAGGTTTTTCTTATTAGTTGAAAACACTAAGTTTTTGTTTGACAAAAACACCCAAGGAACCACGAATAGGCATTGGTGAACCTTTACCCTGGTTCAACCACAAGTTTTAACTTAGAGAAATTGGGATGAGGAGATTCTTGATCACTTCAATGTCTTTGATGCTCAAATTTTCCGTTGCCGGGGACACGTCTAAGTAATTAGGTTTTACCCTCTCGAGAGGTGGTGCACTTTCCCCACAAGACTCGACATGCATCGAGACGAGAATTTTCAAAAGCATTCCCTTAGACCACCACGGACGCGTTCCATCCTATCAACCCTACCACCAACTGTCCATCTGGCTAAGTTCTTGCAACCTAGTTGGTCAAGGCAGAGCCCATATGCCATGTGGTTGCACTAGAAGCTTCTCAAAACTAAATATCTCAATCCCTTTGTTCCTGGGTGGCCATCCACAAGTGTGATATACAAGGTAAACCATAGACATGTGCCTTGTGTAACCAGTCAACACAAACCAATCTTTCCATTCCACCCAGGTAATTCATTCACATGTTGTTTTATTATTCAAAAACAAAGTCATAGATTTTTCTTAACAACATAGTATGAATATTCCACCCTTGTATTCTACTAGCTAGGCTAAGCATACTAGTATAGAAAGTTTCATATCTTAGGGAAAACTACTAAGACAACATATATAGGATTTCCCATGGCATAGCATATACTTAGAAAAATCTCCATGCAAATCCTACTAAAAATATTTCTATTGCATAGATAAAATAGTAGGACAAAATATGAAGCATCACTTGCCTTGGTAGCTAGGAAAATAGAAACAGTCCTCACAATAACAATCACCACAATCAACAAAATCTACATATAAAATCATAACACCAAATCCACATTCAATATTCCAACAAAAATGCATATGAATGCATGCAAATGCAATGGAATGATTTTCTACACTAAAAAATTCAATCTAAACAGTACTAAACACAAAGTAAACTTTCTAATGTTTAAATAAACCAAAATTTACTCTAAAATAATTTTCAAAATGAATTTTATATGCAAAATAGGCCTACAAATGCTTCTGCAATAAATCCTTATTTGACAGTAGAAAATGGCCAAAGAAAGTACATAGATGTATAGGGATCAATTTTCTGAATCCATTGATATATTATTTGTAACTTTTGGAGAAACATATCAAAAGTTATGGAATTTACAAGTTTGAATATCTAATATATCTAATTTCTGATTATAAATCAAATCCAGAGACATGCGGCGCTTCCTTATTGGTGCGTACCAGTTCGCTCAGGATCGTGCTTCCGTGCCGTTAGATTAAGTTAGATCTAACGCTCCAGATCTAATCATACCTCTTTAGTAAGTGATCTAATCTAAACCGCGGGATAAAGATCTAAAGGCCTAGATCTACTCGACCATAGATGGGCGACGCGCATGGCACTGGCGGCAGCGACGGCTCTGCCGGTGACACGCCGGTGAGTCTAGGGGGGCAGGGGGTGGTGCCGAGGCTTACCAGAGTCATGTGGTCGCGATGAAGTTCAATGTGTACTTGGTTTTGACTGGGGCGCACATACACGGGCGTAGGAGCTCGTCAGAGATCTCACTGGCGTCGGGTGCTTTATGGCGGAGACGAAGGCGACGACCTAGCTCACCAAAAGGAAAACGCCGAGCATCAGCAGGTGCACAAGGTCACTGCAAACACGATGGCTTGAAGCAGAGGGCAAGGGGCGCTCGGGAATTACCTAGATTGCTCGTCAGAGTCGAGCGGCACGTCTGGTGCTTGCAGTGCTTGACGGGCCGACGACCTGGGCCGATTTAGGACAAAACAAAGGCATGGTTAGACGCGCAAGAGTAATAGGAACACGCTTGCATGAACGAGAGACAGAGGTGAACATGGTGCACACTGGAATGCGTCGCCGGAGCTGCTCGGGTCTGCGGCGGTGTGAGCTCAATTACTGACAGCCTGGGGTCGCTCGGGCGATGGGGTTTGAGGGGAAATGGCCGCAGCGAGGTGGGGGTTTAGTAGCCGGAGCAGGGAGGCAATCATGCGGCGAATCAACACAATTTAATCAAATTGAATCGTGACAGTGAAGGGGAAGGAACGGCCGGCGACGGCGTGGTCTGCGGGTGCAGGATTGAAGACGACCGTGTCGACGTGGCACATGGCCAAGTGGTAGTGAGCGAGGGGGTGCACGCGGGGGTGAGAGAGAGAGGGGAGGGGAAATTCCCTGGTGGGCTTAATGGACCGCAAGTGGGATTTGGCTAGATAGGTGGCGCCTGTTTTTATTTTTTTCTTTCTTCCTTTTGTTTTCTTATTTGATTTTCAAAGAAAGGATTTGAATGCCCAATTCAAATCTGTTTGAATTCAAACCTTCACCAAAATTTTGTATGGTGATCCTAGTATTCAAAAGTGTGCCAAACACATACATTCACTCAAAAATCATTTTGAGGTCATAAAATAAAATAAAAACCATGCCCCATACATATATAATAAAAGGGTATAAATATGGTTTTATTTAGGGTTTAGCTTTGAAAATTTTTGTGCAAGAACAAAATGCCATGATGTTATGAATGCAATAACATGATTTTGCATTTGATGAAATTTGGGATGTTACAATGAAGAATGGACAAAATCTCAAACCTGGGGATGCCACCCGTGTCACTCCAAGAAATATTCAAAGTGGTACAAGCGTTAAAGCTTGGGGATGCCCAAGGCACCCCCTTCTTCATGAATAAAAATCTCAGGTCTTCTTTTGACATGGTTTTACCCTATGGGTACACGACATTAGCATACCTGGCCCAGCCCAAGGAAGGCCCACAAGAATATACGCGGCCCATGAAGATTTTCGGGTGGCCCAAGCCCATGACGTCTTAGGATCCTTGGAGAGCAAGACTAGAATAGATAGAATATTCAAAGGGGCAAACCCTAAACCTGTAACCGATTCGATCTGTGACCGGGACCTGCCTACCTCTATATAAAGGTTAGGAGGGCACGGCAAGGAGGATCGCTCTCATACCACCGCATACACATCTCCACGCAAGATTGCGTCTGCGCACCCCTGTACTTTTCGGTTCTGGCATAATCAAGAGCAGACAAGCAGGAGTAGGGTGTTACCTCCGGGGGCCTGAACCTAGGTAAATCTTGTGTCCCCTAGTTGCTTGTCTGTTAACCGTTACGCGATCTCCAGCAAGCTCATAACAATGGGCATTGATGAGATTGAACCTCGTCAATTGGCGCCATCTGTGGGAATCGGGAGCGCTAATTGTGCGATCATGATGGTCCCGGCCAAAGCGATCTACAATTCCTCGGCGACGGAGAGCCATCTCATCTTCGGCGCTTTCGACTTCACCGCCCACTCGCCAGCCACCCTGAAGGACTTCGAGCCCGTTGGTGACGGGCTCGAGATCCTATTCGGAAGCTTCTGCTTCCAGGTGGATCAGACCGGCACGCTCCGCCTCCCAGAGCGGGTGCCTCTGCCATAAATCAGGCCTGCCTCGTGGGCCCCACACCCGAACATGCTATGCACGACAACCGATAGATGAGTCATACGACAGCAGCTGCTGCAACTCAGATCTATGCGATCCCCCGTTGAATGAAGGAACCTACGGTTCCGGATCCGAAAGCTGATGCAGCAGCGATCCGACCTACGGACTCTACCAATGCGCCGTGGTCATCCAAAGAAACTTGGAGCAAAAACCACTAGGTTCGGGTGCTCACGTACCGCCACCCAACTCGCAAGGTAGAAACGGCGAAAACAGGAGGTAGGCATCCCCACCGCCCAATGGGGACGATCCTGACACCAATCGAGTAATCCACCTCAGCGAGGAAGGATGGAACCAAGGACGCGAAGCCATGGCATGCAACAAGATCCTTCCTGTGGGTGCCTCGCGGGACCTACTGATGGCATACCACCTGCTCCTCATCGAAGAGCACAAAAAGCAGGTGAAGATGCAAGAAGTACTCGACAAACGCAAGCAAGCGGCCTCAGAGTCTAACGCGCGGCGAGCTGCGCTCTCCGCCGTTGTCGGCTCCAGCTCGCATGGCAACAACGCTAACAAGCATCGTTCTCGCGTACATAACATGGACCCCGCTGCACGTCGCAAGGTGACCCGAACCCTCAACACGTCCTTCATGGAGATGGACGCCAACGACAACGTCATCCCGAAGACGCCGCAAGCTGTGATCATGGAAGCCACCACATACCTTGCGTCCCATCCACCTCCAGTGGGGGACCCAAAGAAGGCCATGCACAATTCCGCACTAGCCGGACTCAGACTCGTTGGAGCTGCGCTCCACGAAGAAGCTCCTATGGAGCCGAAAATAAGGCTACGATCAGATTCAGCCGCAGTCCCACACCCTCGTCCGATGAGGAGGAACACGACCTAACTCAACAACACAAGAGCTCACGACGTCGCAGCCGCGACTACGACGCTCGAAGAGAACTCGCCCAGCGCAAGATCGACAAGGCACGCGCCAAGCGCATGTGCTCATCCGAGTTCGAAGAGGATGACGACGAAGGAGAACTCTACGGAGCTCGATGCTTCAGCAGATCTGTTCGGCGGACACGGATGCCGAGGAACTTCAAGCTTCCTTCGGACACTCCGAAGTTTGACGGCACGCAGGACCTTAAGGTGTGGCTCAGCGACCACCTGTCGTCCGTCAAGCTGCACGGCGGTAACAAAAACACTGCCCTGCAATGCCTTCAGCTGCAGTTGACAAGAGTAGCCCGGCTATGGCTCAACAGCCTATCCTCGGGATCCATCCTAAGCTGGGAGGAACTGGCGTATAGTTTCATCCGAAACTTCAAGGGTACTGGCAAGAGGCTAGCCTCGATCGAAGAGCTGCGGGACTGCACCCAACGAACGGGCGAATCCATTCGCTCGTACATACTACGCTAGTCCAACATCAAGAACTCCGCGGCACACGTCTCTGAGGAGAGAACAATCGACGCCTTCAAAGATGGCGTCAAATGCCAAGACTTCAAGGAAGAAATTGGGCGCGTCAAGCCCAAGACACTCGACCACCTCATGGACATCCCAAACAGGTGGGCAGATGGCGAGGACTCCGTCCACCGAGCACACTCGGAGGAGGAGGATGAATATGGCCGCTGACGCGAGCGCCGTAGCAAGAGAAGGTCACGCATCTACGATGATCGCGATGGACCCTACATGGTCGAGGCTGGCTACACCGACCGCTGCAATGAAAGCAACCGCAGAAGTGGCGGATACTGTGGAAACAACTTCCACGATGGAGGACGCCCAATGCAAACGTGGAAACGCCGCGGCCGCGATGACGAGCCCTCGGCATACGACAAATTTTCGGCCCCATGGACCATCCACTTCTACATCGACAAGCAGGATGGCAAAAAGAAGGCCAGCCATATGCTCAAGGACTTCCGCGAGTTTCAGAAGCTCAGCGATAGCCTGTCCCAGATGAGACAGCAACCCCCGAACCTTGGGTACGGACACACACCCACACTAGGTGACATCGCCCACGGAGCTCCTCCACCACCACCCGTGGGACCTTCGAATCACCCGATCGCGCAGAACAACAGCGTAAACAGGTACCCCGCGCCAAAAGGGTCATTGATGATACAAAAGGGGCGCTTGACAAACAGGGTGCAAAAGAAGATCACCCGCCAGGTCAGCTTGGCTGTGACCGCTCCACCCGCCATCCCTGAGTACCTCAGCGGTTCGGAGTCCTGCATCACATTTAGCCGTTCGGATCACCCCTGCCAGATCCCTCGCCCAGGTCATGCTGCCTTGGTGCTCGAGGAGCATATCGGAGGATTCGAGATGAGCCACGTCTTCATGGACGGCGGCAGCAACATCAATCTGATGTTCGCTAGCACCTTAGAAGCAATGCGGATCCCGTTGTGCAGCCTGGAATAATTCGACACAATGTTCCACGGCATCGTCCCAGGGAAGGGCATATTCCCCCGGGAAAGATATGGCTCGACTTCATCTTCGGCAAGCCCGATAATTTTCGATGCGAGCGATTCGAGATCGAAGTGGTGGACTGGGCATCACAATACCACGCCATCCTTGGGCGCGTGGCATTCACAAGGTTCCTGGCAGTACCGCACTATGCGTACATGCTACTCAAGATTCCAAGACCTAGGGACGTCATCACGGTCCATGGGAGCTTCACCCGGTCGGATCACAACGATAGGGACTTCAATAGAATCTCCCAGTCATTCGGCATGCAGGAGGATATAATAAGGCTCCGAGAGGTGACAGACAACGGAGCACCACCAGTCTCAAGGAAGAACACACCTGACATGTCGTTCGACTCAACAGTCAACACGAAGAAGGTGCAGGTCCACCCGACGGACGCCTCTAAGACGGTGGTGATCGCCAATGACCCTAGCCCCGCATAGGAAAGCGCGCTCGTTGAATTCCTCCGTGAGTGCTGGGAAAACTTCGCCTATTGTCCTGCGGACATGCAAGGAGTTCCCAGGGAATTTTCCGAGCATGCACTCAATGTGTTCCCAGATGCCAAGCCTGTAAAACAATCCATCCGATGATTGTCCGAGCCACAGGCCGAAGCCATCGAAGTCAAAGTCAATAGACTGCTCGATGCTGATTTCATCAGAGAGATCAAGGAAAGCGAGTGGCTGGCCAACACCATGATGGTCCCTAAAAAGGACACGGATGTCCTGCGGATGTGCGTGGACTTCACATCGCTGAACAAGCACTGCCGAAGGATCAATTCCGTCTCCCTAGGATCGATCAGATTATCAATTCGACTGCAGGATGCGAGAAACTCTCCTTCCTTGACGCCTACTCAGGCTACAATCAGATTCGACTAAAGGCCGAAGACCAGGAGAAAACAGCGTTCATCACGCTGTTCGGAGTGTTCTGCTACAACACAATGCCTTTCGGGCTGAAGAATACAGGTGCCACGTACCAGCGGTGCATGTAGGCATGCCTAAAGAGCCAGATCGGCCGCAACATACAGATCTATGTCGACGACATAGTAATCAAAACAAAGGAGGCCAAGACACTAATCGACGATCTCTGCGAGACGTTCGACAACCTTGATCGCTACAAGATCAAGCTAAACCTAGAAAAGTGCGCCTTCGGCGTCCTATCTGGCCAACTGCTTAGCTACTTCATCTCCCAGCGAGGGATTGAGGCCAACCCAAAGAAAATCCGGGCCATAATGGCCATGGAGAAACCGAAGAACCTCAAAGGTGTCCAGCAGCTCGCTGGACGCATCGCGGTGCTGAGCAGATTCATTAGCCGCATGGGTGAAAAGGCCCTGCATTTCTATCAGCTGCTACGCAAAGCAGACAAATTCGAATGGACACCTGAAGCCGACGACGCATTCGAAGACCTGAAGAGGCTGCTCTCCACCTCCCCCGTCCTGGTCACGCCAAAGGAACGCGAGCCTCTACTGCTATACATAGCAGCCACGCATCTGGTGGTAAGCACCGTGCTCGTGGTGGAACGACCCGAAGATGGCCAGACTCACGGGGTCCAATGCCCAATCTACTACCTCAGCGAGGTATTGACGCTAACAAAACAGAGATACCTTCACTACCAGAAACTCACCTACGGCATGTTCATGACGGCTCGTCGGCTGAGTCACAAATTCCAGGAGCATCAGGTGATGGTCGTCAACGAGGCACCTCTGAACAACATCCTGAACAACCCGGAGGCCACAGGACGCGTGGCCCTGTGGGGCATCCAGTTCTCCCCTCTAGACATAGTCTATGAGAAACGCCATGCGATCAAGTCGTAGGTCCTACCGGACTTCCTCGTCCACTGGATGGAGCTGCAGCTGCCGGACACCCCGGACATGACATAGAAATGGACGATGCACTTCGATGGCTCCAAGGGTGAGGCCGGAGTAGGAGTCGGGGTCATACTGACATCCCCGCAGGGCGACAAGATGAAGTACGTGTTGGAGATATGCCCTAGAGGCAATAATAAAAGTGTTTATTATTTTTATATCTTCGTGTTTATGATAAATGTTTACATTCATGCTATAATAGTATTAACCGGAAAAATTAATACTTGTGTGATTTGTAAACTAAATTAGAGTCCCTAGTAAAGCCTCTTTGAAATACTAGCTTGTTGGTTAATAGATGATCGTGGTTTCCCGATCATGAACATTGAGATGTTGTTAACAACAAGATCATATCATTAGGAGAATGGTAAGATGGTACTCCTATAGATAAGCATAGCATTAAGATCAAGTCATTTCAATAGTTCATTTGCTATAAGCTTTCTGATACATAGTAACCTAATTCCTTCGACCATGAGATCATGCTAATCACCATCACCGGAAGGATGCTTTGATGACATTAAACACCACACCGTAACTGGATGGCTATAAAGGTGGCATTGAGTGTTCGGAAAGTATGTGTTGAGGCACATGGATCAAGAGTGGGATTTGTCCATCCATATGACGGATAGATATACTCTAGGCCCTCTCGGTGGAATTTTATCCAATTGGCTTGCAAGCATGTGGCTGGCTCACAAGGGATCACATATCACGGTAACGAGAAAAGAGTACTTATCGGTAATGAGGTTGAACTAGGTATGCACAGATACCGACGAACAAACCTCGGATAAGTAAACTATCGTGAGATAAATGGAAATTGGTATCGTATGTAAGTGGTTCATTCGATCACAACGTAATCATAGAAATATGTGGGAACCATATGAATTTCCAGATTCCTCTATTGGTTATTGATCGGAGAAGTGTCTCGGTCATGTCCGCATAATTCACGAACCGTAGGGAGACACATTTAAGGATTCGATGTTATTTAGTAGATATGGAATGTAAATAGGGTTACCGAATGTTGTTCGGAGTCTCGGATGGGATCTGGGATATCACGAGGAGATCCAGAATGGTCCGGAGAATAAGATTCATATGAGGAAAGTCCGATTCCGGAGTTCGGGAATGATTTCGATGTTTTCATCGGAGAGGTTCTAGAAGGTTCACCGGACCGGAAGGGGAATGGCCCATGAATATGTCATGGGTAAGTGGAATGATTGGATCATACCCTAGGTAACTTGGTTTGGGCATTTGCAATAGAAAATTAAAGTTCTAAATTGAAAGTCAAACGGGAGGTTTGAAAAGTCAAACTAGAACAATGGTTTCCTAGTGGAAGAAGGAAAGAGTCCTTCCTTAAATCCAACATGGGTTTGGGTTTGGATTCAAACCCTCCCCTCTCAAGGCTACCCCCTCTCATAAATAGAGGGGGAGGGCTGCCCCAAACAACACAAGAGCCCGCCCTCCCCACCCCGTGCGCCACCGCCTAGCCTCCACCGCCGCACGCTGCCGCCACCTAGCCGCCGCCGACACCTCCTCCTCATCCCGGACTTCTAAACCTAGATCGCCAGGAAACCCTAGATCCACCATAACTCGCACCAGCTTAGGCGAAGCCCTGCGGGATCTTTCCTCTACTTCCGACACCACGTCGTCGTGCTGCCGGAATCGCGAGGGGAGAACTACAACCTCCGCTGCCTGCTGGAACAAGGGAGAGGAAGGTCTTCATCGAGTACCGAACGTGTGACTGACTGCAGAAGCGCTGCCGGAATGCAGCGCCGGAAGCATCGTCTACACGATCTTGAGATCGGCAAGTGTACAACTACATCACCCATGAGAATCTTCTCTCGTTAACCGCTTTGGAATCTTCGAGGGTGAGTAGTCTAATCGACTCGTTGCTACAATATAGTAGATAGATCTTGGCTTGTTTGTGTGCATGCGGTAGAATTTTTTTGTTTTCCATGCTACAAACCCCTACAGTACGTCCTCCGGATGAAATTTTGAGCTTTCAACAACGAAGCCGAATATGAGGCCCTCATCCACGGCATGAGGATGGCCAAGATCTGAGGCACAACGCGCCTGCTAATCTATGGTGACTCGAACCTCGTCGTCCAGCAGACGATGAACGAGTGCGACGCGCACGCCGCCAACATGATCGCGTACTGCGCGCTCTACAACTCACTCGAAGGAGACTTTGACGGATGCGAGCTTCATCACGTTGGAAGAGAAAGCAACGAGGAAGCCGACAGACTCGCCAATATCGGCTCCACCTGCGCACGGGTGCCACCAGGTGTGTTCCTCGAACAGATCTGTGTGCCATCCATCAAAAGGAAATTCCCCAAGGGATCACCCGAAGAAGCAGAGCACTCGGGGCTACGCTGCCCCAAGGAAAGAAAGGACCTAAAAAGCTTGACACAGAGGTCTCAGTAGTCAAGCTGATGCAGATCATGGGAATCGAAGAAACATGGACGCAGCCATACCTGCGGTACCTGATAAACAGGGAACTACCTGATGACCCGACAGATGCTCGACGCATATCTCGCCGGTCCAAAGCCTTCACCATCATCAATGGCGAGTTGTACAAGCGCAACATTTCGGGTGTACTCCAAAGGTGCGTCACCATCGGTGACGGCAAAACCATCATCCAAGGCATCCACGAGGGCATCTGCGGCCATCACGCGGGTAGCCGCGCCCTCGTCGCGAAAGCTCTACGAGCTGGGTTCTACTGGCCAATGGCCATGAAAGACACCAAGGACATCGTCCAAAGGTGCAATGGGTGCCATAGGTTCGTAGACAAACCGTACGCACCAGGATCAGAGCTCAGGCCCATACCCTTGGCCTGGCCCTTCGCCCAATGGCGCCTCGACATGATAGGAAAACTGACCAAGTCCTCGAAAGGAGGCCATGTCTACCTCCTGGTCGCAGTCGACAGGTTCACCAAGTGGATCGAGGCCATGCCCGTTACCAAAAAAAGGGTAAAACGGTCGTGAAGTTATTCCAATCCATAGTCTACCGGTTCGGCGTTCCGCACATCATCATCACCGACAATGGGTCGAACTTCATCTCCAAAGAATTCTAGGACTTCTGCGAAGGCCTCGGGATCAATATATCCTATGCCTTCGTGGCACACCTGCAAACCAATGGACAGGTCGAAAAGGCAAACGGCCTCATAGGCGGCGGCATCAAGAAGCGCCTATTTAGCCCACTCGAGCGGCTTGCGGGAGCATGGGCAGAATAGCTACCCTCCATCCTCTGGAGCTTCTGCACAATTCCAAACAGCTCAACTAGCTACCCTCCATCCTCTGGAGCATGTTGCCTGCAGAAGTACGCCATAAGGCCCCACTGGTCATCGCCTACAGCGAAGCTGAATCTATGGCCGCACTCGAAGACGCCGTCGACACACTCGACGAGGCACACGACATTGCCGCGGCTCGATCGGCGGTCTACCAGCAGAGCCTCCACAACTATCATAGCCGTCGGCTGCGACCAAGGTCCTTCGTCGAAGGAGACCTCGTCTTACGACTCAAGAAAGAGCGGAAAAAAAGCTCGAGACACTCTATTTTTATTGCTTCATGCACTATTGTGTTGTTCTTGGAGCGTCTTTGTTTTTTTTAGTTTTCTTTTGTTTGGTTTGCTCCAATAAATTAGTTGGACCCCCGCATTCTCATTTTTGTCAAATAAGTTGATTGGTGATGGAAAATAGTTGAAATTTTCATGCTTATAGTGGTACAAAAGGAAGCTTGTTTTGACTGTGACTTAGACTTTACCATGTCATGTTGGATGTTGTTTTGACCATATGCTTAGTGATTATTGTTGTAGCATGACTTGTTCCAATCAATCGAGATTTCTTAATGTGACTTGAAAGAATCATGCATTGTTTTATCATATAAAAGCATAATATTGTGGTATTCTCCTTTGATGCTTTATTTGGGTTGACTTGGCACATGCTTACAACATGTTAAGACTATGAACCAGTCACCTTAGCCTCTATGATCATTTAGTTTTTGACTAGTGATATCACTTTATGCTTAAATTAATAATGTTTTGTCGCTTTGCATGATTATGGCCATTATGGCTCTCTTAGTTGGTCGCTCACAGTCTTTTGCTAGCCCACACTAATATGTCATAAACGTATCTATAATTTTTGATGCTCCATGCTTGTTTAGTATCTACTTTGCTTTGTATCTACACTTTGAGGTATTTTTATATGTTTTCTGGGACTAACCTATTAACAAGATGCCACAGTGTCAATTAGCTGTTTTCTGTTGTTTTTGGTTCCAGAAAAGTCAGAAAATGAATATTATCGGAATTGGACGGGACAAAAGACAAAGTCAATATTTCACCGAGGAGAACACGGAGCCATAAGACGAGACGGAGGAGGGCCTCGAGGGGCAACACCCCTAGGCCGCACGGCCTGGCCAGGCCCGCGCCTGGGGGGTGCAGTCGCCTCGGGCACCCCCTCGGCCTCCCTCTTCGCCTATAAGAAGACCCGGATACCTAAACCCTAAGGACCCGATCAATCTTCCATGAAACAGTCTGTAGCTGCCGCCACCATCGTCCCAGGATCGGGAGGGTGGGATCTGAAGCTCTTCCCGGCACCCTGCCGGAGGGGAGGTATCATCCCGGAGGCCTTCTTCATCACCATGTCAGCCTCCGATATGATGCGTGAGTAGTTCCACCTTGGACTACGGGTCCATGTAGTAGCTAGATGGTTGTTTCTCCTCCTTTGTGCTACCATGTTTAGATCTTGTGATGTTGTGACCTTGGATCAATAAAGATCCTAAGTCCCTGTGATTTACATGCTAGTGCCTGGATCAATAGCTAGCACTCACAGCCGATGAATATCATGTAAAACACAAAGTCATTATTACACGGAGAATCCAGAGTATGAATTTATTACATATTTGCTTAGCATTAAGCTAGCTCAAAATAACAGCGGAAACATAAAGCAGCTTGAGTCCATCAACGCCCCAGGCTTGTCGAGTGTAGACTCGCGATCCCTACGCACCTTTCAATCTTCGGATTCTGCACATAAGACGTGCAGCCAACAAGTTGGGTCAATACTTTGAATGTATTGGCAAATTACACCAAGGAAGGAAAAGACTGACTCTACATGCAAGGCTAGTAGGTTGTGGAGTTTATTTGCTCAAAGCTAGTTTTCATAAGTATGGAGAAGAAGAGAAGATTTCCCTACTTTGTAAACATTTGTTTAAGTAATATATGGTCGAATGGCACATGAGGATATTACTCACCAAGTGTACAAACAACCTAACACTTGGATTTTACTCACCAAGTTCCCAAAACCCTCCCAATAGCGATATGACTCGCGCCCTTGGGTTTTTAAAAAAACTTTAAGTTTTTGAAAGGGAGAGAGAGGAAGACCCTTCAGAGGCCCCATCCTTCAGATGCTCAAGTGTTCTTTTCCGTGAACTCGGCTGATCGATCAGATTGCAATACTCTCGAGAGTTTGTTCACTTTACCCACAATCCACGATCAAGTACTTTTACAGTCAAGACCATGGCGAGGCTTTCCCATAGTAGCCCCTCTACCTTTTGGATCCAACCATGCCAATAACCTCCAAATTTTGGTACCCAGGTGAGGTTTCCCACTAAGTACTAGGCCAAGACAGAGCCCATATGTATTGTGGCTGCACTGGAAGCTTCTGAATTCTGAAACATGGCAGACTTCTTTGATTTCTGGGCGGCCGTCCTCCACCAAAATATCACTCGTTGTCCCGAAAACCATTCCGCCTAGAAGAAAAAGTTAGTTTTATTTTGAAGTGGATTTGAGAAGAAAAGTTTGCTCAAGAGAGCCTTTATACTTAGAAAAAAATTCACTGTCTTTCGAACCCCCCCAACGGTACTTTATATATATAGCATAGCACGCAACTTAGCAAAAACAGGGGTAACCTATTAGGAGCGAAAAATCCTAAGTATAGAGCTACTCATGGCATACTACAAAATCATCGCACTTGCAAAATAATACTAAGGAAAAATTCTACTAGAACATCCTACACATGCATACTACAGAATTTTGAAGATCACTTGCATAGAATCAAAACTGGGACAAAAGTTATGAACAAGTGGTGTAACTTGCCTTGATCCGAGCAGCACTCTACACAATAGTACTCCTCAGCGCACTTCGAACAATCTAACGAAAACACAACATAGATCTAATCACAACTTGCACAAAATAATGCCATAGAAACAATATGCATGCATGCAACATAGTAAGTATGCAAGATTGTGTTCTAAATTGACCAATATAATGTCTTTGGGTTGCTAATGTGTTAGGGATGTTGTTAGTATTCGTTTCCCACAGATTTTAATCAATTTGGATAGTTATTTTAAGTTATAGGCCCATAAGTAGATCCAACCATCTAACTAGCCCCGAATCAGATCTAAGGATCTTAAGCAAGTTTTTATAATTTTAGTAAGTAGGCATTGTAAAGACAAATCCAACGCAACATGAATCGACTAAAACAGAGTTATAATTATTTTTCTAGGAATTAAATACTCAAATCTAAAGATTAAATTATACACCTAAAATACTACTACAAACTCTATATCACGGTCGGGAGGCATCCCGGGTAACTCTTCCGGAAAGACATCCGGGTATTCGTTCACGATGGGTACATCCTGCAAGATAACCCCCTTAAGAGAGTTCACCATAACTTCCTTAAGTGCAAAATTTGACTTGATACGAATCCTCTTTCCTTCCGGTGTTGTGAGCATGACATTCCTTTTGGCACAATCTATGACTCCTTCATATTCGGTCATCCAATTCATGCCCAAGATTATGTCTAATCCTTGTGACTCCAGAACTACTAGACTTGTGGGGAAGATGTGTGTCCCAATCCTTAGTTCTAATCCCCGGAAACCGGAGTTTGCCACTATTTCTCCTCTAGGAGAACTTACCCTTAGAGGATAATCTATAGTCTCTATAGGTATCTTGCCTCTATCCACAAATACCCTTGATATGAATGAATGCGATGCACCAGTATCAAAAAGAACAACTGCAGGAATGGAATTGAGCTTGAACTTACCAATCACGGAGTCTGGTGCATCACAAGCATCCTCCATAGAGACATGATTTACCGTGGCTTTGAAAACGGATTTGGCTTCTTCCTGTTTCCATTGCCATGGTTGTGTCCATTACCATTCCCATTGCCACTGCCATTGCCATTGCCATTCTTCTCTGGGCAAATGGTTGCATAGTGCCCTGTCTTGTTGCACTTAAAGCATGTTACATCACTGAGATCCTTTCCATTGCTGCTATTCCCATTGCGGTGCTTATGCCCATTGTGTTTGTGACCACCATGGTGATGACCGTTATGGTTGTGGCCATTACCGTTATACGGTGGTGGTGAGGAAGTGCGCTGCTTCTGGTACCTGACAGAGTGCTTGTGAGGGTTAGACTTCCTTTTACGGTTCTCTATGCTCTTCCTCTTGGATTCAACCACAATAGCTCTGTCTGAGAGCTCCTGAAAGCTGTCAAACTTCTGATCCACAAGCTGAATAGATATCTCATCATTGAGTCCTCTTAAGAATTCCTCCTGCCTCTTGGCATCAGTGGAAACATCATTGGGTGCATAACGGGCTAGCTTGTTGAAAAACTCACCATACTCGGTGACAGAACGGTGCATCTGGTGTATGTCGCGAAACTCGCGCCTTTTCAGATTCATGACACCAGCAGCCACGTGATGAGTACGGAAAGCTAACTCGAACTGATTCCAAGTGATAGCATCAATATCCTGGTGGGTGACTTGGTAGTTATCCCACCATTATGCTGCAGGTCCTTCAAGTTGGTGCACGGAATAACACACCCTGTCGGCTCCGACAGCTTGCACGGTGTCTAACTTCTTTTTAATTGTGCGGAGCCAGTCATCCTCAATGATTGGTTCAGCGCTGCTAGTGAATGTGGGTGGGTTCAACCTCAGAAACCGAGTCAAGCAATACTGTTGAGGTGGCGGTGGAGGAGGGGGTGGCGGAGGTGGCGCGTTGTTGTTGTTGTTGTTGTTTTTGTTGTTGTTGTTGTTGTTTTGCATGTTCTGTGTGAGCAGTTGGATTGTCACATCCCAAGATTTTCCAAATCTTGTAATGTGAAAAATAAATAAACAAAATAAATATTGTTGAAATTTAGGGTGAAAAGAAACTTTTGTTTCTAAATGGAAAATTAAAATCCCATCTTGAACAAACTTTGGTTAATGTTTGAATCTAACTAAATTCAAACCAAGTGGAATACATTCCTCATAAAATGCACCTTGAAACTTAAACACTTGGAGAATAAACCAAAACTCTAAAACCGTAATGGAAGAAAATCATTTTCAAGTTATCTCTAAGACTATGGATTTGATCCATATAAAAATTGGTCAAACAAACATTTCAAATTGATCAAGAATGACTATTAGAAATATTATGAAACCATATGAAATGGATTCACTTAATTTGGAGCCATAGATAAAATCTTATGAATTTAATAAGATAAGGAAATTGAATTTCCAAAGCTAATAAAGCATCTATCTATAAATCCATACCAAATGGTGAGGAAATAATCCTAATTATATTTAAAAGGATAAAGAAATATTAAATAAGATTTTACAAATTGAAATCACCAAGTGTGGATCTTTAAATAAAAATTATGGATTTTATAAGATAAAGAAAGAAATATTTAATGAGAAATATTTAAAGGCCAAATCAAATCTTGACCTAATCCATAAGCAAGTGGAATAAATATAATCCAAACCCAAATAAAATAATGGATAAAGAACTTTCAAATTATATAAAATGGCATTAACCAAATTCTATTTGAATAATGATAAACTCCCTATTAGAAAGGATTAATTAAATCATAGGAAAATAATATTTGGAATTTACCCAAGTGGAATAAAAGTTGTTTAATTAAACTTAAATAAGATCAAAGAAATCTTCCAAATAAAATTTATGAAATTAAAACTATATATAATTCCATTGGAAATAAAACAAATACCCAATTTAAATGATTTATGAATCATATTAAATATTTTCCAAATAAGTCAAGATGAATTATTTGACACCCTATTAAATAAATAAACCTACTGAAAAGGTTTTGTGAGAATTGAAATTAAATAAGGGTTTAAAATATATTTGATATTAGTTGAACTTAAATGCATGGGCCTATTTTTAAATAAGTAAAAGACGCTAAAAGAATAAAAGAAATATTCTAATTTTGACTCTAAAATGAACTATTAATTAGTATTTGAATCTACACATATTTTGGTTGAGGTTTGAAATCAAAATGATGTTTTAAATAATTAAACAAAATCAAAACAGATTAATAGAAATGGAAAAGGGAAAAAGAATCTGTGCAAAAAAAATAAACAAAAGCAGCCCAGCCCAGCAAGACCCACTGGCCCAGTCCAGCCCACTCTTTCCTTCCCCGAGTCGTTTCTTTCTCACTCAGACCCACACCCGCGCCCGCACTGACGGATGGACCCCACCTCCTCTCTCTTTCTCTTGCTGACCGTTGGACCCCACTGCCCCGTCATCATCGTTCCCGCGACTGATTCATCCCCAAATCACGTCAGCAGTTTTCCGCTTTGATTTCTGCAGATAAATTCGCAACAATGGAGGCGTTAATCTCTCCAACGTCCATGCCCATTAAATCACCTGTCTATTCTCTCTCTTTGTCCTCACTTTCCAGCTCCTCTCTGCCCCAATGCTGTTCTAATTTGGAACCACACCGCGCTGTCTCCGACGAGCCTCTCCAGCAAATTCCGGCGAACCGCAACCGCTCCTCGCCTCCCACTGCACGCGAGCTTACTCCCCAGTTCCGTGCGCACCTGCCCGTGTGCTCCACTCATCCACGCGCATCCCCTAGCATCGGCAACGACGACACCAAGCACCACCGCCGTCTGCCATTTCCTCCGGCGAGTTCCCCTGGTAAGCTCGGACCGCCCCGGTACTTATCGATGATGCTCGCATGATCCCTGGTGCCGTACGCGTCTAACCGTACCTTGCGTTTGCCATAGGGTGACCTGTAGCCTCGCCCCCGTCGACAACTGAGCGAGCCCGACGCCGTCACTGACTCCGGCGAGCAATCCACGTAGCTCCAGCGCGCCCCTCGACTAGCAGACCGCACCTTGAGCTTCACCTCGACCAGGCGAACACTGTAAGCAACTCCCCTCCTTCCCTTGCTTCCTGTAGTTGCTAGTCGCCGCCACCAGAGCGCGTCGCCGCCAGTCGCCGCCGCCAGCACCGCTGGTTATTGGTCAAGGCGATGAGTACCGTAGGATCTTAATCTGACGAGTGTGAATAGATTCAACCCGAAGCGGTATGGAGCCACCTGTGCCACTCGATCTAATTTAATCCAACGCTCCATAGCGATCGATCCGAGCGATACGGCACCGGCGAATAGGAACAAGACACGTGGCCCTGTCTGTTTTAATAAAAACAAATTTGATCTATTTGTTGTTCAATTTTGTAAAATTCATAACATTCAAACCACACGTCCAAATTTTGCAAATTTTATATCAATGGAATCACCAAGACAAGTACTTTCTGACCATGCACTTTGTTTAGTAAAGTGTTTCTGTTAAAATGGTTATATTTGCAGAAACTTGTGTAGGCATATTTAGAATATAGAATTTGTTCTAAAATGATTTTTGAGATAAAACCTTTGACAAATGGTTTTATTTGAACCTACTGACCATAGAAATCAATTTGTGGTTTCAAAAACATATTTTGTGAAGCAAAAGAATAAATCTTTGTTTTAGACCATTTCTAGACAAATAAAAATGTTGTTATATGTTAAAAATACATTTTGGAGGAAAATCTTTGGGAAATGTTTTCATTTGAACTCTCTGACCCTAAACACAAAGTTTTATGATTTGAAAACATATTTGGTGAACCTTATAAAGATTGTTACTTTGTTAAAGACATTTTCAACCACATAAAATATTGATTTGGTTTAAAAATGGTTTATAGATAAAATCTTTTGCAAATGGTTTTGGCACTTTATAAAATGACCAATAGGTGTTTTCAAATGTTTATAACCCATTATAAACCACTTTTCCAAATAAAACAATCTTTGGCATGCTTGCGTGAATTACCTTTTTTTTAATATTTTATGTGATGTTTGCTTGAATGGTAGATTGAAATTGTACCTTGCTTGATTGAAATGTAGTGATTTGAAGAGTGTGAATATTGCAAGTACAAGGAGTGAACTTATATTATCTACCAAGAAGGCAAGTGATGCTTCATACTTTTGTCCCATTATTTTCACTATGCATTAGTGATATTTCTAAGTAGGACCTGCATGGAATTTTTGCTAAGTATAAACTATTCCATGGGAAATCCTAGTAGATGAAACCTTAGTAGAAATTACCTAAGTTAAGATTCCTACTACTATCATGCTTAGCCTAGCTAGTAGCAAACAAAGGTGGTTTATATATTCATGCTATGGAATATTTCTAAGTCAAGGACTTGTGTTTTGTTTAATAAAACAACTAAGTGAATGAATCACCTGGGTGGAATGGAAGGAATGGTTTTTGTTGAGTGGTTACACAAGGCCCATTTCTATGGTTTACCTTGTGTATCTCACTTGTGGATGGCCACCCAGGAACAAAGAGATTTGAGATGTCAAATGTTGAGAAGCTTTAAGTGCAGCCACTTGGCATTATGGGCTCTGCCTGGATCATATAGGTTGCAATAAGTTAGCCAAATGGACAGTTGGTGGTAGGGGTTTGATAGGTTGGAGCGCGTCCATTCTGGTCTAAGGGAAGGCTTCTGAAAGATCTTGTCTTGGTGAAACCATGTCTTGTGGGGAAAGTGCACCACCTCTGCAGAGTGTAAAATCTGTTTTGAGCAAAGCAAGCCTAAGCTCCACTTAGCCAAATGCATATAGATGATAGACTCCACTATACTACCATAGTATCACTTGCCAATACAATTCAAATATATTGACCCTTTTGGCTGTAACTTATTATTTTGAAGGTTTGTTGATGTTAGTGAAGTTTATTGATTAGGATTACAAGTCTACAACCAACATGACTGCCTGTGGCATTTTGAAGATGAAGGACCAACATGACTGCCTGTGGCGTACCGCGCGCTCTACAACTCACTCGAAGGAGACTTTGAGGGATGCGAGCTTCATCACGTTGGAAGAGAAAGCAACGAGGAAGCCGACAGACTCGCCAATATCGGCTCCACCTGCGCACGGGTGCCACCAGGTGTGTTCCTCGAACAGATCTGTGTGCCATCCATCAAAAGGAAATTCCCCAAGGGATCACCCGAAGAAGCAGAGCACTCGGGGCTACGCTGCCCCAAGGAAAGAAAGGACCTGAAAAGCTTGACACAGAGGTCTCAGTAGTCAACCTGATGCAGATCATGGCAATCGAAGAAACATGGACGCAGCCATACCTGCGGTACCTGATAAACAGGGAACTACCTGATGACCCGACAGATGCTCGACGCATATCTCGCCGGTCCAAAGCCTTCACCATCATCAATGGCGAGCTATACAAGCGCAACATTTCGGGTGTACTCCAAAGGTGCGTCACCATCGGTGACGGCAAAACCATCATCCAAGGCATCCACGAGGGCATCTGCGGCCATCACGCGGGTAGCCGCGCCCTCGTCGCAAAAGCTCTACGAGCTGGGTTCTACTGGCCAATGGCCATGAAAGACACCAAGGACATCGTCCAAAGGTGCAATGGGTGCCATAGGTTCGTAGACAAACCGTACGCACCAGGATCAGAGCTCAGGCCCATACCCTTGGCCTGGCCCTTCGCCCAATGGCCCATACCAAGTGGATCGAGGCCATGCCCGTTACCAAAAAAAGGGTAAAACGGTCGTGAAGTTATTCCAATCCATAGTCTACCGGTTCGGCGTTCCGCACATCATCATCACCGACAATGGGTCGAACTTCATCTCCAAAGAATTCTAGGACTTCTGCGAAGGCCTCGGGATCAATATATCCTATGCCTTCGTGGCACACCTGCAAACCAATGGACAGGTCGAAAAGGCCAACGGCCTCATAGGCGGCGGCATCAAGAAGCGCCTATTTAGCCCACTCGAGCGGCTTGCGGGAGCATGGGCAGAATAGCTACCCTCCATCCTCTGGAGCTTGTGCACAATTCCAAACAGCTCAACTAGCTACCCTCCATCCTCTGGAGCATGTTGCCTGCAGAAGTACGCCATAAGGCCCCACTGGTCGTCGCCTACAGCGAAGCTGAATCTATGGCCGCACTCGAAGACGCCGTCGACACACTCGACGAGGCACACGACATTGCCGCGGCTCGATCGGCGGTCTACCAGCAGAGCCTCCACAACTATCATAGCCGTCGGCTGCGACCAAGGTCCTTTGTCGAAGGAGACCTCGTCTTACGACTCAAGCAAGAGCGGACAAAAAGCTCGAGACACTCTATTTTTATTGCTTCATGCACTATTGTGTTGTTCTTGGAGCGTCTTTGTTTTTGTTTTTAGTTTTCTTTTGTTTGGTTTGCTCCAATAAATTAGTTGGACCCCCGCTCATTTTTGTCAAATAAGTTGATTGGTGATGGAAAATAGTTGAAATTTTCATGCTTATAGTGGTACAAAAGGAAGCTTATTTTGACTGTGACTTAGACTTTACCATGTCATGTTGGATGTTGTTTTGACCATATGCTTAGTGATTATTGTTGTAGCATGACTTGTTCCAATCAATCGAGATTTCTTTATGTGACTTGAAAGAATCATGCATTGTTTTATCATATAAAAGCATAATATTGTGGTATTCTCCTTTGATGCTTTATTTGGGTTGACTTGGCACATGCTTACAACATGTTAAGACTATGAACCAGTCACCTTAGCCTCTATGATCATTTAGTTTTTGACTAGTGATATCACTTTATGCTTAAATTAATAATGTTTTGTCGCTTTGCATGATTATGGCCATTATGGCTCTCTTAGTTGGTCGCTCACAGTCTTTTGCTAGCCCACACTAATATGTCATAAACGTATCTATAATTTTTTATGCTCCATGCTTGTTTAGTATCTACTTTGCTTTGTATCTACACTTTGAGGTATTTTTATATGTTTTCTGGGACTAACCTATTAACAAGATGCCACAGTGTCAATTAGCTGTTTTCTGTTGTTTTTGGTTCCAGAAAAGTCAGAAAATGAATATTATCGGAATTGGACGGGACAAAAGCCAAAGTCAATATTTCACCGAGGAGAACACGGAGCCATAAGACGAGACGGAGGATGGCCTCGAGGGGCAACACCCCTAGGCCGCACGGCCTGGCCAGGCCCGCGCCTGGGGGGTGCAGTCGCCTCGGGCACCCCCTCGGCCTCCCTCTTCGCCTATAAGAAGACCCGGATACCTAAACCCTAAGGACCCGATCAATCTTCCATGAAACAGTCCATAGCTGCCGCCACCATCGTCCCAGGATCGGGAGGGTGGGATCTGAAGCTCTTCCCGGCACCCTGCCAGAGGGGAGGTATCATCCCTGAGGCCTTCTTCATCACCATGTCAGCCTCCGGTATGATGCGTGAGTAGTTCCACCTTAGACTACGGGTCCATGTAGTAGCTAGATGGTTGTTTCTCCTCCTTTGTGCTACCATGTTTAGATCTTGTGATGTTGTGACCTTGGATCAATAAAGATCCTAAGTCCCTGTGATTTACATGCTAGTGCCTGGATCAATAGCTAGCACTCACAGCCGATGAATATTATGTAAAACACAAAGTCATTATTACACGGAGAATCCAGAGTATGAATTTATTACATATTTGCTTAGCATTAAGCTAGCTCAAAATAACAGCGGAAACATAAAGCAGCTTGAGTCCATCAACGCCCCAGGCTTGTCGAGTGTAGACTCGCGATCCCTACGCACCTTTCAATCTTCGGATTCTGCACATAAGACGTGCAGCCAACAAGTTGGGTCAATACTTTGAATGTATTGGCAAATTACACCAAGGAAGGAAAAGACTAACTCTACATGCATGGCTAGTTAGGCTGTGGAGTTTATTTGCTCAAAGCTAGTTTTCATAAGTATGGAGAAGAAGAGAAGATTTCCCTACTTTGTAAACATTTGTTTAAGTAATATATGGTCGAATGGCACATGAGGATATTACTCACCAAGTGTACAAACAACCTAACACTTGGATTTTACTCACCAAGTTCCCAAAACCCTCCCAATAGCGATATGACTCGCGCCCTTGGGTTTTTAAAAAAACTTTAAGTTTTTGAAAGGGAGAGAGAGGAAGACCCTTCAGAGGCCCCATCCTTCAGATGCTCAAGTGTTCTTTTCCGTGAACTCGGCTAATCGATCAGATTGCAATACTCTCGAGAGTTTGTTCACTTTACCCACAATCCACGATCAAGTACTTTTACAGTCAAGACCATGGCGAGGCTTTCCCATAGTAGCCCCTCTACCTTTTGGATCCAACCATGCCAATAACCTCCAAATTTTGGTACCCAGGTGAGGTTTCCCACTAAGTACTAGGCCAAGACAGAGCCCATATGTATTGTGGCTGCACTGGAAGCTTCTGAATTCTGAAACATGGCAGACTTCTTTGATTTCTGGGCGGCCGTCCTCCACCAAAATATCACTCGTTGTCCCGACAACCATTCCGCCTAGAAGAAAAAGTTAGTTTTATTTTGAAGTGGATTTGAGAAGAAAAGTTTGCTCAAGAGAGCCTTTATACTTAGAAAAAAATTCATTGTCTTTCGAACCCCCCAACGGTACTTTATATATATAGCATAGCAAGCAACTTAGCAAAAACATGGGTAACCTATTAGGAGCGAAAAATCCTAAGTATAGAGCTACTCATGGCATACTACAAAATCATCGCACTTGCAAAATAATACTAAGGAAAAATTCTACTAGAACATCCTCCACATGCATACTACAGAATTTTGAAGATCACTTGCATAGAATCAAAACTGGGACAAATGTTATGAACAAGTGGTGTAACTTGCCTTGATCCGAGCAGCACTCTACACAATAGTACTCCTCAGTGCACTCCGAACAATCTAACGAAAACACAACATAGATCTAATCACAACTTGCACAAAATAATGCCATAGAAACAATATGCATGCATGCAACATAGTAAGTATGCAAGATTGTGTTCTAAATTGACCAATATAATGTCTTTGGGTTGCTAATGTGTTAGGGATGTTGTTAGTATTCGTTTCCCACAGATTTTAATCAATTTGGATAGTTATTTTAAGTTATAGGCCCATAAGTAGATCCAACCATCTAACTAGCCCCGAATCAGATCTAAGGATCTTAAGCAAGTTTTTATAATTTTAGTCAGTAGGAATTGTAAATACAAATCCAACGCAACAAGAATCGACTAAAACAGAGTTATAATTATTTTTCTAGGAATTAAATACTCAAATCTAAAGATTAAATTATACACCTAAAATACTACTACAAACTCGCCAAAATATTACAAATCTGTGTTCTACTCAATTTTGCGAATCCAACGGTATATTAAACACAAATTTTGGCCAAACGGTTGAATTTCTATGAATTTCGCAAGAATTAAATACAATATGCCAAATTAAACTAATCCTAACAGAATCGCGACAAGTGGCAGCATCTGACTGGTCCAGCTAGACGACGCGGCTGACGCGGCGCGCTTACGTGGACTTCCACGGGGTGCAATGCGATTCGACGATACCCCTATGTTCTTAAGGATCTAATATGAGCCGTTCGTCCTAGATCTAAGGCCTAAGAGAGGGGGGCGAGCTTACCTTCCTCCCGACGACGGCGACTGGCGGCGGTGGCGTTGGTGGTGATGGTCGGCGATGCTTCTCTGGCCTCCCGAGGTGGCGGTCTGGTCGACAGGGTGCGGCAGGTCCTCGCGGTCACGCTCGTATGATCGGCGTCGCCTACCTCCTTCTCAATCCGCGCCAGACGCGGCTGACCGTCTCGGTCTCCGGCGAGACCCCGACGACGAATTATGGGCGGCGCGGGATCCTGATGAAGGGGAAAAAGGCACAGGCGGCGCGACTGTTAGAAGGGTAGGCAAGGGGCAGAGAGGGCGAGGATCGGGCCCTCAATTTTGGTGAACCGCTCACCATCCGAAGCTGCAGCGGCGGAGCTCCGGTGAGATCAAATCAATCTTGCAATCGGCAGCCCTGTGGCGGTTCTCGAATAGATTTAGGGTTCTAGCGGAGCGAGGCACGGGGAATTATATAGGCTTCATGACTTGGCGACGGGGGAACGGATTTGTTCAGAAATCGTCCGAGATTCTCGGTCGGTTACGCGCGGTGGTCGCCGTGTTCGTCCTGGAGACGACGAAGGCGATGACGAGTGGGTCCGAGTGGTCAGTGGGTGCGGGCAGCTGGCGGGGGGCGCTGGTAGTATTAGGCGACACGCAGGCACTGGTGGGTTGGCGTAGCCGACCCAGCTAGGTTAGGCCGCTGTCTCCTTGTTTTATCCTTTATCTTTTTCCATTTTTCTGTTTTACTAAATCTTCAATAACTTTTGCATATCAAACTCAATTTCAGTGAAACTTGTTTCTAAATTTTTGTAAAAATGAGGTGGTCATCTTAGAGCCAGAGAATTTTTATTTTTACATAGTTTTAGAAGGGACAAGTAAGGTAACCCCCTCCTTGCTCATATAGATGAATTTTTAATAGAGTTTTGTTAGGGTTTGGTGATAGGGTTTTGACGCAACTTTAATTTGTATAATGCAATGGTGCAAGGATGATGCATGCTTCTAGTAACATCTTAATATAAAATCTGGGATGTTACAAACCTACCCCCTTAAGAAGAATCTCATCCCCGAGATTCGGGTTGGCTAGCAAATAGGTGTGGGTGTTCCGCCTTCAAATCTTCTTCACGTTCCCACGTGGCTTCTTCCTCGGAATGGTGGTTCCATTGGACTTTGCAGAATCTGATAGTCTTGGTGCGGGTAATCCTTTTGGCTGTTTCCAGTATTTTGATGGGTTTTTCCTCATAGGTAAGGTCATTCTACAATTGAACCTCATCCAGGGGAACTGTGTCTCTTAGTGGTGTTTCGGCCATTTCCGGGTGGCACTTCTTTAGTTGTGATACATGAAACACATCATGAACTGTCAGTCCTTCTGGGCACTCCAACTGATAAACAACTTCTCCTCTAAGGGCCAGAACCTTATAGGGTCCTATGAATCGTGGGGCTAACTTACCCTTGATTCCAAACCTCTTAAATCCTTGTAGTGGTGAAACTCGGAGGTACGCACGGTCCCCTATTTTATAAGTCACATCCCTGTGCTTGGAATCAGCATAGCTCTTTTGTCGGGATTGGGCTACCTTTAGCCTATCTTGAATCTACCGTACCTTTTCCTCGGCCTCCTTGATCAATTCAGGTCCAAACAGACTATGTTCTCCAACTCCACTCCATAACAGCGGAGTCCTACACTTCCTACCATATAGAACTTCAAACGGAGCCATCTTGATACTTGTCTGGTAACTGTTGTTGTACGAGAACTCAGCATACAGAAAGTTATCATCCCAACTAGACCCATAGTCTTGTGCGCAACCTCTCAACATATCTTCCAGAATCTGGTTCACCCTTTCTGTTTGGCCATTTGTTTGACGGTGGAAAGCTGTACTGAATTCTAGTCTGGTTCCAAGAGACTCATGTAACTGTCGCCAAATCTTTGAAGTGAACTAGGTGCCTCTATCAGATACAATTCCCTTAGGGACACCATGCATACTTTCAATCCTTGACATATATATCTTGGCAAGCTTAGCACTTGTATATGTGGTCTTTACGGGGATAAAGTGAGCCACCTTGGTAAAGTGTTCCACCACTACCCAGATAGAATCGAATCCTGAATGAGTCCGGGGCAATCCCGTGATAAAATCCATGCCTACCTTGTCCCACTTCCAGTCGGGTATGGGTAGTGGTTGCAGCAATCCGGCCGGTTTCTGGTGCTCAGCCTTAACTCTGTTGCATACGGCACACGGGGAAATATACTCGGCAATTTCTCTTTTAAAATTATTCCACCAGAATCTATCCTTCACATCCATATACATCTTCGTGTTGGCCGGATGAATTGAGTATGGTGAATCGTGAGCCTCTTGTAAAATCGACTTTCTGATATCGGAGTCATTGGGAACGCACAAACGTTTTCCATACCAAATGGTTCCTTGTTCGTCCAGACGAAAATCTTTTGTCTTCCCTTCACTTATTTTGACTCTTATTTCTTCCAACTCTTTGTCTCCCTTTTGGGCTTCCTTGATTCTCTCTTGAAGAGTAGGCACTATTTCCATAGTCGTTACGTGTCCTTTCGGAACTATTTCTAGCCTGAGATCTTTAATGTGCTTGCATCAATCCTCTGGAAGTTCCCCTGCGGTAAGTCCATTCACATAAACTTTACGACTTAAGGCATCGGCCACCACATTTGCCTTTCTGGGATGGTACTGTAAATCCAAGTCATAATCCTTAATCAGTTCAAGCCATCTTGTTTGCCTCATATTGAACTCCTTTTGGGTGAAGATGTACTTCAAACTCTTTCTGTGAACACATCACAATGTTTGCCCATGAGGTAGTGTCTCCATACCTTGATTGCATGTACCATAGACGCAAGTTCCAAATCATGTGTGGGGTAGTTGTGTTCGTGGTTCTTAAGTTGTCGAGAGGCATATGATACCACTTTCCCATCTTGCATCAATACACTTCCAAGTCCTTGCCGAGAAGCGTCACAATAGACTTGAAAATCCTTTTGGATATCAGGCAGCCACAACACTAGTGCCGTTACAAGGCGTTTCTTCAACTCTTGAAAGCTTGCTTCACATGCCTCGGTCCATAGGAACTTCTTTTCCTTCTTCAACAGTTCCGTCATGGGTTTTGCTATTTTGGAAAAGTTTTCAATGAACCTCCGGTAATATCCTGCGAGGCCCAAGAAACTTCTAATATCTCCCACATTCTTGGATGACTCCCATTCCGTTACGGAAGCTACCTTACTAGGATCTACGGCAACTCCTTTTGCCGACACAACATGACCAACGAAACCCACTTCCTTTAACCAGAATTCGCATTTGCTGAATTTGGCATACAACTTGTTTTCTCTTAGTTTCTCCATAATTAGGCGTAGATGCTTCTCATGTTCCTTCTCATCCTTGGAGCATAGGAGTATATCATCTATGAATACCACGATAAACTTTTCCAAATATTCCATGAACACCTTGTTCATCATGGTCATGAAGTATGTCGGGGCATTAGTTAGTCCAAACGACATCACGGTGTACTCATACAATCCATATCTTGTCGTGAAGGCTGTTTTGGGCACATCCTGTTCTCGAATCTTTAGCTGAAAGTAGCCTTATCGCAGATCGATATTTGAGAACACACTGGCTCCCTTTAACTGATCAAATAGGTCATTGATGTTAGGGAGAGGATACTTGTTCTTGATCGTCACTTCGTTCAGCGAGCGATAGTCCACAACTAGCCTCTTGGTTTTACCCTTTTTTCCACGAATAGCACAGGTGCTCCCCAAGATGATGCGCTAGGTTGGATGAGTCCCTTGTCCAATTTTTCCCTAAGCTGTTTGTTGAGTTCCTTCAACTCGTCTACATCCATCTTGTATGGTCTCTTGGCTATCGGTCCTGTGCCCGGCATCAAGTCAATGAGAAACTCTATATCACGGTCGGGAGGCATCCCGGGTAACTCTTCCGGAAAGACATCCGGGTATTCGTTCACGATGGGTACATCCTGCAAGATAACCCCCTTAAGAGAGTTCACCATAACTTCCTTAAGTGCAAAATTTGACTTGATACGAATCCTCTTTCCTTCCGGTGTTGTGAGCATGACATTCCTTTTGGCACAATCTATGACTCCTTCATATTCGGTCATCCAATTCATGCCCAAGATTATGTCTAATCCTTGTGACTCCAGAACTACTAGACTTGTGGGGAAGATGTGTGTCCCAATCCTTAGTTCTAATCCCCGGAAACCGGAGTTTGCCACTATTTCTCCTCTAGGAGAACTTACCCTTAGAGGATAATCTATAGTCTCTATAGGTATCTTGCCTCTATCCACAAATACCCTTGATATGAATGAATGCGATGCACCAGTATCAAAAAGAACAACTGCAGGAATGCAATTGAGCTTGAACTTACCAATCACGGAGTCTGGTGCATCACAAGCATCCTCCATAGAGACATGATTTACCGTGGCTTTGAAAACGGATTTGGCTTCTTCCTGTTTCCATTGCCATGGTTGTGTCCATTACCATTCCCATTGCCATTGCCATTGCCATTGCCATTCTTCTCTGGGCAAATGGTTGCATAGTGCCCTGTCTTGTTGCACTTAAAGCATGTTACCTCACTGAGATCCTTTCCATTGCTACTATTCCCATTGCGGTGCTTATGCCCATTGTGTTTGTGACCACCATGGTGATGACCGTTATGGTTGTGGCCATTACCGTTATACGGTGGTGGTGAGGAAGTGCGCTGCTTCTGGTACCTGACAGAGTGCTTGTGAGGGTTAGACTTCCTTTTGCGGTTCTCTATGCTCTTCCTCTTGGATTCAACCACAATAGCTCTGTCTGAGAGCTCCTGAAAACTGTCAAACTTCTGATCCACAAGCTGAATAGATATCTCATCATTGAGTCCTCTTAAGAATTCCTCCTGCCTCTTGGCATCAGTGGAAACATCATTGGGTGCATAACGGGCTAGCTTGTTGAAAAACTCACCATACTCGGTGACAGAACGGTGCATCTGGTGTATGTCGCGAAACTCGCGCCTTTTCAGATTCATGACACCAGCAGCCACGTGATGAGTACGGAAAGCTAACTCGAACGGATTCCAAGTGATAGCATCAATATCCTGGTGGGTGACTTGGTAGTTATCCCACCATTATGCTGCAGGTCCTTCAAGTTGGTGCACGGAATAACACACCCTGTCGGCTCCGACAGCTTGCACGGTGTCTAACTTCTTTTTAATTGTGCGGAGCCAGTCATCCTCAATGATTGGTTCAGCGCTGCTAGTGAATGTGGGTGGGTTCAACCTCAGAAACCGAGTCAAGCAATACTGTTGAGGTGGCGGTGGAGGAGGGGGTGGCGGAGGTGGCGCGTGGTTGTTGTTGTTGTTTTTGTTGTTGTTGTTGTTTTGCATGTTCTGTGTGAGCAGTTGGATTGTCACATCCCAAGATTTTCCAAATCTTGTAATGTGAAGAATAAATAAACAAAATAAATATTGTTGAAATTTAGGGTGAAAAGAAACTTTTGTTTCTAAATGGAAACTTAAAATCCCATCTTGAACAAACTTTAGTTAATGTTTGAATCTAACTAAATTCAAACCAAGTGGAATACATTCCTCATAAAATGCACCTTGAAACTTAAACACTTGGAGAATAAACCAAAACTCTAAAACCGTAATGGAAGAAAATCATTTTCAAGTTATCTCTAAGACTATGGATTTGATCCATATAAAAATTGGTCAAACAAACATTTCAAATTGATCAAGAATGACTATTAGAAATATTATGAAACCATATGAAATGGATTCACTTAATTTGGAGCCATAGATAAAATCTTATGAATTTAATAAGATAAGGAAATTGAATTTCCAAAGCTAATAAAGCATCTATCTATAAATCCATACCAAATGGTGAGAAAATAATCCTAATTATATTTAAAAGGATAAAGAAATATTAAATAAGATTTTACAAATTGAAATCACCAAGTGTGGATCTTTAAATAAAAATTATGGATTTTATAAGATAAAGAAAGAAATATTTAATGAGAAATATTTAAAGGCCAAATCAAATCTTGACCTAATCCATAAGCAAGTGGAATAAATATAATCCAAACCCAAATAAAATAATGGATAAAGAACTTTCAAATTATATAAAATGGCATTAACCAAATTCTATTTGAATAATGATAAAATCCCTATTAGAAAGGATTAATTAAATCATAGGAAAATAATATTTGGAATTTACCCAAGTGGAATAAAAGTTGTTTAATTAAACTTAAATAAGATCAAAGAAATCTTCCAAATAAAATTTATGAAATTAAAACTATATATAATTCCATTGGAAATAAAACAAATACCCAATTCAAATGATTTATGAATCATATTAAATATTTTCCAAATAAGTCAAGATGAATTATTTGACACCCTATTAAATAAATAAACCTACTGAAAAGGTTTTGTGAGAATTGAAATTAAATAAGGGTTTAAAATATATTTGATATTAGTTGAACTTAAATGCAGGGGCCTATTTTTAAATAATTAAAAGACGCTAAAAGAATAAAAGAAATATTCTAATTTTGACTCTAAAATGAACTATTAATTAGTATTTGAATCTACACATATTTTGGTTGAGGTTTGAAATCAAAATGATGTTTTAAATAATTAAACAAAATCAAAACAGATTAATAGAAATGGAAAAGGGAAAAAGAATCTGTGCAAAAAAAATAAACAAAAGCAGCCTAGCCCAGCAAGACCCACTGGCCCAGTCCAGCCCACTCTTTCCTTCCCCGAGTCGTTTCTTTCTCACTCAGACCCACACCCGCGCCCGCACTGACGGATGGACCCCACCTCCTCTCTCTTTCTCTTGCTGACCGTTGGACCCCACTGCCCCGTCATCATCGTTCCCGCGACTGATTCATCCCCAAATCACGCCAGCAGTTTTCCGCTTTGATTTCTGCAGATAAATTCGCAACAATGGAGGCGTTAATCTCTCCAACGTCCATGCCTATTAAATCACCTGTCTATTCTCTCTCTTTGTCCTCACTTTCCAGCTCCTCTCTGCCCCAATGCTGTTCTAATTTGGAACCACACCGCGCTGTCTCCGACGAGCCTCTCCAGCAAATTCCGGCGAACCGCAACCGCTCCTCGCCTCCCACTGCACGCGAGCTTACTCCCCAGTTCCGTGCGCACCTGCCCGTGTGCTCCACTCATCCACGCGCATCCCCTAGCATCGGCAACGACGACACCAAGCACCACCGCCGTCTGCCATTTCCTCCGGCGAGTTCCCCTGGTAAGCTCGGACCGCCCCGGTGTTTATCGATGATGCTCGCATGATCCCTGGTGCCGTACACGTCTAACCGTACCTTGCGTTTGCCGTAGGGTGACCTGTAGCCTCGCCCCCGTCGACAACTGAGCGAGCCTGACGCCGTCACTGACTCCGGCGAGCAATCCACGTAGCTCCAGCGCGCCCCTCGACTAGCAGACCGCACCTTGAGCTTCACCTCGACCAGGCGAACACTGTTAGCAACTCCCCTCCTTCCCTTGCTTCCTGTAGTCGCTAGTCGCCGCCACCAGAGCGCGTCGCCGCCAGTCGCCGCCGCCAGCACCGCTGGTTATTGGTAAAGGCGATGAGTACCGTAGGATCTTAATCTGACGAGTGTGAATAGATTCAACCCGAAGCGGTATGGAGCCACCTGTGCCACTCGATCTAATTTAATCCAACGCTCCATACAGATCGATCTGAGCGATACGGCAGCGGCGAATAGGAACAAGACACGTGGCCCTGTCTGTTTTAATAAAAACAGATTTGATCTATTTGTTGTTCAATTTTGTAAAATTCATAACTTTCAAACCACACGTCCAAATTTTGCAAATTTTATATCAATGGAATCACCAAGACAAGTACTTTCTGACCATGCACTTTGTTTAGTAAAGTGTTTCTGTTAAAATGGTTATATTTGCAGAAACTTGTGTAGGCATATTTAGAATATAGAATTTGTTCTAAAATGATTTTTGAGATAAAACCTTTGACAAATGGTTTTATTTGAACCTACTGACCATAGAAATCAATTTGTGGTTTCAAAAACATATTTTGTGAAGCAAAAGAATAAATCTTTGTTTTAGACCATTTCTAGTCAAATAAAAATGTTGTTATATGTTAAAAATACATTTTGGAGGAAAATCTTTGGGAAATGTTTTCATTTAAACTCTCTGACCCTAAACACAAAGTTTTATGATTTGAAAACATATTTGGTGAACCTTATAAAGATTGTTACTTTGTTAAAGACATTTTCAACCACATAAAATATTGATTTGGTTTAAAAATGGTTTATAGATAAAATCTTTTGCAAATGGTTTTGGCACTTTATAAAATGACCAATAGGTGTTTTCAAATGTTTATAACCCATTATAAACCACTTTTCCAAATAAAACAATCTTTGGCATGCTTGCGTGAATTACCTTGTTTTTAATATTTTATGTGATGTTTGCTTGAATGGTAGATTGAAATTGTACCTTGCTTGATTGAAATGTAGTGATTTGAAGAGTGTGAATATTACAAGGACAAGGAGTGAACTTATATTATCTACCAAGAAGGCAAGTGATGCTTCATACTTTTGTCCCATTATTTTCACTATGCATTAGTGATATTTCTAAGTAGGACCTGCATGGAATTTTTGCTAAGTATAAACTATTCCATGGGAAATCCTAGTAGATGAAACCTTAGTAGAAATTACCTAAGTTAAGATTCCTACTACTATCTTGCTTAGCCTAGCTAGTAGGAAACAAAGGTGGTTTATATATTCATGCTATGGAATATTTCTAAGTCAAGGACTTGTGTTTTGTTTAATAAAACAACTAAGTGAATGAATCACCTGGGTGGAATGGAAGGAATGGTTTTTGTTGAGTGGTTACACAAGGACCATTTCTATGGTTTACCTTGTGTATCTCACTTGTGGATGGCCACCCAGGAACAAAGAGATTTGAGATGTCAAATGTTGAGAAGCTTTAAGTGCAGCCACTTGGCATTATGGGCTCTGCCTGGATCATATAGGTTGCAATAACTTAGCCAAATGGACAGTTGGTGGTAGGGGTTTGATAGGTTGGAGCGCGTCCATTCTGGTCTAAGGGAAGGCTTCTGAAAGATCTTGTCTTGGTGAAACCATGTCTTGTGGGGAAAGTGCACCACCTCTGCAGAGTGTAAAATCTATTTTGAGCAAAGCAAGCCTAAGATCCACTTAGCCAAATGCATATAGATGATAGACTCCACTATACTACCATAGTATCACTTGCCAATACAATTCAAATATATTGACCCTTTTGGCTGTAACTTATTATTTTGCAGGTTTGTTGATGTTAGTGAAGTTTATTGATTAGGATTACAAGTCTACAACCAACATGACTGCCTGTGGCATTTTGAAGATGAAGGACTCCATGCTATAGTTATTTCTGCTGCAATGTAATGAGATAGCCAAATGAGCTATGTAAGATGCAATGAATTATTTTATACCTGGTTATAAAGTTGTATTATGACCTTTGTTTCTTGATATTACATCTTAACTGTGGATGCTAGCTATTGATCCAGGGACTAGCATTGTAAACACAGGGATCTCTACCTTATTAAAGGTTGGGAACCTTACAGGGATCAGCTGGTTCTGAGTGGCCAAAAGTTGTGCAATCTCTAGGGGAATTTCATTGTTCGCTTGTCTTGGCGGCATCTGTGGGGTTAGAGAAACAAGTTAAGAAATAGACAGAAAGACTAAGTAGTAAACTCCTACCCTTATGAAAACAGGCAGACGAGACACAAATAGCACAAGTTTAACACAAAAATCATCCAAGTTAAACTAAACCAAACATGTCTTGGTATTTATTACAATCGCGAATAACGTTCTACTATAGAATTTAAAGGTGGTCCAACTATTACACATCCTCCACTCCTTCCTCTTCCTCGTCCTCGAACGAGTAGCCCTCCTGCTCTAGGGTTGCCTTGTACAGCTCCATCTCCTTTGTGGTGGCTTCTAGCTTCTCTTGGAGGTCCTTTATCTCATCAAGCAGCTTCTAGGTAGTGGCTTCTAGCTGCTCCTGAAGTCCCTCCTTCTCGCCTTGTAGTTCCTCCACTAGGCTTGACTTCTTCGCGGCTTCAAGTTGCTTTGCCAAGTCCCTCTTGGAAGCACGCACATCATTGATTATCTTGCAAAGTCCCTCAGTTTGTACTTCAGTTCCCTTGATTTCCAGTTTGAGTTCCCTAATCCTCTTGTTTTTATTTATCACCCTCTTCTCTTGGTTAGCGAACTTCTTCTCTTGGTCCTGGAACTTCACCTCTTGGAGCTTCATTGCCTCCTCCTGCTGCTTGATTATTTCCTCCTTCTCCTTGATGAGGGCGCATAACTCATCGTTCCTTAGCATCTCGAGGAAGCTGCCTTTTTCAAGGTCATGGATGTGGCACTCCAAGTCTTGATATTGGGTCCTTCGGTGCTTAGTAGAAGTTCTTTCCTCAAAGGATAACTTCATGTTAATTCCTTCCTCATCTCGCCTTCCAAAAAGGCCGTCGCATTATCCTTGGAGAACCTCGTGATGGCGTCCACATAGGCGACCAATGAGCTACTGCAAGCTGATGCTAAAGGCCTTCTCCTTGGATTCGCTAACGATGTGGATTGCTAAGTCCTTCTCTGGGTGCTTGCCTCGCTCTTGTCCTGGCTGGATGACTTTGACCCCCCAGCAGCCGTCCTTGTGGAGTTTCTTCATTGTGCTTCCCTGGATTATTGGCAGGGGAAGGTCCAAACGTGTGAGGAGATCCATGAGGCATCCGCCAAAGCGAAGGGGCTCGATGTCCGCGACGGTGTCGTAGAGGAATCTTGACATCTTTAAGTTGTAAAAATGAACATTAGATACTTAAACAAGTAGAGGAAGCAGGTACTAGAAGTGCGAAAAATAACTTAGAAGAAAAACCAAGTAAGGCACATAAGTTAAAGGTGGTTCCAATCCTAGGGTCACGTCCTACAGGCAACGATGTGCTCTGATACCATCTGTTGTGACCTTGGATCAATAAAGATCCTAAGTCCCTATGATTTACATGCTAGTCCCTGGATCAATAGCTAGTACTCACAGTTGATGAATATCATGTAAAACAAAAGTCATTATTACACGGAGAATCCAGAGTATGAATTTATTACAATTTTGCTTAGCATTAAGCTAGCACAAAATAACAGCAGAAACATAAAGCAGCTTCAGTCCATCAACACCCCACGCTTGTCGAGTGTAGACTCGCGATCCCTACGCACCTTTCAATCTTCAGATTCTGCACATAAGACGTGCAACTAACAAGTTGGGTCAATACTTTGAATGTCAAATTACACCAAGGAAGGAAAAGACTAACTCTACATGCATGGCTAGTTAGGCTGTGGAGTTTATTTGCTCAAAGATAGTTTTCATAAGTATGGAGAAGAAGAGAATATTTCCCTACTTTGTAAACATTTGTTTAAGTAATATATGATCAAATGGCACACGAGGATATTACTCACCAAGTGCCCAAACAACCTAACAGTTGGATTTTACTCACCAAGTTCCCAAAACCCTCACAATAGCGATATGACTCACACCTTGGGTTTTTAGAAAAACTTTAAGCTTTTGAAAGGGAGAGAGATGAAGACCCTTCAGAGGCCCCATCCATCAGATGCTCAAGTGTTCTTTTTCGTGAACTCGGTTGATCGATCAGATTGCAATACTCTTGGGAGTTTGTGCACTTTACCCACAATCCACGATCAAGTCCTTTTACAGTCAAGACCATGGCGAGGATTTCCCTTAGTAGCCCCTCTACCTTATGTATCCAACCGTGCCAATAACCTCCAAATGTTGGTACCCAGGTGAGGTTGCCCACTAAGTACTAGGCCAAGACAGAGCCCATATGTATTGTGGATGCACTAGAAGCTTCTGAATTCTGAAACATGGCAGACTTCTTTGATTTCTGGGCGGCCGTCCTCCACCAAAATCTCACTCGTTGTCCCGACAACCATTCCTCCCGGAAGAAAAACTTACTTTTATTTTTAAGTGGATTTGAGAAGAAAAGTTTGCTCAAGAGAGCCTCTATACTTAGAAAAAAATTCATATTCTTTCGAACCCCCCAACTGTACTTTATATATATAGCATAGCAAGCAAATTAGCAAAAATAGGGGTAACCTATTAGGAGGAAAAAATCCTAAGTATAAATCTACTCATGGCATACTACAAAATCATCGCACTTGCAAAATAATACTAAGGAAAAATTCTACTAGAACATCCTACACATGCATACTACAGAATTTTGAAGATCACTTGCATAGAATCAAAACTGGGACAAAAGTTATGAACAAGTGGTGTAACTTGCCTTGATCCGAGCAGCACTCTACACAATAGTACTCCTCAGCGCACTCCGAACAATCTAACGAAAACACAACATAGATCTAATCACAACTTGCACAAAAAAATGCCATAGAAACAATATGCATGCATGCAACATAGTAAGTATGCAAGATTGTGTTCTAAATTGACCAAGATAATCTCATTGGATTGCTAATGTGTTAGGGATGTTGTTAGTATTCGTTTCCCATAGATTTTAATCAATTTGGATAGTTATTTTAAGTTATAGGCCCATAAGTGGATCCAACCATCTAATTAGCCCCGAATCAGATCTAAGGATCTTAAGCAAGGTTTTATAATTTTAGTCAGTAGGAATTGTAAAGACAAATCCAACTCAACAAGAATCGACTAAAACGGAGTTCCAATTATTTTTCTAGGAATTAAATACTCAAGTTTAAAGATTAAATTCTACACCGAAAATACTACTACAAACTTGCCAAATTATTACAGATCTGTGTTCTACTCAATTTTGCGAATCCAACGGTATATTAAACACAAATTTTGGCTAAACGGTTGAATTTCTATGAATTTTGCAATAATTAAATACAATCTGCCAAATTAAACTAATCCTAACAGAATCGCGACAAGTGGCAGCATCTAACTGGTCCAGCTAGACGACGTGGCGCGCTGACGCAGACTGCCACGCGGCGCAACGCGATTCGACGATACCCCTTCGATCTTAAGGATCTAATCTAAGCCGTTCGTCCTAGATCTAAGGGCTAAGAGAGGGGGGCAAGCTTATTACCTTCCTCCCAACGGCGGCGACTGGCGGCGGCGGCATCAGTGGTGATGGTCGGCGACGATTCGGTGGCTTCCCGAGGCGGTGTTGTGGTCGATGGGGTGCAGCAGGTCCTCGCGGTCACGCTCGTATGATCGGCGTCGCCTCTCTCCTTCTCAATCCGCTTCAGACGTGGCTGACCGTCTCGGTCTCCGGCGAAACCACGATGACAAGTTGTGGGCGGCGCGGGCTCCTGATCAAGGGTAAAACGCACAGGTGGCGCGACTGTTAGAAGGGGGGCAAGGGGTAGAGAGGGGGAGGATGGGACCCTCAATGTTGGCGAAGCGCTCACCGTCCGAAGCTGGAGCGGCGGAGCTCTGGTGAGAGCAAATCGATCTTGCAATTGGCAGCCCTGCGGCGGTTCTCGAATAGATTTAGGGTTTTTAACATCCCAAAAATATTAAAATAGAAACATCAAACTCTAATCTTCAAAATTAGGGTTAACAAAAACTTTTCTAAATAAAAATAGGAAAGCATGCATCTGTGTATGCATTCCAATTTGGATTCTTTTGAATTGCCTTGTTTATGTGTTTCTTTGCTTGTAAAAGGATTCTTAGGTGAAGTAAACATCATCTAAACAATCCCCACACTTTTCCCAAAGACAAATAAATCAAAACAAACAAAATAAGGGAATGGTCATTTTGGCCAATTTAACTCCCATGCCTACTTTGGCTATCTCTAACTTTCAGAACTTAACAGAAACTTGTTTGGATCTTTGCACCCCTTGATAGTACTCTTAACAAAGTATCAAGGCCCACTTTGTGATCATCAAAAACATTTGAATGCATAGTTTAAAGGACAGTTCAAAATTGAATCTTTATCATATGGGAAGATCCCACTTTTTCAAAAACCACTCAAACAAGCTCAACTTTCAAAACCCAAGCATCCACAGACTCACCAGCACATGCCTATCACACGCACCAAAAATCTTTTCAAAATTCAAAACTTGAGTTCTTGCGGCCATTTCATCAAACACTTCGAGGCAACAAATCAATCTGGCCAAACTTCACTGTTTTGAGCAGTAATTTGGCTAAGCAATGTTCACCATTGATAACCCTTGTCTCCCTTAGTGCCAACCAGTGCTTGGACAAACCCTAGACCCTACCCTTTGCCCCATGCCATGGCAACTCGAGCACCCCCTTGCCAGCCGACCAAGGCTAGCTAGCCAGAGCAAGCACCAAGCCTAAACAACATGTCTAGGACACAGCCCACCGTCCACCGCCACCCCCTGTCCAGCGCTTGAACCCTGCCAGCCACTGGACCACACGCCCAAGCTATGCCAAGCTTCTCTGAGCGCATGCCGGGAGCGCGCCAAAGCGCCACCCTCGACACACGCCCACAGACCGAGCGCCGCCCTCGCCGCGTGCATACGCGATCACCACCGTCCCAGGAGACCGCCAGACATCCCCATTCGCCGCCCCATCCCTCACAGCCACCGCTCGCCGTCGAAGACGCCGCCTCTGCCGCGCAGAGCATCGCATGTTCCAGACCGTTTGCCACCGCCCCTACACGCGCATTAAAGCCATAGAGGATCGCCAGGAGACCATCGATCGATCGCCACCGCCGGCCATGCCTCTAGCAGCCCATAGCCATGTCGCCACCGTCGCCTGCCCATCCCGTTTGGTCTCGTCGTCGAGACTATAAATAGATGCCTCCTCCACCTAAACTCTTCACACCATCTCACTCCCCTCTCCTCATTGATCGTTCCACCCCATTCCCGGAGCAAGGCGAGCAACGCATCGCCTGAATTGCGCCGGAGCAGGCCGCCTCTGGAGAAGAAGGGCGCCGTCGATTTCGTCCACCCCAGGAGAAGCTGCCGGTAGTAGGAGGTTCGCCGTCGTCGACTTCGTCGTTTGCCCGCATCGCTGACCCTCTCCTGAGCCCCGGTGAGCCTCCCACAACCCCCACTGCCGCTAGTGTTCGATCTTGCCGGTGACTAGTTCATCGTCTACGACGACCCTCAACCATTGATCTTACTTCTAATCCAACGCACCACGTTTCCCCGTACCGCTTCGCACCCCCTGTCTCACTGACGTGTGGGGACAGCAACTTAACCAGCCCGCGCAAGCACTGTGCTTAGCAGGCCGGCCCAGTATCGTTTCCCACGCAGCCCACTCGTTTGAATTTGGATTTTTCCATTTTCATTCAACCACAGTTCTGTACCTAGTTTCAAAAATCAACCCAGCTCGATTCAGTGAACCAAATTGAATGAAACCAATTTTGTTAGAAAGGTCTTGAAATGCTGAATCCAAGCCTGTTGGATTTAAATCATTTGAATCCAAGCCCATTGGATCTAAATCATTTTGGTAAATATAACAATGCAGAACCTTTTCTGCATTCAAACATTTTTCAAATTTAAACCGTAATAGCTTTTGAGTTGATTCCAACTCTCAAAGATCACATTTGATCATACCTTTCAGAATATATAAAAACATTTGGGTTTACTTACAGAAATAATGTCCAAGTAATAAAAGAATGCCACATAAGCATTTCTAGTCACTTTATTTAATTAAAATAAAAGGTTAAACCTTATTAAATTGTGACACCACTTTAAATAACATTCCCATGGACTAAAATATGTGGTAATGACATGTGTCAACATGATCCCATGTTTGGTTTGTAGATTCTAGGAAGTTTACTTAAGTGACTTGTAGTCTAGGAAGATACTTGAAGGTTGCATAAAGAGCATAAAATTTGGCCTAAGCTAGAAAACCTTGATATCATCCTAAGACATGAGGTGGTACTTAGTTGAAACTCCACTTGTTTATCACCCCTCATTCGTACTCACCCCATTTGTAGATGTTAGTGATAAGTATAAAACTTGATCATCTTTAGATGGGAATACTTCGTGAAAAATGGTTATGAAAACCTTAGAATGATGGATCATTCTACTGACATGTTTTGGCATGTGTTTCCAAACACCAGATGATTTTGGTGATGAAAATGTTGAGGCATGAGCCTGAGCCCTGTATAAAACTGATGGTTGTCTGGATGCGATACCATTCCAATTTTACCGTACAACCACAATACCCGAGAATTGGGTAGGGCTTGACTGGAAATTTATATACCTTAGTTTTGGTTCCCTCACGACCAAGGTCTGAGCTGAGGCTACCTTGTGAAGATTGTCCACCTGTGCAGTACCCAAGATGACAGTTGGTCATGGTTGGGAGGCCAAATTCATAGGAGAGGTGCCTATACTAGGGCGTGTAATTGAATGGTTAGGATTGATTATCCGCATACTGAGTATGGTGAATTCAGGATTTGTTCCTGACGGATGTATCAAATGTTGTGGTGAAAGTGTACAATCTCTGCAGAGTGTCAAACTATTCGAATAGCCGCGTCCGCGGTTATGGACAGTTGGAGTGGCCATACTGTTCCCCTGTCAGATGTTTTCAAAATGACTTGTGAAATGACTGGAGACTTTGACTTGACCACAACAGAGTTGTGGCATGAGATACAATTTCCCACTTAGGTGTTATAAAATTTGACTAGCTTTCTCTTGCTTATGAACTTAGTAGAGGTAAATCTGGCTTTTTGCATAACAACCCTAGAGCTTAGTGTCCTACTACAAAAACCCCCTTCACTTGTTAGTATTAGTTTGCGAGTATTAAAGAGTACTCATGGCTTTGTCCCTGGCTATTCCCGTGGCCATGCTATGAAGAGGAGTACCTGGAGGATGGACCCCAGGAAGGTTACGACAACTAGGATCATCTCCCATCGTCAGCATTGCCTGTGACCCCGAAGATGGAGCCTCGCCTACGCTACCTTTATTATTACGTATTTCCGCTGCTTGAGTTGTATTAAGAACTGGATCATGAGATCCTTATTTGTGTAAGACCTTATGTATGGTTTATAATGGATGATGTACTGTGGTATCCAATTCTGTTATGTCTCGCAAAAATGGTAATCCTGGGATTGCGATGTATGGCATAACAGGCATCTGGGATTAAAAATCCGGGTGTTGACAAGTTGGTATCAGAGCCATCCTGACCATAGGAGACCCTAGTTAGACTGGACGTTTGAATCAAAACCAAAGAAAGCAAATATTTACAAAAACTTATTCCCATTCTTATCACTTTGATTCTTTGATGAAAATTCATGTTCCTCAAAAACTCTTGAAAAATACATAAAACTTGACACACTTGATCACTCTACTAACTTACTCATCCTATATTCCTATAGATGGACATGAAGTACATCAAGTTTTATCAGTTGGGGAATGGAGGAGACCTTATCTTTGAGATGGATTTGGACCAGCTTTTGGAACTTCTGGAGCGTCCGCACCCCGAGTTATTCGGAGCTCAGCTCAATGATCAAGGAGGAGAAGATCTGTAGTGGCTAATTGTTGCAAGTCTCCGAGGAAAGATTGAACCTCCCACTGCTGAGGGAATTCAGTTTACCTTAAGAGAGAACAACTGGCTCGATGGACTTGCCAGGGCCATGCAAGAAGCTCTTGCCCGTTTGTGTGGGCAGAGTATCAACCAGATCAAGGGTACCCGCTTTGAGTTTTGCCCAATGCATGATGCTAATGGACAGCCACTGGAAGCCCCATACCACCACGAGCTGAAGACTCAGTTGGACCACCTTAGCTTCATGATGTACGATCGTCAGCAGGAGTTGGATAATTGCCGTGACTACTCTAACCACAAGTCCGCCATCATCAAGACGAAGGATCAGACCATCGCCATGTTAGCAAAGGATCGCAAGTCTCGCCGCCGTCAGCTCGACAAGAAGGAGCGCATTATTGCACATCTTCGCCACCGTATCTCGTCTTTGGAGGATCTTCGTGGAGACCCCTACTCCTATCTCAGCGATGATGATGATTTTCTGGAGGATCGGGCTATGGACTTCTTCACCGATGACGATGATTTCGCCTTCATGAATGACGACGGTGATGATGAGGATGACGACTACACGGACTCCAAGGAGTAGTAGCACTTGATCACTAGCATAGTGAGTAGTATTCGGTCCCACCGTATCGTAGTTTCCAGAATGGTTCCTAAAACCATCTGTTTACCTTTGTTGTGGTGTGAGTTGTATCGTGTGAATGAATGAATGAAAAGCATGTTTCTAGAAAATCTGTGTCAAACTTTAAATTTTTTTCAAAGTCCCAAAACCTTAGAAATTTCCCTCTTTTCTCGTGATCTATATCAATCTTCAGATGCCACCCGGAGGAAGTGGTTCATCCCCGGACACGATGTTGCAGATCCTGCAAATGTTGGTTTCTGACCGCGAAGCTAAAAGAGCCGAACGTCAAGCCAACCTAGCCACCCTTCAGCAGATAGCTCAGCTAGCCCACAACAACCAAGGCCGAGGAAATCAGGACAACCATGGATCTAAGCTCAAGAATGTCCAGAACACCAACCCGCCTGTTTTCACTAAGTCGGAAGAACCCCTAGATGCCGAAGATTGGCTGCAAACCATGGAAAATAACCTAGAAGTCATTAGAGTGGAAGCCAACAAGAAAGTTCTGTTCGCCACCCATTATCTATCCGGAGATGCCAGAGCATGGTCAAACAGTGTTCGTGCCATGAACGGAGGACAGATGATGACCTGGGAGGAATTCAAAGTCAAGATCAGCAGAACCCATGTGCCACCAGGTTTGATCAAGAGGATGAGAGATGAGTTCAGAGAACTGAAGCAAGGAAGGATGACCGTAGTGGAATACCGTGACAAATTTTTGTCATTATCTAGGTACGCCCCGGATGAGATCGACACCGAAGCCAAGGAGAAGGGGAGATTCCTGAAAGTTCTGCACGATGAGATGCAGACAGTGTTAGTCAATATCCCCTTTGCTGATATTGAAGCCCTGGTCGACTCTGCCATCCAGATGGAAGGAAAGATCAACCAAGCCAATGAGAACCGCAAGAGTCGCATGATGCATTAGCGAGGAACCCATCAGACCCCAAAGTATCGCCCTAACCCATCTCCAGGATTTGCCCCGAGAACCAATAGACCCCCGATGAATCGTCCGACCTATCCCAACCGTGGAAACCCTAGGACCGGAGGAAATCACAACAACCGCGACAACTATAGAAATTTCAACCGTGCGCCACCCAAGTTCAACAACAATGCTACCGCCAACACCAACACTGCCTCGAGGACTGGAAGCAATGCTGTGCCTGTTGCAGCAATGGACAAGTCGCAGGTAACTTGTTATGACTGTGGAAATAAGGGTCACTACTCCAACGAGTGCCCCAACAAGAAGAATGCCGCAGCCACCAATACCAATGCCCCAGCGCAACAGCAGCGTCATGTTCAGCCCGGAAGAAGATTTGCCCCAGGGAATTCCCTCAACCGCAATGGCCGCCTTTTTCTCATGCATGCTGAAGAAGCTCAGGAAACGCCAGAAGTCGTGCTGGGTATGTTTTCTGTTAATTCAGTACTTGCTCGAGTGTTATTTGATTCTGGTGCATCGCACTCATTTGTCACCGAAGAATTTGCATGCACTAGTAAAATTCAACCAACCAAACTGAAGCATGTTATGATCGTTCAAATTCCCGATTTAACCACCAAAGCTAGGCAAATTTGCAAAGCCGTCCCTATTCGAATCCATGGCATAGATTGATATGCTAATCTGATAGTACTCGGAACTAAAGGTTTGGAAGTAGTACTAGGATTGGATTGGATGTCCAAACATAAAGGATTGATTGATTGTGCCAAGAAAGCCATAAATATGACCAGTACAGCCGGAATATCAGTCGAGCATATATCTGAAACCTTACCTCGTCAATTCAAGTGCAACAAGAGTATAGCCCAACCTACCATTGACCAAGTCCGGATAGTCTGCGAATACCCCGATGTATTTCCAGATGTTTTTCCCGGTATGCCCCCAGATCGGGATATCGAGTTTATCATCGAACTAATCCCCGGAACAGGACCCATAGCCCAGAGAAGATATAGTATGAACCCGTCTGAACTAGAAGAACTGAAGAAGCAACTGGGTGCCATGCTGGAAATTGGATTGATTCAACTAAGTGCGTCACCATGGAGATCACCTGTTGTTTGTGGACAAGAAAGATGGAGGTAACCGTTTGTGTACGGATTATCGGAAGTTGAACGATGTCACCATCAAAAACAAGTACCCGTTGCCCAAGATAGAAGATTTGTTTGATCAGTTGACCGGTGCCAAAGTGTTTTATAAGATTGATCTTAGGACTGGCTATCATCAACTCAAAATTCGTGCAGAGGATATTCCAAAGACTGCTTTTACCACCAGATATGGATTATACGTGTATACCGTTATGTCTTTTGGATTAACCAATGCCCCCGCTTATTTCATGAATCTCATGAATAAGATTTTTATGGACTTCCTAGATAAGTTTGTCGTTGTTTTCATCGATGACATTCTGATTTATTTCAAATCGGAAGAAGAACATGAGCTACACCTAAGGACCATTCTTGGAACCCTTAGAGAGCATCAGCTGTATGCCAAGTTTAGCAAATGTGAATTCTGGTTACAGGAGGTAGGATTCCTCGATCACATTGTATCAGCCGGAGGAATTGCCGTTGACCCTGCCAAAATGAAAGATGTCGAAGATTGGCAAGCCCCAACCACTCAAACCCAAGTTCGTGCATTTCTCGGATTGGCGGGATACTACCGCAAGTTCGTAGAAGGATTCTCGAGTATCGCCAGAACCATGACCCAATTTCTGAAGAAGGACAAGAAGTTTGAATGGACCGACAAATGTGAAGCGAGTTTTCAAGAACTCAAGAGGAGATTGATTTCAGCCCCAATCCTAATCATGTCGGATATCACGAAGCCCTTCGACGTGTATTGTGATGCATCCAAGATCGGTCTCGGATGTTTTATCTATCTCAACAACTGAAACAACATGAGCAAAATTACCAAACCCATGACCTCGAACTCGCAGCCGTAGTTTTAGCCCTGAAGACATGGAGGCATTACCTGATGGGAAATCGTTGTGAGATTTATTTGGATCACAAGAGCCTGAAGTATATATTCACTCAGAAGGAGCTGAATATGAGGCAGAGAAGATGGATTGAGTTAATCAAGGATTACGATCTGGACATTCACTATCACCCTGGTAAAGCCAATGTGGTAGTAGATACCCTTAGCAGATTGTCGTGCCGCTTGAACTCCATGATTTTGAAGGAGCAACCAAGCTTGCACAAAGAGATGGAAGATTTTCGAATGGAATTAGTGAGTGAAGGATTTTTGGCTAGCATAGAACTTCTACCCACTTTGATCAGCCAGATCAAAGACGCACAGAAAGGAAATGCTAGTATTGACGGAATCAAGCGTCGTATCGGTACAGACAAAGTACCTGGATTCACCGAAGACGAAGAAGGAGTTCTGTGGTACAAAGGACGCCTTTGTGTACCAGCAGATTCTGAGTTGAAAGAAGTTATTCTGAAGGAAGCTCATGATACTCTTTATTCTAGCCGCCCCAGAGGAACTAAGATGTATCAAGATTTGAAAGAGAAATTTTGGTGGCATAAGATGAAGAGAGAAATCGGAAGCTAGATCGCCAAGTGTGATATATGTCAGCGAGTCAAGGCAGGACATCAAAGACCCGCTGGATTATTGCAACCCTTGCAGATTCCAGAATGGAAATGGATTCCGTTGGAATGGACTTTATCACCGGATTTCCTACTTCTAGTAGGGGAAATGACTATCTGGGTCATAGTGGACAGATTGTCCAAAGTCGCCCATTTCTTACCCGTCAAAACCACATATCAGAGTTCGAAGCTAGCGGAGTTATACATCGCTAGAATCGTTAGTTTGCATGGAGTCCCCAAGAACATCGTATCGGATCGAGGAACTCAGTTTACCTCGAGTTTCTGGAAGAAAGGCCAAGAAGGTTTAGGAACCCGCCTAGATTTTAGCACCGCGTATCACCCTCAGACCGACGGACAAACGGAGTGAGTAAATCAGATACTCAAAATATGCTGAGAGCATGTGGGTTAGAATATGGATCTAAGTGGGAAGACTTTCTGCCGTTTGCAGAATTTTCATACAACAACAGTTATCAAGCTAGTTTGCAAATGACACCATTTGAATTCATGTACGAAAGGAAGTGTCGCACCCCTTTGAACTGGTCGGAAGTAGGAGAGAGTCAGATTTTTGGACCCGATATCCTACGAGAAGCAGAAGAGAAGGTTCACGAGATTCGTGAGCACCTCAAGACAGACCAGTCAAGACAGAAGAGTTACACTGAAAAGAGACGTCGAGACCTCGCCTTCAACATAGGAGATTTTGTGTATCTAAAAGTGTCGCCATTGAAGGGAATGTAGCGTTTCTAGCTGAAAGGAAAGTTAGCCCCCAGATATATCGGACCCTTCAAGATTCTGAACCGTCGAGAAGAAGTGTCGTATCAATTGGAACTGCCCGCAGATATGTCAGCCGTGCACAATGTGTTCCATATCTCATTACTTCGCAAGTGCCTTGAAGTTCCGGAGAAGACGGAAGTGTTCAAGAATATCGATCACCGGACGATAGAGATCAATGATGACCTGACCTATCCTGAAGTACCCATTCATATTTTTGAAGAAGCTTTCCGAACTACCAGAAGCCGAAGCATCAAGTTTCTCAAGAATTAGTGGAGCAACAACACAGAAGAGGAAGCTACCTAGGAGCGCGAGGATCACATCAGGACGGAGTTTCCCGATCTCTTCAAATCCTAGGTAATCTTTTCGTCCTTTTTCAAATCTCGAGACGAGATTTTGTTTAAGGGGAAAGGTTTGTAACATCCCAAAAATATTAAACTAGAATTATCAAACTCTAATCTTCAAAATTAGGGTTAACAAAAACTTTTCTAAATAAAAATAGGAAAGCATGCATGTGTGTATGCTTTCCAATTTGGATTCTTTTGAATTGCCTTGTTTATGTGTTTCTTTGCTTGTAAAAGGATTCTTAGGTGAAGTAAACATCATCTAAACAATCCCCACACTTTTCCCAAAGACAAATAAATCAAAACAAACAAAATAAGGGAATGGTCATTTTGGCCAATTTAACTCCCATGCCTACTTTGGCTGTCTCTAACTTTCAGAACTTAACATAAACTTGTTTGGATATTTGCACCCCTTGATAGTACTCTTAACAAAGTATCAAGGCCCACTTTGTGATCATCCAAAAACATTTCAATGCCCAGTTTAAAGGACAGTTCAAAATTTATCATCCAAAAACATTTGAATGCCTAGTTTAAAGGACAGTTCTTGCGGCCATTTCATCAAACACTTGGAGGCAACAAATCAATCTAACCAAACTTCACTGTTTTGAGCAGTAATTTGGCTAAGCAATGTTCACCATTGATCACCCTTGTCTCCCTTAGTGCCAACCAGTGCTTGGACAAACCCTAGCCCCTACCCTTTGCCCCATGCCATGGCAACTCGAGCACCCCCTTGCCAGCCGACCATGGCTAGCTAGCCAGAGCAAGCACAAAGCCTAAACAGCTTGTCTAGGACACAACCCACTGTGCACCACCACCCCTGTCCAGCGCTCGAACCCTGCCAGCCACTGGACCACACGCCCAAGCCATGCCAAGCTTCTCTGAGCGCATGCCGAGAACGCGCCAAAGCGCCACCCTCGACACACGCCCACAGACCGCGCGCCGCCCTAGCCGCGTGCATACGCGATAACCACCGTCCGAGGAGACCGCCAGACATCCCTGTTCGCCGCCCCATGCCTCACAGCCACCGCTCTCCATCGAAGACGCCGCCTCTTCCGCGCAGAGAATCGCATGTTCCAGACCGTTTGCCACCGCCCCTACACGCGCATTAAAGCCATAGAGCATCTCCAGGAGACCACCGATCGATCGCCACAGCCGGCCATGCCTCTAGCAGCCCGTCGCCATCTCGCCACTGTCGCCTGCTGTAGAGGTCCCAACCTTTAATAAGGTAGAGATACCTATGTTTACAGTGCTAGTCCCTGGATCAATAGCTAGCATCCACAGTTAAGATGTAATATCAAGAAACAAAGGTCATAATACAACTTTATAACCAGGAATAAAATAATTTATTACATCTTACATAGCTCATTTGGCTATCTCATTACAATGCAGCAGAATATAACAATAGCATGGGGTCCTTCATCTTCAAAGTGCCACAGGCAGTCATTTTGGTTGTATACTTGTAATCCTAATCAATAAACTTCACTGTGGTAGTTACAGCCACAAGGGTCAATACATTTGAATTTGTATTGGCAAGTGAAACTATGGTAGTATAGTGGAGTATATCATCTATATGAATTTCGCTAAGTGGAGCTTAGGCTTGCTTTGCTCAAAATAGATTTTCCTTATCTTTTGAAAACACTAAGTTTTTGTTTGTCAAAAATCACCCAAGGCATCTTCCGATAGAAATTGGTGATCCTTCAACCCTTGTTCAACCACAAAGTTTTAACTTAGAAATTGGGCTGAGGATATTCTTGATAGCTTCCATGTCTTGGTGCTCAAATTGTCCTTTACCAGGGACATGGCTAAGTACTTAGATTTTTCACTCTGCAGAGGTGGTGCACTTTCCCCACAAGACTTGGTTTTACCAAGACAAGATCTTTCATAAGCCTTCCCTTAGACCAGAATGGACGCGTTCCATCCTATCATCCCACTACCACCAACTGTCCAAGTGGCTAAGTTATTGCAACCTATGTGATCCAGGCAGAGCCCATATTGCCATGTGGCTGCACTAGAAGCTTCTTAACATTTGGCCTCTCAAATCCCTTTGTTCTTGGGTGGCTTTCCACAAGTGAGATACACAAGGCAAGCCATAGAAATGGGCCTTGTATAACCAGTCAACATAAACCATTCTTTCCATTCCACCTAGGTGTTTCATTCACTTAGTTGTTTTGTTAAGCAAAAACATAAGTCCAAAGACTTAGAAATATTTTCTCATAGCATGAATATATAACCACCCTTGGATGCTACTAGCTAGGATAAGCATGGCATTGATAAGAATATTAACTTAGGAATTTCTAGCAATTCTACAACTACTTAGGATTTCCCAAGCATAGCATATAGTTCAAAATATTCATGCAAGTCTAGCAAAATATTTCTAGTGCATAGTTGAAAAACATAGGAATGAAATCATGAAGCACCACTTGCCTTTTTGGTAGAAATATAAGTTCACTCCTTGACCTTGCAATATTCACACTCTTCAAATCACTACAATTCAATCAAGCAAGGCACAAGTTCAATCTACCATTCAAGTAAAACATCACATAAAATGACAAAGTCAAAGTAATGCATGCAAGCATGCCAAGATTTGTTTTGTTTGAAAAAGTGGTTCCTAATGGGTCATAAACATTTGAAAGCACCTAATGGTCATTTTGTAAAGTGGCAAAGTCATTTGCAAAAGGTTTCATTTCATAAACCATTTTCAAAACAAGGTATCATTTTATGTGGTGTAGAAATGTTTTTACTAAGGCATTAATCTATAGGATTCACAAAATATGTTTTCAAACCATAAAACTTGGTGTTTGGGGTCAGAGAGTTTAAAACAAAACATTTCCCAAAGGTTTTCCTTCAAAACCATTTTTAATAAATAAACTATATTTTTATTTGACTAGAATTGGTTTTAAATCAAAGAATCATTCTTTTGTTTCACCAAATACATTTTTGAAACCATAAAGTGTTTCCTATGGTCAGTAGGTTCAAAACACACCATTTTCCAAAGATTTTATCCCCAAAATCATTTTTGAACAATTTTTACAATCTAAACAAGCATACAAATGTTTCTGCAAAAACAAACATTTTAGCAGAAACTTTTTACTAAACAAATGGCATGGTAGGATAGGGCTTGCTCCACTGATTCCAATGATATAAAGTTTGTAAAATTTGGACGTGTGGAACTAAAGTTATGGAATTTACAAATTGGAACATCTAATTGATTTGCTTTTTTTTTTAAATCCAAAGGCTGGCCACGTGGCGTGATTCTACTGGGCAATACCGGTTCGCGTGGATCAAGCGATGTGAGGCGTTGGATTGAGATAGATCGAGCGGCACAGGATCACTCGTACCCCTTCGGCTAAGGATCTATCGTGAGCGTCAGATCAAGATCCTACGGCGCACAGCACGTTAGCCATCGAGTGGCGGCGCTGGCGGCGGCAGGTGGCGTCGTGCGCTCAGACGATGACGGTTCCGGCGATACAGGGAGCTAGAGGAACAGAGGGGTAGCTCACCAGAATCGTCGAAGCTTGGTGATGCTCAACGTGGTTGCGAGGAGGCGAGGGGCGCACTGGAGTGGGACTAATCGCTCGCCGGAGACGTCGTCGGCGTCAGATGGTTCTGTTCGTTGTCGGGGGCGACGTTGCAGATCGTCCTAGGATAAGATAAGAGCATGGTCAGATGCAGGAGAGTGTGGCGAGTGCGGGAGTATCACCGAGGGAGTGCGGGGCGGTCTGGCTTACCAGGGGGAGGTCGCCGGAGAAAGTAGCAGACACGGCGGCGCTCAGTCGAGGTGGTTGCCGACGTTATGGGGCGCCCGCGGGTGAATGGAAGGTACTGACAGATGCGCCTGGGAGTGGGGATCACGGCGGTGTGCTTAGGAAGGCAAGGGGCGGCGAGGTTCGGCCGGAATTTGCACTGGACCTCGTCGGAGCCAGTGGGTTTGCCACAAGCAATTCGAGCAGCCCTGGGACGGAGAGGAGCTGGAAACAGAGGGGAATTGGGGAGAAGGGGGACTCGTTTCAGGGGGCGTGGTCGCAGCGGGGTTAAGGCGCGGCATTGAAGGGAATTCAACCGCGACATTACTAGCAGGAAACGGCCGGCGTGGTCGTCGCGGGGTGGAGACGACGCTGAGCTGGCGTGGGGTCCTTTGTCAGCGTGAGAGAGGAGAGGGGAGTTGGGTCCACTCGTCAGTCGCTCAGCGGGTGCGGGTTCAGGTGAAAAACGATTCGCGCGTGGGGAGTAGCTGGGCTGGTACTGGGCTTGTTGGGCCGGACGAGTTGGGCTGCTGTCTGATTCTATTTTTTTCTTTCTAATTGCTTTATCTTTTTCTATTTCTATTTTCTATTTTGGAAATTCAAAAAACAATTCAATCATTCACCACACTTGTAATGAGTTTTGGTTCTGTTTAACAACATAACCCAAATCCCAAATAAAAATATTAATTTTATTCTTTTTAGGATCTTTAATAATTAAATAAAATAGACCTTAATTATTAATTCAAATAGGTTTTGATTTATTTAATAAAATCTCCATTTGAAAACTAAATATTATCAAAACCAAATCAGTAGGTTTTACTTGAAATTATCAGATACTTGGAAAACTAGTTTAAAACAATTTAATATGTTTTTGATGTTTAATTAAAATGGGAAAATCCTTTACTTTAATAAATTTGGTTTATTAATAAACACTCATTATTTTATTTAAATAAACCTTTACTCATTTAATCAAAACAAAACATTTTATTTCAAAAGCTTGGCCAAGGTTTAATTTGGCTCTATAAAATAATCCTTATTTATAAATCTACCTTTTCTTTTGAAAACCAAATCTTTTATTAAAAGATCCAAAAAATAGTAATTCCAAATATTTTTAACTTTATTGTTTATTTAACTTTTTAAATCCCTTTAGGATTTTATTTGATCCAAATAGGTTTTGAAAGCTTCCAATTGGATTCAAAAAGTTTCTTCTCACCCTGAAAATCAACAAAGTTTTATTTCATTCATTTATTTTTCACATTACAAGATTTGGAAAATCTTGGGATGTGACAGGCTACCACCCTTAAAATAAATCTCGTCCCGAGATTTGGGAAGGCTAGGGTTACAAGTTGGCTCAAAGCACCTAGGGTACTACCACCCTTAAAAATTTTCCAACTAAATTACATCTTGGCTTGCTTGGGATCTTGATGTAACTTTCCTGGACAGAAGTGTGCATAGTGGCCTAGCTCCTTGCATTTGAAACACATCACTTGGCTGATATCTTTCTTTTCCTTTGGTATCATTGCCTCTTGTTTGTTTCTTTGGTTCTTCTTCTTTTCTAGGCATTCATTGGCATAGTGTCCCATCTCTTTGCAATTGTAACATTGCAACTGGCTTATGTCCTTCTTCTTCTTTTTGGGTATTTCCAAAGCTAGGAGTTCTTCTAGTTCATGTTCTTCATATCTCACCTCAAAGGTGGGAAATCTTTCTCTCTTCTTGGGGCAGTTACTAGAGATATGACTTTCTTCTTCACAATTAGGGCATTGATCTTTATGCTCTTTGGATGTATGATCCTTGTCTCCACAAATATTGCAAGCTTTAGTTCCTTCTAAAATAACATCTTTGTCATCCTTGTTGTCATTTGCTCTTTGGGGAAAGTTTTCTCCCATGTTAATCATTTGAGTAACCAATCCTTGCAACAATTGGGATTGAAGTTTCAAAATCCTTTGTATGGCTGGGTCTAGTCCATTGTTGTTGGCTAAAAGCTGATGACGAGGTTTGATCTCATCAATGCCCATTGTTATGGACTTGGGTTTTGGAGAAGATGGGGATGCTGGAGATCGTGGCACGGTTAACAGACAAGCAACCAGGGGACACGAGATTTACCCTGGTTCAGGCCCCCGGAGGGAAAACCCTACTCCTGCTTGTCTGCTCTTGATTACAGCGGAACCGAAGGTTACAGGGTGCGCAGATTCGATCTGGCGTGGAGGTGTATACGAAAGTATGAGTCGAGAGATCTAGGACGTGCCCTCCTGGCCCTTATATAGACTTAGGCAGGTCCAGGGCATAGTCCTAGTCGGTTACAAGTTCTAGGGTTCTACCCCTTTCCTATCTACTCTAGTCTTGGTCTCCAAGGATCCGAAGGCGTCATGGGCCTTGGCCACCCGAAAATCTTCATGGGCCAGTGTATATCTGCTGTGGGCTTTCCTTGGGCTGGACCAGGTATGCTGAAGTCATGTACCCGTAGGGTATAACCATGTCAGTAGCCCCCGAGTGATCAGTCGAATCGTAGATTCGGCTGAGGACTCTTCCATCTTTTGGGTGCAACTATGCATTAATAGTATATGTTTGTAGGGATTGTTGATGCGTGTGCCTGACTCACCCGACGGATCAGGGTCAGTTAAATGTCTTAGGACGAAACAACACGATCTTCTTCAAGTTCGAGTCCCTCAACTCGGACCTGGAACATATGCTGGTGTAATTCGACTCAGGCCGCGGAGGACTTACAAGAGTGGAATTCTAGTGATTTTAATTAATGTACCCAACGCGTCCGTCGGGATTTTTCATCATGCCTGTTGACATGGATTTGTACTAGCAGAGCGCAGTCATGTATGTTGCCAGGCCGTCAGATGATATCTGCAGGTCTTATATTTACGTCGCAGACGCAGCATCCGAACATTTGTCACCGCGGAGGTGTTTCGGGTGGTCAAGGAGATTGTCGCTCACTAAGCGTTTGTTGGGGTAGAGATGCCAAAAAGTTTTTGCGTGTTGATCCGAAAGATCACCGTCGAAGAATTCATAGGGTGCGCCACCAGCGCTCCCTATGGGAGTAGCCCCCGAGTTTCTGTTCGAGTCGTAGACTCGAGCAGAGACTTTAGTTCAAGCATTGTTCGGTTGTTAAGTCCGTAGGACTCAAAAAAATTCGGATGATTAAATCCATCCTCCCTATGGGAGTAGCCCCCGAGTCCTAGTGGAGTCGTAGACTCGACGTAGGACTTGAAGAAATATTTTTCGTTATTCATCTTCCGGGTGCGCGGCCAGCGCTCCTGATAGGAGTAGCCCCCGAGTATTTAGTCGAATCGAAGATTCGAGTGAGTACTCTTAGCTGTGAAGCCGAAGAATTGTAGTTGGTGCTAGTATAGATTTTGATGACATCAGTGCTGACGATCGATGACCTCAAGCGTCTGCTGCGCCAGAGATGACTTAACTGGACGAATGCGGGTCCCACTTGTTGACTTTGAATTGACCGGTCACGCGCGGCGTGGAGATAATTACGGCGTCTCCTCGATTTCCGCGCGTAGTGTACGGCGTGGTGACGACGGTTCGTTGTGATGTTGACACGTGTACGGTCAGATCTGCCGTTGGCGTTAGGTCTTCTGGATGGACGGCTGTCGTTCGTCGTCTTTGCTGTTATAATCATTGGGGGAAACCGTGGTTTGTTTTCACCACACCAGTTCTTGTGTTCACTGCCTCCTTGCGCTCGAGCGATTCTTGCTTCGCGCTGGGATTTCCTTCCACATTTCCGTCGTTCTTTCTACGTTTTCACCACCGGCGCCGCCATAGCGCAATCGGGAAACCGAAGAAATCTTCATCTGTGGTTGGGACCAGCATCGCCGGAGGAAAGAAGGGAACCGCTGCTACTCGCGTCACCGATGGTGGCTGGCGGTGATCAGAGACGCGGGAGAGCGATCTCCGCAAGCTTCGCGAGCGGGGCCTGATCCCGCAATATAGGGAGGCCGTCAAACTCCCTGGCAATGAGGTAATCCCCCGTCCCCCATCTGGGTATCGGGTTATGTTTCTCGCCTTCGTTTTGCGTGGCTTTTCTTTTGCGGTCCCCGACTTCCTCCGTGGACTGCTCTTTTTTTATGGGATTCAGCTTCATCATCTGTCTCCCAATTCTCTTCTCCATATTGCGTGTTTTATCACTTTTTGCGAGTGCTGGCTTGGCATTGAGCCGCACTTTGGCCTCTTCCGGAAGCTCTATTCCGTGAAGAGGCAATCTGGTTCGGATGGTGTGTATCCCATTGGGGGTTGCATCATCTCCCTTAGTCCCAATCTTCTCTTCTTTTCTTTTTCCATGTCCGAATCTGTCCAGTACTGGCGGAGGCGATGGTTTTATATCCGCGACTCCGTAGTGCCCGGGCAAGATTTTGGTCTTGTTCTCTTTGACCCCTCCCAATTGATTGAGAAGAAAAGATCTTGGAAAAACCAAATCTTGGACGGTGAGGTGGCGGAGATAGAGGCCCTTTACCGTCGGGTGGAGGATCTCCAGCTGATTCCGGAGAAGGAGGTGAACGGCGTGGACATTATCCGAACGTTTCTTGAACGTCGGGTGCAGCCTCTCCAAGCGAGGGCGCATCCGATGTTTCTTTATTCTGGGTGCCGTGATCCGACGAGGGTTTCGGCTGAGAAAATGTCCGAGGGGGATCTCGACAGGGCCCTTCGTGCGCTGCTGAAGTTCAAAGCCGGAGAAGAAATCCCGGGGAAGTAACTAACTCCTCCATTTTCTTCGACGTTGGCCGTACCGCAGGTGTAGATTTGTGCACGTAGTGCTTTTTGTCGGCTGTGTTTGTATTTCCTTTGTTTTCTAACAAAGTTCCTTCTGATTTTGCAGAGCTTCAAAGTGCCGGGCATGGTACCGCCGTTGCCCGAAAGGTATCCGAATGCCCCGGATAATGAAATGGTTGATTCCGTGTCCGAGCTACCGTAGGCGCGATCTCAGCGGAGGATGCCGACGAGTCGAGTGAGGACCATACACGGAAACGGTCACGGAGCTCCAGCGAGTCTTCGGATGCCTCGACTCCTCCGACTCCCAGAAATCCTCTGGGCCTTGAGCGTCATAGTGGCGGTCATGGAGGCTATAGCGCCTCACCCGCCAGCGAAGCGGAAGAAGGAAGAGAAAAAGGAGGAGAAGAAGGAAGAAAAGAAGGAGGAGAAGAGAGCCCGAAGGTCTCCTCCTGTCTTTGACCTGAGCTCACTGGGCTCGTAAGTTTCTTTGTTGTACTATTGTCCTTTTTCCTTCATGATTATTGTGCTTGTGCTGATTGGTTCGTGTGCAGGCATTCCTCCTATGATTCTTCCAGTGGTGGTGCGCGGGAGATGATGGGGGAGTCGAAAATTGCGTCTCCTCCTCCTCAGACGGTGGCTACTTCAGGTGGCGCGCCTCCGGATCCTCCGTTACAGGAGGTGCAGGTGGTTGCGCCTCAGAATTTCGCAGGCGGTCCTTCGGAGTCGCCATCAGAGCATGTATGTTTTTCTGCTTCATGTCACGGGGGGAGCCCCCGAGTATCTTCGTGTGCGAATTTTGTTTTTACTCCTTTGTGTTGGGCGCAGGCCCCAAGTCCTTTCCTTACTACTATCTTTTTCTTCAGACTTTTGTGTAGGAGGCCAAGCGGCTGGTGCAGGAGCGCCTGACGCTGGAGGCAAACCTTCGGCAGCTTCAAGGTATCTATCTGCCTTTTAGCGCTTCTCTTATTTATCCTGGTTCTATTCTTTGACATTTGTTTGTTTTGAATGCAGAGGAACATAACAAGTCTCTCCGTGAGGTTGACGCTCTCAAGAAGAGCCTTGGTCAATCGGAGCAGAAGGCCGGAGCCACCGTTGGCGCGAAAGAACGCCTCGAGCTAGAGCTGACTAAGGCAGCCGAAGCGTGGGAGTGTCTGCTGCAGGAAACCGCAGATCGTGAGGAGCAGCTGGCCACGGTTGCGGCTGCTCGTGAAAAAGAGGTGGCGGCAAAGCTCATGGCTGCTGCCAAGGCTATTTCGGGTGAGTGCTAGTTTTGTACTTGTTTCTTTTTCTTCGGGTCTTCTTCTATGCGGCTTTTCTTCATGCTTTTCTTTTTTTTATCTCAGATGCCGCATGCATCGAGTTCGACCGCGGTGCTCTGGAGCACGGGAGTGCTCTAGATGATGCCACTGTGGCGGTCGAAGACCGCTGCAGCACCGTCGTCAACTCCCTCGCCAAGGCGAAAGAAGTCCTTGGTCATTTCTACAAGGAGCTTGTCCCGAAGGGCGCAGCCCTTGACGATGTGGATGCTCTGGCGGAGGCTCTGTCATCCGAAGCGCGTGCGGCGTACAAACGCAAGCAGAAGGGCATCTGCGCGTCCGTCGGGCTGGCGATGGCCATGGCGGCTGGAGCGGAGCTGGATCTGCCCCAGATCACTTCTCGGATGCCGACGGCTGCGGATGGATCCGAGGTAGCCTTTGCGGCCTATTCTGCTCGCTACAAGCGATATGGGCCCAAGCTCATTGATTTGCTGTCTGAGTATGCACTGCGGCAGCAGGGAGAGGCCAAAGCTAGTGTAGTGGTCCCAACCTTTAATAAGGTAGAGATCCCCGTGTTTACAATGCTAGTCCCTGGATCAATAGCTAGCATCCACAGTATAGATGTAATATCAAGAAACAAAGGTCATAATATAACTTTATAACCAGGATTAACATAATTTTATTACATCTTTTCATAGCTCATTTGGCTATTACATTACATTGCAGTGGAATAACTATAAGCATGGGTCCTTCATCTTCAAAGTGCCACAGGCAGATGTTGGTTGTAGAATTTGTAATCCTAATCAATCAATCTTCACTAAAATCAATCAAACCTGCAACATTACAAGTTACAGCCACAAGGGTCAATACATTTGAATTGTATTGGCAAGTTTCACTACTATGTGGAATATAAGTGGATCCTAACATTACATGCATATTTGGCTGAGTAGAGTTTTAGGCTCATTTGCATAAAGCAAAATTTTATCCTATCTTTTCAAAATGGTTTTGGTCCTTTGTCAAATCTCCTTTTCAAAAAAAATCCCTTGAACTCCTTGGTAACCCCAAGTGTTCAAGTTTTTGTCAAAAATCCCTTGAGCTACTTGGTAACCCCAAGTGCATCAAGTCTTATAAAAATCTCATGAGTTCCTTGGTAACCCCAAGTGTTCATGTTTTCAACAAAATCTCTTGAGTTCCTTGGTACCCCCAAGTACATCAAGTTTTGTCAAAGTCTCTTGAGCCCCTTGGTAACCCCAAGTGCATCAAGTCTTAAAAAGTTTTCTTTTAGAAATTAGAATTTCGAGATCTCCCATAGCTTCAAACTTTAGTTGCTTAGTATTGTCCATAACCGGGGACACGGCTAAGTACTTAGATTTTATTATCTTCTGTAGAAGGAGTACACTTTACCCACATTTCACAATCCCATCTTGTTGCCACCAGTGGCCACTGGATTAGTGCTCACCAAGATAGAGTACTGGCAGATTGAGAATGTGACGAAGTCTTTCCAGAGGGTCCTCCCATATATCATTGCTAGCTTTGTCAACATCACCCATGTAGGATTCCAGGTCCCCATGTCCAGTAAACTAAAGACAATGTATGGGTCTCCCCAATGTAGTTGACTAAGCCAGAGCCATAATAGCATGTGGTTGCACACGAAAGCCGCAATTGGAGAAACATGTTCAATCTCTAAGTTTCCTGGGTGGTTTCCTTTGGAGCACAACACAAAGAGATTGCCATAGACATGGTTCCTTTTGTTGCCACCTTCTCCAAAACTCAAAGTATCCTTGGCCACCCAGGTGGTTCATTGAGTCCTTGTTTTATTATATAAAATTGCAAGTCCTTTTCTCAACTTCATAAAAATCACAACATGTATCTCTTTTCAAAATATAGCTTGGCTAGGCATGTAACAACTACAATGTTTTCACTAAGGAATGTATAGGGAATCCTATTAGGATTTAGCATAGCATAAGTATAAAAATTCTTTTCATGCATGTTTCAAAATCCACTAAGTATAATGAAAATAGTAGGACTTTAGATGATAGTGTCACTTGCCTTTTGGTAGGGAATGGTGGTTCACTCCTTGATCTTGCTAGTCTCACACTTTTCTAACTTCACTACAATCAATCAAGCAAACACAATATCAACAAGCATTCCAAACCAATAATCAATCAAACATTTCACACACATAAAACAATGGGATCTAAGTCATGCATGTAAGCATGCAAGAGGTGGTTCTATTTGCAAGGACGGTCTCCACTAGGCTTCTAAACCTGGTAAGTTTCAAAATGGTCATTTTCCAAAGTGGCAAAGTCATTTGCAAAAGGTTTTGTCCCTAAACCATTTTTAAATCCATTCATTATTTTATGTGGTGAAAAATATTTTTATCAAAGCAACAACTCTAGGTTGTTTCACCAAATAAGTTGTTGTTTCTCAAAACTTGGTGTTTAGGGTCAGTAGGTTTGATCCAAAACATTTTCTCAAAGTTCTTACTCCAAAAACATTTTCATAACAAAAACCCTAATTTTATTTGGCTAGAAATGGGCTAAATCAATTAGTCCATCCTAAACTTCACCAAATCCATTTTAAAAACCATGGGTTGATTCCTAGGGTCAGTAAGTTCACCACAAACTAATTTGCAAAGGTTTCACACTCAAAAACATTTTTGAAAAATTTTTCTAATCTAAACAAGCATTCAAATGTTTCTGCAAAAACAAGCAATCTAACAGATACTATTTGCTAAACAAATTCCATGGTTGGCTAGGGCTTGTTCCACTGATTCCAACGATATAAAGTTTGCAAATTTTGGACGTGTGGATCAAAAGTTATAGGGTTTTCAAATCTGCATCTAATCTGATTTTCAAATCTGTTTTAAACCAAAACTGGCCACGCGTCACAGCGCTACTGGCTGGTACCGGTTCGGCCGGATCGGCTCTGCGGTGCGTGGGATATAATGCGAATCGTGCGGCTCAGATGCTCCCATACCGATTCGCTTAAATCGTTCTGTCTACGCCACAGGATTAAGATCTAACGGCTCATGCGTGCTTAACCAGAAGCTGGCGGCGCTGCGCGGCGACAGACGGCAGCGACGGTCAGGCGAGGTGCTAGCGGTGGTTATAGGAAGCAAAGTACAAGGTGAGGATGCTCACCGTGATCGCGAGGACGAGGTGATGCTCGGGGCGTGGTCGGTTGGTCGAGGGGTGCTCAGAGTCTGCAGTAATTCCTCGCCGGAGTAGAGAACGGCGTCGGGTGGTTCTGTTCGCGATCGAAGGTGAAGATGTCGATCACGAGGAGGCAAACAGAGGGTGCGGTCAGATGCAGGAGATCACGGAGATGACGCGAGCGTGAAGGAGAAGGCTTGGGGCGGTCTGGACTTATCGGAGGAGCTCGACGGAGACGAGACAGACGGCGGTGACGCTCTATGTCGTGCTTGTCGACGCTAGGGGACGCGCGCGGGCGAACTGAGGGCACAGGAAGATGCGCCAGGGAGTGGTTAGTATGTGTGCATGGTTGGTGAGGCAGGAGGTGGCGAGTACTGGCCGGAATTGGAGGTGGAAGCTCGTCGGACCGAGGGTGGTGTGGCGAGAAATGGGGCAGCCTGGGGGTGTGTCGAGGTGGGGCGACAGAGGGGAAAGGAGGAGGAGGCGCTGGTGATTAATAGGACGCAGTCACGGCGAGGTTAAGGCGCGAAATCAATGCGTATTCAAGCCGCGACATCAACGGCAGAAACGGCCGGCGTGGTCGTCGCGAGGAAGGAGACGAGCTGGAAAAGTGGGGTCTGCTGGTGAGTGGGAAAAGGAGTGAGAGGGAGGTCCACCAGTCATTCACTCTGTGGGTCAGTTGCCAAGTGTGAAGCGTTTTCTTCGGGGTAAAGAAGGCTGGGCTGGTACTGGGCCTTGTTGGGCTGCTGGGTTGGGTCGACCAGATCCTATTTTTTTTTCTGTCTGCTGGCTTTTTTTCTTTTTCTATAACTATTTTCTGTTTTGAAATTCAAACCACCAAACAATGTTCAAATCATTTCAAACAATCACCAACTTTGCAACTATGAACTTGGTTCTGTTTAGTAACATAAACCAAAATTCCAAATCCAAAATAATAATTTTTATTTTAGGGTCCATTATTAATTAAATAAATAGACCATTGTTACTAAAATCAAAATAGGATTTGTTTTATTCAAATAATCCTTTTGAAATCTATTTATTTTCAAAACCAAATCAGTACGTTTTATTTGAAAATATAAATACTTGGAAACTTATTTTAAATAAATAAAATAAGTTTATGATCATTACGTGGAATTTCAACTGGTACATAGATGTTTTGGAAATAGCAAAACCTTTATTAATAAAACTTGGATATTAAATCCTTATTATTTTATTTAAATGAAGCCTTTACTATTTTTATCAAAACAAAATGTTTTATTTCAAAAGCTTGGCCAAGGTTTAATTTGGCTTTATATAAAAAAATCTTTATCTATAAAACTTTCATTTCTTTTGAAAACCAAATCCTTTTATTTAAAAGATCCAAAGTAGTATTTCCAAAATATTTTATTTTCCTTTATTTAAAATGTTTATCTTTTTAAATCCCTTTAGGATTTTATTTAATCCAAATAGGTTTGAGGTTCCAATTGAATTCAAAATGTTTCTTCTGGCCCTGAAAATCAAACAAAGTTTTATTTTTAGTCATTTATTTTCACATTACAAGATTTGGAAAATCTTGGGATGTGACAGGCTACCACCCTTAAAATAAATCTCGTCCCGAGATTTGGGAAGGCTAGGGTTACAAGTAGGCTCAAAACAACTAGGGTACTACCACCCTTAAAAATTTTCAAAGAAAAATTACATATTGGCCTTCTTGGGGTCCTGGGGATTCTCCTCTAAGCAAACATTTGCATTGTGTCCTTGGTTTCCATACTTGACTCATGGGACAAGGTTGAGTTTCTCCATAGGCTTGTTCAACTTGTTCTTCATCTTTTCTGGACAGTTGCTAGCATAATGTCCTGGATTCTTGCAATTGAAACAGTGGATGTCCTTGAGTTCTTTACGTGGCTCTTGTGGACAAGTTGCTACATAGTGGCCTAGCTCTTTGCAATTGTTGCACACTACTTGGCCAATCTCTTTATTCTTCGGGTTCTCTGGGCATTCACCGGAATAGTGTCCCATTTCTTTACATTTATAACATTGCACATGGCTTTGGTCTATCTTCTGCTTCTTGGATTTCTTTGATCCTTTGAATTGGGTTGTCTTGTTTGGAGGTATAAGTGATCCTTTTCCTTTGCCATCAACATTCTTGGTAGACTTGGATCCTTCTTGTTTCCTTTGTTCCACCATGGTATAGATGGGACATTGGATAGGGACATGGTTGTTTCCTTCACATAGGTAGCAAGTAGCTTGAGAAGTGGGACATTGTCCAACAGGATGTTTCTCTTCACAGTTGGGGCATTGATCTCCATGCTCCTTGGAAGTATGGTCCTTGTCTCCATAAATAATGCAAGCTGGGGCTCCATCTAGAATCACATTTCTGTCATCCTTGTTGTCAAAGACTCTTTTGGGATAGCTTTCTTCCATTTTGATCATTTGATCAGTCACCTTAAGCATCAGTTGGCCTTGATTTTCCAAAAATCCTTGTAGTATTGGATCTTCTCCACTGGAGTTGGCTATGAATTGAGCTGTCACTTGGTTCAACTGGTTCTGGGTTGCTATGAGCTCTTTCATGATGTCCTCTTGGTTGGTGTTGGTATCATCAACCTTGATGTTGGAGTCTCTTGGAGTAGTCATCGGTTTGGGTTGTATGGAGATTATAATAGGCAAGATATTTCTAAGGAAATATTTCTAATCACACATCACAATTCACACAAACAATATGCAAGCATTCACAAACAACTTTTCACTCAAACAACAAAGTTCAAGCACATACTTAGGCCACAAAAATATTTTTTCTATACCACATAAGTTGGTGTGTTTGACTTAACTAAAATATGGTGGTCCATCTATATGGTTTACTTGTGATCTTTCCTTCCTTCTTGGTTGCTTCTTCTTACATGAGATCATGGTTTCCTTGAGAAAAACTCTTGGTCACAATACTTCAAATGAAGTGAACTCCTTCTTATTTTGCATTCCCTTAGTCTCCAAACCTTGAGCAAGATTTTCTTGTCTCACTTGTAGTCCTTAGTGATATCCAAGTTGGAAGTCCTTGGTGAATATGCTGAAGATGTTGAAGTCATTAGAGTTGAGGAAGTTGAAGAAGTCATTTGCACATGGTGTAGTCTTTGGCCATGGGGTAGGTTTTCATCCATCAAGTTGAAGTAGAAGAGATGTAGAGTTGAAACCAAAATGGTTGAGGAAAGGGTTTACAAGATTTTGTAAATAAGTTTTTGGAACAAAATACAACTCCTATTTTTCTAAGGGTTTTTGTCCAATCCTAGGTTTACAAATTCTACAGGCAACACAATGCTCTGATACCATCTGTAGTGGTCCCAACCTTTAATAAGGTAGAGATCCCTGTGTTTACAATGCTAGTCCCTGGATCAATAGCTAGCATCCACAGTATAGATGTAATATCAAGAAACAAAGGTCATAATATAACTTTATAACCGGGATTAACATAATTTTATTACATCTTTTCATAGCTCATTTGGCTATTACATTACATTGCAGCGGAATAACTATAAGCATGGGTCATTCATCTTCAAAGTGCCACAGACAGATGTTGGTTGTAGACTTTGTAATCCTAATCAATCAATCTTCACTAAAATCAATCAAACCTGCAACATTACAAGTTACAGCCACAAGGGTCAATACATTTGAATTGTATTGGCAAGTTTCACTACTATGTGGAATATAAGTGGATCCTAACATTACATGCATATTTGGCTAAGTAGAGTTTTAGGCTCGTTTGCATAAAGCAAAATTTTATCCTATCTTTTCAAAATGGTTTTGGTCCTTTTGTCAAATCTCCTTTTCAAAAAAAAATCCCTTGAACTCCTTGGTAACCCCAAGTGTTCAAGTTTTTGTCAAAACTCCCTTGAGCTACTTGGTAACCCCAAGTGCATCAAGTCTTATAAAAATCTCATGAGTTCCTTGGTAACCCCAAGTGTTCATGTTTTCAACAAAATCTCTTGAGTTCCTTGGTACCCCCAAGTACATCAAGTTTTGTCAAAGTCTCTTGAGCCCCTTGGTAACCCCAAGTGCATCAAGTCTTTAAAAGTTTTCTTTTAGAAATTAGAATGTCGAGATCTCCCATAGCTTCAAACTTTAGTTGCTCAGTATTGTCCATAACCGGGGACACGGCTAAGTACTTAGATTTTATTATCTTCTGCAGAAGGAGTACACTTTACCCACATGTCACAATCCCATATTGTTGCCACCAGTGGCCGCTGGATTAGTGCTCACCAAGATGGAGTACTGGCAGATTGAGAATGTGACAAAGTCTTTCCAGAGGGTCCTCCCATACATCATTGCTAGCTTTGTCAAAAACACCCATGTAGGATTCCAGGTCCCCATGTCCAGTAAACTAAAGACAATGTATGGGTCTCCCCAATGTAGTTGACTAAGCCAGAGCCATAATAGCATGTGGTTGCACACGAAAGCCACAATTGGAGAAACATGTTCAATCTCTAAGTTTCCTGGGTGGTTTCCTTTGGAGCACAACACAAAGAGATTGCCATAGACATGGTTCCTTTTGTTGCCACCTTCTCCAAAACTCAAAGTATCCTTGGCCACCCAGGTGGTTCATTGAGTCCTTGTTTTATTATATAAAATTGCAAGTCCTTTTCTCAACTTCATAAAAATCTCAACATGTATCTCTTTTCAAAATATAGCTTGGCTAAGCATGTAACAACTACAATGTTTTCACTAAGGAATGTATAGGGAATTCTATTAGGATTTAGCATAGCATAAGTATAAAAATTCTTTTCATGCATGTTTCATAATCCACTAAGTATAATGAAAATAGTAGGACTTTAGATGATAGTGTCACTTGCCTTTTGGTAGGGAATGGTGGTTCACTCCTTGATCTTGCTAGTCTCACACTTTTCTAACTTCACTACAATCAATTAAGCAAACACAATATCAACAAGCATTCCAAACCAATAATCAATCAAACATTTCACACACATAAAACTATGGGATCTAAGTCATGCATGTAAGCATGCAAGAGGTGGTTCTATTTGCAAGGACGGTCTCCACTAGGCTTCTAAACCTGGTAAGTTTCAAAATGGTCATTTTCCAAAGTGGCAAAGTCATTTGCAAAAGGTTTTGTCCCTAAACCATTTTTAAATCCATTCATTATTTTATGTGGTTAAAAATATTTTCATCAAAGCAACAACTCTAGGTTGTTTCACCAAATAAGTTGTTGTTTCTCAAAACTTGGTGTTTAGGGTCAGTAGGTTTGATCCAAAACATTTTCTCAAAGTTTTTACTCCAAAAACATTTTCATAACAAAAACCCTAATTTTATTTGGCTAGAAATGGGCTAAATCAATTAGTCCATCCTAAACTTCACCAAATCCATTTTCAAAACCATGGGTTGATTCCTAGGGTCAGTAAGTTCACCACAAACTAATTTGCAAAGGTTTCACACTCAAAAACATTTTTGAATCATTTTTCTAATCTAAACAAGCATTCAAATATTTCTGCAAAAACAAGCAATCTAACAGATACTATTTGCTAAACAAATTCCATGGTTGGCTAGGGCTTGTTCCACTGATTCCAACGATATAAAGTTTGCAAATTTTGGACGTGTGGATCAAAAGTTGTAGGGTTTTTAAATCTGCATCTAATCTGATTTTCAAATCTGTTTTAAACCAAAACTGGCCACGCGTCATAGCGCTACTGGCTGGTACTGGTTCGGCCGGATCGGCTCTGCGGTGCGTTGGATCTAATGTGAATCGTGCGGCTCAGATGCTCCCATACCGATTCGCTTAAATCGTTCTGTCTACACCACATGATTAAGATCTAACGGCTCATGCGTGCTTGACCAGAAGCTGGCGGCGCTAGCGGTGGTGCTAGCGGTGGTTCTAGGAAGCAAAGTACGAGGTGAGGATGCACACCGTGATCGCGAGGACGAGGTGATGCTCGGGGCATGGTCGGTTGGTCGAGGGGCGCTCAGGGTCTGCAGTAATTCCTCGCCGGAGTAGAGAACGGCGTCGGGTGGTTCTGTTCGCGGTCGAAGGCGAAGCTATCGATCACGAGGAGGCAAACAGAGGGTGCGGTCAGATGCAGGAGATCACGGAGATGACGCGAGCGTGAGGGAGAAGGCTTGGGGCGGTCTGGACTTACCGGAGGAGCTCGACGGAGACGAGACAGACGGCGACGACGCTCTGTGTCGTGCTTGTCGATGCTAGGGGACGTGCGCGGGCGAACTGAGGGCACAGGAAGATGCGCCAGGGAGTGGTGAGTATGTGTGCGTGGTTGGTGAGGCAGGAGGTGGCGAGTACTGGCCGGAATTGGAGGTGGAAGATCGTCGGACCGAGGGTGGCGTGGCGAGAAATGGGGCAGCCTGGGGGCGTGTCGAGGTGGGGCGACAGAGGGGAAAGGAGGAGGAGGCGCTGGTGATTAATAGGACGCAGTCACGGCGAGGTTAAGGCGCGGAATCAATGCATATTCAAGCCGCGACATCAACGGCAGAAACGGCCGGCGTGGTCGTCGCGAGGAAGGAGACGAGCTGGAAAAGTGGGGTCTGCTGGTCAGTGGGAAAAGGAGTGAGAGGGAGGTCCACCAGTCATTCACTCTGTGGGTCAGTTGCCAAGTGTGAAGCGTTTTCTTCGGGGTAAAGAAGGCTGGGCTGGTACTGGGCCTTGTTGGGCTGCTGGGTTGGGTCGACCAGATCCTTTTTTTTTTGTCTGCTGGCTTTTTTTCTTTTTCTATAACTATTTTCTGTTTTGAAATTCAAACCACCAAACAATGTTCAAATCATTTCAAACAATCACCAAATTTGCAACTATGAACTTGGTTCTGTTCAGTAACATAAACCAAAATTCCAAATCCAAAATAATAATTTTTATTTTAGGGTCCATTATTAATTAAATAAATAGACCATTGTTACTAAAATCAAAATAGGATTTGTTTTATTCAAATACTCCTTTTGAAATCTATTTATTTTCAAAACCAAATCAGTAGGTTTTATTTGAAAATATAAATACTTGGAAACTTATTTTAAATAAATAAAATAAGTTTTGATGTTTTGGAAATAGCAAAACCTTTATTAATAAAACTTGGATATTAAATCCTTATTATTTTATTTAAATGAAGCCTTTACTATTTTTATCAAAACAAAATGTTTTATTTCAAAAGCTTGGCCAAGGTTTAATTTGGCTTTATAAAAAAAATCTTTATCTATAAAACTTTCATTTCTTTTGAAAACCAAATCCTTTTATTTAAAAGATCCAAAATAGTATTTCCAAAATATTTTATTTTCCTTTATTTAAAATGTTTATCTTTTTAAATCCCTTTAGGATTTTATTTAATCCAAATAGGTTTGAGGTTCCAATTGAATTCAAAATGTTTCTTCTGGCCCTGAAAATCAAACAAAGTTTTATTTTTATTCATTTATTTTCACATTACAAGATTTGGAAAATCTTGGGATGTGACAGCTAGGCAGTCTGGCTCCGAGGCGACTCAGGGCCCTGCATCTTAGGCGTAGTAGACGTAGGATAGTTTGTAGTCTGTTTTTGTTGTAAATATCTTGAAGAAACACCATCCTTGTGCCACGTAGTGGCCTTATATATTTAATGAATTCCTCTGAGTTGTGCTCTATCCTTGGCTGAATGTCTGTGTTCCTTTCTTTTGCTGCTGCTCTAGGTTCCTTCGGGTGCTGACCCTGTTGACGCCCCATCCGCAATGCCATTGCGTCCATCGTTGGATGATTCCTCGCAGCTCACTTTCCTTCGGGATCATGTGCGTAGTCTGGAGAGGGAGTTGCTCGGGTTACGCGGTCATGCCGATGTTTGGAAGTCCAAGGCAGATCGTGGTGCAGCCAGAGAGGAGTACTTGATGGCGGAGCTGGTTCGGCTGTCCGAGCAGCGGCAATGTAAGTTGTTCTTTGGTTCGAGCTGTACCTCAGTTCTTCGGATGAGCTTGCTGGCCTTACTCTTGTTTTGTGCGATTGCCGCAGGTGCGAATCTTGCTCCGAGGGAAGAAAAGGAGCGTGTCGCTGTTCGGGTCAATTGCTTGACTCAACAGGACATGGAGGCCGGCGGCTTCTTCTGGATGGATCGCGATCGCGCCATATCTCTGGCGACGGTGCAGGATCGGGTTCATCAAGTTTCGTGGGTGCTCCGCCAAGTGCAGACATCGCTTGCCTCGGTGCTGCACGTCATGTTCCCTTTGGATGCCGTACCGACAAGCCTTGCGGGTCTTCTGTCGAAGTTTCGGAACGTGAGCAATGTCAAGGAGTTGGTGCGGCAGCAGCTCGTCGCGGGAGTGAAGGCTGCTTTGTCTCTTGTGAGGCTGCACCGGCCTGACGTGGATTTGACTTCTGTGGCTACTGGGCCACCTCTTTGCCCTGATGGTGGCGAGTGGGACATGCGTCCGCATTACGCGGCTGTAAGGCAGTATGCCGAACAGATTGTAGATTTGTTTGAGCAGCGTGCCCAGGTTATTCTTCAACATAGGTAGTACCTGTAAAAAGAGAGAGATGTAAAATTTGTATATTTTGGCTGGGCGTGTTGTGCCCTTTGTTGTAAAGGTTTGTTTGTTTGTGATCACGCAGTGCTTTGATTGGGTGCGTGTCCTTTTCGTTTGCCTGATGTTGTCAGCTACTCAGGTGTACGCGTTTGGTCCTCAGTCAATAAAATCGTGAGGTGGGGGGAGCCCCCGAGTGCGTTTGTAGCATGTAGTAAAGTTGCAAAAGTAGTGGACTGAAGATTTGGGGCGAGACATTTAGCTTTATTTATATCATAATGGAGGAGGTACATTGTTCGGCTGAGTAGCCTTGGCTGAAAGCCTTATTGAAAGTAAAAGGGGGTAGGTTGCTATGGATAGAATCGTCGCAGGTGCGAGATATTCCATGGGTTGGAGTATGCGACTCCAGACTCCACGTGCTTGAGGCGATAGGCGCCACCTGGGATGACTTCGGTGATGACGTAGGGTCCTCCCCATGGCGACTCGAATTTGTTCGGTCGCTTTTGCTTGAGTCGCAAGACGGACCTTGGGCGCAGCCGACGGCTGTGGTAGTTGCGGAGGCTCTGCTGGTACACCGCTGATCGAGCTGCTGCTATATCCCGTGCTTCATCGAGTGTATTGACGGCGTCTTCGAGTGCAGCCGTGGATTCCGCTTCACTGTAGGCGACGACCCGTGGGGCCTGGTGGCGTACTTCGGCTGGTAGTACGGCTTCGGCTCTGTGTACCATGAAGAACGGTGTGTAGCCGGTGGAGCTGTTTGGCGTAGTTCGTAAGCTCCACAGGACGGAGGGTAGCTCCTTCGTCTAGTTTCCAGCTTTTTGTTCGAGTGAGCTCATGAGGCGCTTCTTGATGCCGGCGCCGATTATGCCGTTGGCCTTTTCCACTTGCCCGTTCGTTTGCGGGTGTTCCACTGAGGTATATGTGATGTTTATCCCAAGGCCTTCGCAGAAGTCCTGGAATTCTTCGGAGATGAAATTCGATCCGTTGTCGGTGATGATGTTGTGTGGTATGCCGAACCTGTAGACAATGGATTCGAAGAACTTTACGGCAGTTTTGCCTTTCTGGTTAGTGACCGGCATGGCCTCGATCCACTTGGTGAATTTGTCGACTGCAACCAGGAGGAAGACGTGTCCCCCTTTCGAGGATTTTGGCAGTTTGCCGATCATGTCGAGGCCCCATTGAGCGAAAGGCCAAGCTATAGGTATGGGCCTGAGCTCGGACCCAGGTGCGTGCGGTTTGTCGGCGAACCGTTGGCATCCGTTGCATCTTCGGACGATGTCCTTTGCGTCGCTCATGGCCGTTGGCCAGTAGAATCCTGCTCGTAGAGCTTTAGCGACAAAGGAGCGGCTGCCTGCGTGGTGGCCGCAGATGCCTTCGTGGATGTCTTGGAGTATGGTTTTGCCGTCGTCGATGGTGACGCACCGTTGAAGTACACCCGTGATGTTGCACTTGTACAGCTCGCCGTTGATGATGGTGAAGGCTTTTGATCGGCGAGATATGCGTCGGGCGTCTGTTGGGCTGTCAGGCAATTCTCCGGTTATCAAGAACTGGAGGTATGGTCGCGTCCAAGCTTCTTCGACTGCCATGATCTGCATTAGGTTGACCATGGCTACCTCTGTTTCCAGCTTTTCGGGTCCTTCGTGTCCTTCGGGTAGCGTAGCTCCCGAGTGTTCTGCTTCTTCGGGTGATCCCTTGGGGAATTTCCGCTTGATGGATGGCACGCAGATTTTTTCGAGGAACACGCCTGGTGGCACCTTTGCGCAAGTGGAGCCGATGTTGGCGACTCTATCGTCTTCCTCGTTGCTTTCTCTTCCAACGTGCCGAAGTTCGCATCCGTCGAATTCTCCTTCGAGTGCGTTGTAGAGCGTGAGGTACGCGATCATGTTTTTGGCGTGTGCGTCGCACTCGTTCATCTTCTGCTGGACGACGAGGTTGGAGTCACCATAGATGACCAGGCGCGTTGCGCCGCATATCTTTGCCATCCTCATGCCATGGATGAGGGCTTCGTATTCGGCCTCGTTGTTAGAGGCTCTGAATTTCATCCGAAGAACGTACTTCATCTTGTCGCCTTGCGGGGAGGTCAGTATGACCCCTGCCCCTGCTCCGGCTTCGCGCTTGGAGCCGTCGAAGTGCATTGTCCATGACTGCGACATGTCTGGGATGTCTGGCAGCTGCAGCTCCATCCAATGTACCAGGAAGTCCGGAAGGAATTGAGATTTAATTGCGTGTCGCTTCTCGTAGACGATGTCCAAGGGTGACAGTTCGATGCCCCATAGGGCCACCCGTCCTGTGGCCTCTGGATTATTCAGGATGCTGTTCAGGGGTGCCTCGTTGACCACCATAACTTGGTGCTCCTGGAAGTAATGGCTCAGCCGTCGAGCCGTCATGAACACGCCGTAGGCTAGCTTCTGGTAGTGAGGGTACCTCTGATTTGTTGGTGTCAGTACCTCGTTGAGGTAGTAAATTGGGCGCTGGACCCCGTGGGTCTTGCCTTCTTCGGGTCGTTCGACCACGAGTACGGTGCTGACCACCTGGTGTGTGGCTGCTATGTACACCACCTTTGGCGTGACCAAAACGGGCGAGGTGGAGAGGAGCCGCTTGAGGCTTTCGAATGCGTCGTTGGCTTCTGGTGTCCACTCAAACTTGTCTGCCTTGCGTAGCAGCTGGTAGAATGGTAGGGCCTTCTCGCCCATGCGGCTGATGAACCTGCTTAGCGCCGCTACTCGTCCTGCGAGATGCTGGACGCCCTTGAGGTTTTTCGGCTTCTCCATCGTCATGATGGCTCTGATTTTCTTCGGGTTCGCCTCGATCCCTCGTTGAGAGATGAAGTACCCGAGCAGCTGACCCGAGGGGATGCCGAAGGCGCACTTTTCAGGATTAAGCTTGATCCTGTAGCGGTCAAGGTTGTCGAACGTCTCGCGGAGATTGTCGATAAGTGTCCTTGCCTCCTTGGTTTTTATTACTATGTCGTCGACATAGACTTGGACATTGCGACCGATCTGGTCCTTGAGGCAGGCCTGCATGCATCGCTGGTACGTGGCACCTGCGTTCTTTAGCCCGAAGGGCATTGTGTTGTAACAGAATACTCCGAACGGTGTGATAAACGCCGTTTTCTCCTAATCTGCGACCTTGAGCCGAATCTGGCTATAGCCTGAGTAGGCGTCGAGGAAGGAGAGTTTCTCGCAACCTGCGGTCGAATCAATGATCTGGTCGATCCGTGGAAGAGGGAAGTGGTCCTTTGGGCAATGCTTATTTAGTGACGTGAAGTCCACGCACATCCGCAGGATGTCCGTGTCCTTCTTCGGGACCATCACTGTGTTTGCAAGCCACTCGCTTTCTCTGATTTCCCTGATGAAGTCTACAGCGAGTAGTCTATTGATTTCCTTGCAGATAGCTTTGGCTCGTGGCTCCGACAGTCTTCGGATGGACGGCTTGAATGGCTTGGTGTCTAGAAAGACATTGAGTGCGTGCTCGGCGAATTCCCTGGGAACTCCTGGCATGTCCGCAGGACACCCGGCGAAGATTTCCCAGCGCTCACGGAGGAATTCGACGAGCGCGCCTTCCTATGCGGTGCTGAGGTTGTTGGCGATCAAGGCCGTCTTGGAGGCATCCGTCGGATGGACCTGTACTTTCTTGGTGTTGATGGTGGAGTCGAAGGACATGTCAGGTGCGTTCTGCCTTGTGACTGGGGGTGCCTCATTGTCCGTTACTTCACGGAGCCTTACAAGCTCGTCTTGCATGCCGAAAGACTGGGAGATTTTGTTGAAATCCCTGTCACATTGGTCCGATCGGGTGAAGCTCCCGTGGACTGTGATGACGCCCCTTGGTCCTGGCATCTTGAGTAGTAGGTATGCTAGTGCGGGACGGCCAGGAACCTTGCGAATGCTACACGCCCCAGGATGGCGTGGTATTACGACGGCCAGTCTACCACTTCGAATTCTAGGCGCTCCTACTGGAAGTTGTCCGGCTTCCCGAAGATAACGTCGAGCCCTATTTTGCCCAGGGGGAATATGCCCTTTCCTGGGACAATGCCGTGGAACGTTGTGTCTGATTGTTCCAGGCTGCATTGCGGGATCCGCATAGCTGCTAGAGTGCTTGCGAACATTAGATTTATGCCGCTGCCGCCGTCCATGAAGACGCGACTCATCTCGAAGCCTCCGATCTGCGCCTCCAGCACCAGGGCAGCATGACCTGGGCGAGGGATCTGGCAAGGGTGATCCGCGCGAGTGAATGTGATGCAGGACTCCGATCCGCTGAGGTACTCAGGGATTGCAGGCGGAGTTGCCACGGCCAAGTTGATTTGTTGGGTGATTTTCTTCTGGACCCTGTTTGTGGGGCGTCCCTTCTGGATCATATTTAGTGCTCCCTTTGGTGGGGGGTATCTGACCCCGGCGTTGTTTTGCGCTGGTGCGACTGGTTGGTTTGGGCCTCCAATAGGTGGCGGTGGAGGAGCTCCGTGTGCTATTTCTCCTGGCGCGGGTGCGTTTCCGAACGCAGGGATTGGGGTTTGTTGCCTCATCTGCACCATGCTTTCGCTGAGTTTCTGGAACTCGCGGCAGTCCTTGAGCATGTGACTGGCTTTCTTTTTGCCATCTTGTTTGTCGATGTAGAAGTGGATGGTGCATGGACCCGAAAGTTTGTCAAATGCTGAGGGTCCGTTGTCGCGGTCGCGGCGTTGCCACGACTGTGCTGGTCATCCGCTATCACGGAAATTTCCTCCACGGTATCCTCCGCTGTTGCGGCTGTTGTCGTTGCGGCGGTCGGCATAGCCAGCCGCGACCATGTCGGGTCCGTCGCGGTCTTCGTAGACACGCGATCTCCTCTTGCTGCGGCGTTCTCGCCTTCGGCCGTAGTCATCCTCTTCATCTGATTGCGCTCGCTGGATGCAATCTTCGCCGTCTGCCCAACTGTTGGCAATTTCCATGAGGTGGTCGAGTGTTTTGGGCTTGATACGCCCAAGTTCCTCCTTGAAATCTTGGCGTTTGACGCCGTCTCTGAAGGGGTCGATGGCCCTCTCCTCGGAGATATGTGCTGCGGAGTTCTTGGTGGTAGACCAGCGTAATATGTACGAGCGGATAGATTCCCCCGTTCTCTGAGTGCAGGCTCGCAACTCTTCGATTGAGGCGGGCCTCTTGCTGGTGCCCTTGAAATTTCGGATGAAGCCGTAAGCTAGCTCCTCCCAACTTCGGATGGATCCTGATGATAGGCTGCTGAGCCAGACCCGCGCCGCGCCTCTCAGCTGCAGCTAGAGGCATTGCATGGCGGTTTCTTTGTTACCGCCATGCAGCTTGACGGATGATAGGTGATCGCTGAGCCAAGATTTTGGATCTTGCGTGCCGTTGAACTTCGGAGTATCCGAAGGAAGCTTGAAATTGCGTGGCATCTGTGTTCGCCGAACATATCTGCTGAAGCATCGAACTCCACAGAGTTCTCCTTCATCTTCATCCATCTCGGACTCGGACGAGCATGCGCGTTTGGCTCGTGCTTTGTCGATTTTGCGCTGTGTAAGCGCGTCTCTAGCATCGTAGTCGCGTTTATGGCGATGCGAGCTCTTCTTCCTTCGAGGAAGGTCGTGCTCCTCCTCCTCTTCGGATGAAGGGGTGGGGCTCCGGTCGCGCCTGGCCGGAGCTTTTTTCTTTGGCTGCGCAGGAGCTTCTTCGTGGACTGCAGCTCCGACGAGTCCGAGTCCGGTGAGTGCGGACTTATGCATGGCTCTTTTTGGGTCCCCTTCCGGAGGTTGGTGGGCCGCGAGATACGCAGTGGCTGCCAGGATCGCAGCTTGCGGTGTCTTCGGGATGATGTTGTCGTCGGCATCCATGTCCATGAACGACATGTGGAGAGTTTGGGTCACATCACGGCGTTCCTTGAGATCCATGTTCTCCACCCGCGAGCGGTGCTTGTTTCCCTGATTTCCGTTCGTGCTAGAGCCGGGTGCCATGGTGGAGAGCGCAGCTCGTCGCGCGCTGGACTCGGAGGCTGCTTGCTTGCGTTTGTCGAGCGTCTCCTGCATCTTGACTTGCTTCTTGTGCTCCTCGATGAGGAGGTAGTGGTACGCCATCAGTAGGTCACGTGGGGAGTCCACGGGTAGGACTATGTCGCCTGCGACGGCACGGCATGCCTGGACCCATCCTTCTTTGCTAAGTTGGATGATGTGGCCGTTGTTTTCCCCTTCGGGTGGGGGGGACTGGCTTCTTCTGTTCCCGCCGTTTCCGTCCTACGGGTTGGGGTTCGCGTTGGGCAGCGGGTTAGGCGTTTATTTCTCCTGGATGACCGCGGCGCATAGGTAGCGCTCGTAGATCGGTTCGCTGCTGCCGCAGCTTTCAGATCCGGAACCGTAGGTCCCTTCATCCGAAGGTGGATCGCACAGATCGGAGTTGCAGCTGCTGCTGCTGTAGAACTCATCTGTCGATGGTGACGTGCGTAGCACGGGGTGTGAAGCCCACGAGGCGGGTCTGATTGATGGCACGGGAACCCGCTCAGGAAGGCGGAGGGTGCCAGTTTGTCCCACCTGGAAGCAGAAGCTCCCGAACAAAATTTCGAGTCCGTCGCCTACGGGCTCGAAATCTTTCATGGTGGACGGCGAGTGAGCGGTGAAGTCGAAAGTGCCGAAGAGGAGGTGATTCTCTGTCGCCGCGGAGTTGTAGATCGGTCGGGTCGGAACCGTCACGATCGCACAATCAGCAGCCCCGATTCCCACAGACGGCGCCAATTGACGAGGTTTGATCTCATCAATGCCCATTGTTACGGACTTGGGTTTTGGAGAAGATGGGGATGCTGGAGATCGTGGCACGGTTAACAGACAAGCAACCAGGGGACACGAGATTTACCCAGGTTCAGGCCCCCGGAGGGAAAACCCTACTCCTGCTTGTCTGCTCTTGATTACGGCGGAACCGAAGGTTACAGGGTGCGCAGATTCGATCTGGCGTGGAGGTGTATACGAAAGTATGAGTCGAGAGATCTAGGACGTGCCCTCCTGGCCCTTATATAGACTTAGGCATGTCCCGGGCATAGTCCTAGTCGGTTACAAGTTCTAGGGTTCTACCCCTTTCCTATCTACTCTAGTCTTGCTCTCCAAGGATCCGTAGGCGTCATGGGCCTTGGCCACCCAAAAATCTTCATGGGCCAGCGTATATCTGCTGTGGGCCTTCCTTGGGCTGGACCAGGTATGCTGAAGTCATGTACCCGTAGGGTATAACCATGTCAGCTGAGTTGTCTCTTGGCTCAACTGGTTTTGGGTTGCTATGAGTTCTCTCATGTTGTCCTCTTGGTTGTTGTTGGTGTCACCATCCTTGATGTTGGAGTCTCTTGGAGTAGTCATCTGTTTGGGTTGAATTGAGATTAGAATAGGCAAGATATTTCTAAGGGAATAATTCTAATCACACACATCACAATTCACACAAGCAATGTGCAAGCAATCACAAACACACATTCCATTCAAACAACAAGTTTCAAGCATATTTTTAGGCAACCAAAAATATTTTTGTTACACCACATAAGTTGGTTTGTTTGACTTAATTAAAATATGGTGGTCCATCTATATGGTTCACTTGAAATCCTTCCATCCTTCTTGGTTGATTCTCCTTGAACAAAATCTTTGTATCCTTGGAGAAAATATCTCATGTCTTTGGTCACAAAACTTCAAAGGTGATGATGGCTCCTTCTATTTGGTGTTTCCTTAGTCTCCAAATCTTGAGCAAGATTCTTTGTCTCACTTGTAGTCCTTAGTGATATTCAAGGTTGAGGTCCTTGGTGAAAATGCTGAAGATGTTGAAGTCATTAGAGTTGATGAAGTCCTTTGCTCATGGTGAAGTTTTTTTTTTGGCCATGGGGTAGGTTTTTCCATCAAGTTTGAAATAGATCATATGTAGAATCAAATCCAAAATGGTTGAGGAAAGAGTTTACAAGATTGTTTGTAAATAAATTTTGGAACAAATACAATTCCTATTTTTCTAAGGGTTTTTGTCCAATCCTAGGTTTACAAATCCTACAGGCAACACAATGCTGTGATACCAACTATAAGGTTCCCAACCTTTAATAAGGTAGAGTCCCCTGTGTTTACAATGCTAGTCCCTGGATCAATAGCTAGCATCCACAGTTAAGATGTAATATCAAGAAACAAAGGTCATAATATAACTTATAACCAGGAATAACATAATTTTATTACATCTTACATAGCTCATTTGGCTATTACATTACATTGCAGCAGAATATCTATAAGCATGGGGTCCTTCATCTTCAAAGTGCCACAGCTGGACATGTTGGTTGTAGACTTGTAATCCTAATCAATCAACTTCACTAATATCAATCAAACCTGCAACATAACAAGTTACAGCCACAAGGGTCAATACATTTGAATTGTATTGGCAAGTGATACTATGGTAGTATAGTGGAGTCTATCATCTATATGCATTTGGCTAAGTGGAGCTTAGGCTTGCTTTGCTCAAAATAGATTTTTCCTTATCATTTGAAAACACTAAGTTTTTGTCTTGACAAAAAAATAATCTTTCCCAAGGCATCTCCCAATCTAAGATTGAAGATCCTTAAACCCTTGTTCAACCACAAGTTTTTAACTTAGAAATTTGGATGATGAGATTCTTGATAGCTTCCATGTCTTGATGCTCAAATTTTCCTTTACCAGGGACATGGCTAAGTACTTAGATTTTACACTCTGCAGAGGTGGTGCACTTTCCCCACAAGACTTGGTTTCACCAAGACATGATCTTTCAGAAGCCTTTACTTAGACCAAGTGGACGCGTTCCAACCTATCATCCCACTGCCACCAACTGTCCAAATGGCTAAGTTCTAGCAACCTATGTGATCCAGGCAGAGCCCATAATGCCAAGTGGTTGCAGTTGAAGCTTCTCAACATTTGACATCTCAAATCTCTTTGTTCCTGGGTGTCCATCCGCAAGTGAGATACACAAGGTTCTCCAGTCCCCTGGCCTTGTGTAACCACTTAACCAAAAACCACCAAGAAATTACCATTCCACCCAGGTGATTCATTAACTTAGTTGTTTTATTAAACAAAAACACAAGTCCTCAGACTGAGAAATTTTTCCATAGTGTGAGTATATATTCCACCCTTGTTTTCTATTAACTAAGCTAAGCTTGATAGTAGTAGGTATCTTGACTTAGGAAATTTCTACTAAGGTTTCATCTACTAGGATTTTCCCATAGCAAGGTTTATACTTAGCAAAATTCCATGCAAGTTTTACTTAGAAAAATCATGCATAGTGAAAGTAATGGGACAAAAGTATGAAGCATCACTTGCCTTTTTGGTAGAGTATAAGTTCACTCCTTGTCCTTGCTACAATCACACTCTTCAAGTGACTACAATTCAATCAAGCAAGGCACAAGTTCAATCTACCATTCAAGCAAAACATCACATAAAATGACAAAGTCAAAGTAATGCATGCAAGCATGCCAAGCTTTGTTTTGTTTGAAAAAGTGGTTCCTAATGGGTCATAAACATTTGAAAGAACCTAATGGTCATTTTGTAAAGTGGCAAAGTCATTTGCAAAAGGTTTCACTTCATAAACCATTTTCAAAACAAGGTATCATTTTATGTGGTGTAGAAATGTTTTTACTAAGGCATTAATCTATAGAATTCACAAAATATGTTTTCAAACCATAAAACTTGGTGTTTGGGGTCAGAGAGTTTAAAACAAAACATTTCCCAAAGGTTTTCCTTCAAAACCATTTTTAATAAATAAACTATATTTTTATTTGACTAGAATTGGTTTTAAATCAAAGAATAATTCTTTTGTTTCACCAAATACATTTTTGAAACCATAATGTGTTTCCTATGGTCAGTAGGTTCAAAACACACCATTTGCCAAAGATTTTATCCCCAAAATCATTTTTGAACAATTTTTACAATCTAAACAAGCATACAAATGTTTCTGCAAAAACAAACATTTTAACAGAAACTTTTTACTAAACAAATGGCATGGTAGGCTAGGGCTTTCTCCATTGATTCCAATGATATAAAGTTTGCAAAATTTGGACGTGTGGAACTAAAGTTATGGACTTTACAAATTGGAACATCTAATTGATTTGCTTCTGTTTTTAAATCCAAAGGCTGGCCACGTGGCGTGATTCTACTGGGCAATACCAGTTCGCGCGGATCAAGCGATGTGAGGCATTGGATTAAAATAGATCGAGCGGCACAGGATCACTCGTACCCCTTCGGCTAAGGATCTATCGTGAGCGTCAGATCAAGATCCTACGGCGCACAGCACGTTAGCCATCGAGTGGCGGCGCTGGCGGCGGCAGGTGGCGGCGTGCGCTCAGACAATGACGGTGCCGGCGATACAGGGAGCTAGAGGAACAGAGGGTTAGCTCACCAGAATCGTCGAAGCTTGCTGATGCTCAACGTGGTTGCGAGGAGGCGAGGGGCGCACTGGGGTGGGACTAATCGCTCGCCGGAGACGTCGTCGGCGTCAGATGGTTCTGTTCGTTGTCGGGGGCGACATTGCAGATCGTCCTAGGACAAGATAAGAGCATGGTCAGTTGTAGGAGAGTGTGGCGAGTGCGGGAGTATCACCGAGGGAGTGCAGGGCGGTCTAGCTTACCAGGGGGGGGTCGCCGGAGAAAGTAGCAGACGCGGCGGCGCTCAGTCGAGGTGGTTGCCGACGTTATGGGGCGCCCGCGGGTGAATGGAAGGTACTGACAGATGCGCCTGGGAGTGGGGATCATGGCGGTGTGCTTAGGAAGGCAAGGGGCGGCGAGGTTCAGCTGGAATTTGCACTGGACCTCGTCGGAGCCAGTGGGTTTTCCACGAGCAATTCGAGCAGCCCTGGGGCGGAGAGGAGATGGAAACAAAGGGGAATTGGGGAGAATGGGGACTCGTTTAAGGGGGTGTGGTCGCAGCGGGATTAAGGCGCGACATTGAAGGGAATTCAACCGCGGCATTACTGGCAGGAAACGGCCGACGTGGTCGTCGCGGGGTGGAGACGACGCTGAGCTGGCGTGGGGTCCTTTGTCAGCGTGAGAGAGGAGAGGGGAGTTGGGTCCACTCGTCAGTCGCTCAGCGAGTGCGGGTTCAGGTGAAAAACGATTCGCGCGTGGGGAGTAGCTGGGCTGGTACTGGGCTTGTTGGGCCGGACGAGTTGGGCTGCTGTCTGATTCTATTTTTTTCTTTCTAATTGCTTTATCTTTTTCTATTTCTATTTTCTGTTTTGGAAATTCAAACAACAATTCAATCATTCACCACACTTGTAATGAGTTTTGGTTCTGTTTAACAACATAACCCAAATCCCAAATAAAAATATTAATTTTATTCTTTTTAGGATCTATTTAATAATTAAATAAAATAGACCTTAATTATTAATTCAAATAGGTTTTGATTTATTTAATAAAATCTCCATTTGAAAACTAAATATTATCAAAACCAAATCAGTAGGTTTTATTTGAAATTATCAGATACTTGGAAAACTAGTTTAAAACAATTTAATATGTTTTTGATGTTTAATTAAAATGGGAAAAGCCTTTACTTTAATAAATTTGGTTTATTAATAAACACTCATTATTTTATTTAAATAAACCTTTACACATTTAATCAAAACAAAACATTTTATTTCAAAAGCTTGGCCAAGGTTTAATTTGGCTCTATAAAATAATCCTTATTTATAAATCTACCTTTTCTTTTGAAAACCAAATCTTTTATTAAAAGATCCAAAAAATAGTAATTCCAAATATTTTTAACTTTATTGTTTATTTAACTTTTTAAATCCCTTTAGGATTTTATTTGATCCAAATAGGTTTTGAAAGTTTCCAATTGGATTCAAAAAGTTTCTTCTCACCCTGAAAATCAACAAAGTTTTATTTCATTCATTTATTTTTCACATTACAAGATTTGGAAAATCTTGGGATGCGACACTCACCAGAATCGCCACGACATACTGATGCTCAACGTGGTCTTCTCCGTCGAGGGGGCGCTCGGGGTGGACGGCAATCGCTCGCCGGAGTTGCTTCTGGCGACGGTTGCGCTCAGGCGTCGTCAGGGATCGGGCTACAGAGCACGGAAGAGAACAGAGGTTGTGGTTAGCTTCGTACGCGAGTCACTGAGAAGCGAGCATCAAAAGGAGGGCAAGGAAGGGTCTATGCTCACCCGGGAGACTCGCCGGAGTTGGAGCAGACGGTGGCGATGCTCTGTCGAGGTCGTTGCTGAGGATAGGGGTACGCACGAGCGAGCCGAGGCCACTAGGAGATGCGTATGGAAGAGGGGAGCAGGCTCGCATGGTCGAGGAGGCGAGGCACGGCCTGCGTTCACCGGAATCGGCCGGAAAATCCGTCGGAGACAGAGGCAATGTCGCAAGCAATACAGGCAGCCTAGGGGCTCCGGTGGTGTGAGGACTGGGGGAAAATGGAGAGGAGGGAGAGGCGAGTGAACGAGAGTAATCACGGGTGTAATTTCTGCAGCGTTTAAGACGAATTTACTCGGCGAATTTTCGGGCAGAAACAGCGAGGAGGGGAGGAACGGGTCGCGCTGGGGAAGACGCTGACGTGGTCGTGGGGTCCACCTTTCGGTTAAAGAGAGAAGGGGAAAGTGAAAAACGATTCACTGTGGGTGGGGTGGGGAGATGGGCTTGCTGGGCCAGTGGGTATTGCTGGGCTGGGCTGCTTGTTTTATATTTTTTTTCTTCTCCTGTTTATTTTTATTTTTCCAATACTTTTATTTTGTTTAAACAATATAAACATTCATTTGAAATCAAACTTTTGCCAAACTTTGTGAATAATCAAGCACTGTTTATTAACACATTCTGAAATCAAATTTAGAATAATTGTTTTATTCTTTTAGGATCTATTAATTTTTTTAAAACAAGCCTTTGCTTTAAATTCAAATAAGACCAAATATATTTTTAATCCTTATTTAACTTTCATTTTTCCACAAAACCTTTTCAGTAGTTTTTTATTCATTGATTATGGTGTCAAATAATTCACCTTGAATTATTTGGAATGTTTTAATATGATTTATTAATCATTTTAATTTGGGTACTTGTCTTTATTCCAATGAAATTAAATATAGTTTTAATTCCATAAATTTTATTTGACTTCTTTGATCTTATTTAAGTTAATTAAACAACTTTTATTCCACTTGGGTAAACTCCAAATATTATTTTCCCATGATTTAATTAATCATTTCTAATAGGGATTTTGTCTTTATTCAAAATAGAATTTGGTTAATGTCATTTCATTTTATTTGAAAATTCTTTATCCAATATTTTATTTGGATTTGGATTATATTTATTCCATTTTCTTATGGATTAGGTCAAGTTTTAATTTGGCCTTTAAATATTCCTCATTTAATATTTCTTTCTTTATCTTATAAAATCCATATCTTTTTATTTATAGATCCAAACTTGGTGATTCCAATTTGTATATTTTTATTTAATATTTTATTTATCCCTTTAAATCCCTTTAGGATTATTTGCTCACCATTTGATATGGATTTTTTAGATAGGTGCTTTATTAGCTTTGGAAATTCAATTTCCTTATCTTATTAAATTCATAAGATTTTATCAATGGTTCCAAATTAAGTGAAACCAATTTCTATGGTTTTTGTAATATTTCTATTTGTCCTTCTTGATCATTTATAATTGTTTGTTTGACCAATTCTTATATGGATCAAATCCATAGGCTTAGATATAACTTGGAATTGTTTCCCTCCATTAGGGTTTTAGGGTTTTGGTTTAATTTCCAAGTGTTTTAAATTTCCAGATGTATTTATGAAGAATGCCGTTCACTTGATTTGAATTTAGTTGGATTGAAACTTTACTCAAGTTCTTTCAAGATGGGATTTTAAATTTCTGTCTAGAATCAAAAAGTTTCTTTTCACCCTAAATTTCAACAATTATTTATTTTGTTTATTTATTTTTCACATTACAAAATTTGGAAAATCTTGGGATGTGACAGGCTACCACCCTTAAAATAAATCTCGTCCCGAGATTTGGGAAAGATAGGGGTTACAAGTTGGCTCAAAGCAACTAGGGTACTACCACCCTTAAAAATTTTCCAACTAGATTACATCTTGGCTTGCTTGGGGTTTTGATGAAGCTTCTCTGGACACTTGTCTGCATAATGGCCTAGATCTTTGCATTTGAAACACATCACTTGGCTGATATCTTTCTTTTCCTTTGGTATCATTGCCTCTTGTTTGTTTCCTTGGTTCTTCTTCTTTTCTGGGCAATCACTGGCATAGTGTCCCATTTCTTTGCAATTGTAACATTGCAACTGGCTTATGTCCTTCTTCTTATTTTTGGGTCTCTCCAAAGCTAGGAGTTCTTGTAGTTTATGCTCTTCATATTTCACCACAAAGGTGGGAAATCTTTCTCTCTTCTTGAGGCAGTTACTAGAGATATGACCTTCTTCTCCACAAGAGTAGCAACACTTTGTGGTCACTTTGGATTTGTCCTTATGATGCATAGTTTTGACTTTGCCTTCATCATCCTTGGTAGAAGTTGTTCCTTCATGAGGGTTTACAATCTGTTGATGCACTCCACCTTGTTTCCTTTGTTGAACTATGGAATAGATGGGGCATTGAATACGGGCATGATTATTTCCTTCACATAGGAAACAAGTAGCTTGAGATGTGGGGCATTGATTGGTTGGATGTTTCTCTTCACAATTGGGGCATTGATCTTCATGCTCTTTGGAAGTGTGATCCTTGTCTCCACAAACATTGCAAGCTTGAGTTCCTTCTAGAATATTTTCCTTGATATCCTTGTTGTCACAAGTTCTTTGGAAAGGGTTGTCTCCCATGTTGATCATTTGATTTTTCGCCTTATGCAACAATTGGGTTTGGGTTTCCAAAAACCTTTGCATGGTTGGACCTAACTCACTGGTGTTGGCCAAAAACTGAGTTGTCACTTGGTTCAACTTGGTTTGGGTTACTATGAGTTCCCTCATGTTGATACCTTGGTTGTTGTTGTTGTTGTCACCATTATTGAGGTTGGAGTATCTTGGAGTAGTCATCTGTTTGGGTTGGATTGGGATTAGAATAGGCAAGATATTTCTAAGGAAATAATTCTAATCACACACAACACAATTCACACAAGCAATGTGCAAGCAATCACAAACAAGCATTCTAATCAAACATCAAAGATTCAAGCACATTTTTAGACAACAAAATATTTTTGCCACACCACATAAGTTGGTGTGTTTGCTTTAATCTAAATATGGTGGTCCAACTATGTGGTTCACTTGGGATCATTCCTTCCTTCTTATTTGGTTCTTCATGAACAAGATCTTTGTATCCTTAGAGAATTTCTTGCATCTTGGTCACAAAACTTCAAGGTGAGGATGGTTCCTTCTAAGTTGTATTTCCTTAGTCTTCAAGTGTTGAGTAATATTTCTTGTCTCACTTGTAGTCCTTAGTGATATCCAAGTTGAAGTCCTTGTTGAGATTAAGGTTGAAATCACTTGAATTGGTGAAGTCCTTTGCTCATGTGAGGCTTTGTCCATCAAGTTAAAATAGACAAGATATAGAATCAAAACCAAAATGGTTGAGGAAAGAGTATACAAGATTGTTTGTAAATAAGTTTTGGAACAAATCCAACTCCTATTTTTCTAAGGGGTTTTGTCCAATCCTAGGGCTACAATCTTACAGGAAACAAAGTGCTCTGATACCATCTATAGAGGTCCCAACCTTTAATAAGGTAGAGATCCCTGTGTTTACAATGCTAGTCCCTGGATCAATAGCTAGCATCCACAGTTAAGATGTAATATCAAGAAACAAAGGTCATAATACAACTTTATAACCAGGAATAAAATAATTTATTACATCTTACATAGCTCATTTGGCTATCTCATTGCAATGCAGCAGAATATAACAATAGCATGGGGTCCTTCATCTTCAAAGTCCCACAGGCAGTCATGTTGGTTGTACACTTGTAATACTAATTAATAAACTTCACTAACATTAAACAAACCTGCAACATAATAAGTTACAGCCACAAGGGTCAATACATTTGAATTGTATTGGCAAATGATACTATGGTAGTATAGTGTAGTCTATCATCTATATGCATTTGGCTAAGTGGATCTTAGGCTTGCTTTGCTCAAAATAGATTTTCCTTATCTTTTGAACACACTAAGTTTTTATTTGTCAAAAATCACCCAAGGCATCTTCCAATAGAAATTGGTGATCCTTCAACCCTTGTTCAACCACAAAGTTTTAACTTAGAAATTTGGATGAGGAGATTCTTTATAGCTTCCATGTCTTGATGCTCAAATTGTCCTTTACCAGGGACATGGCTAAGTACTTAGTTCTTTCACTCTGCAGAGGTGGTGCACTTTCCCATAAGACTTGGTTTTACCAAGACAAGATCTTTCAGAAGCCTTCCCTAAGACCAGAATGGACGCGTTCCAACCTATCTTCCCACTACCACCAACTGTCCAAATGGCTAAGTTTATTTCAACCTATGTGATCCAGGCAGAGCCCATATTGCCATGTGGCTGCACTAGAAGCTTCTTAACATTTGGCCTCTCAAATCCCTTTGTTCCTGGGTCGCTTTCCACAAGTGAGATACACAAGGTAAGCCATAGAAATGGGCCTTGTATAACCACTCAACATAAACCATTCTTTCCATTCCACCCGGGTGTTTCATTCACTTAGTTGTTTTGTTAAGCAAAAACATAAGTCCAAAGACTTAGAAATATTTTCTCATAGCATGAATATATAACCACGCTTGGTTGCTACTAGCTAGGCTAAGCATGGCATTGATAAGCATCTTAACTTAGGAATTTCTAGCAATTCTACAACTACTTAGGATTTCCCAAGCATAGCATATAGTTCTAAATTTTCATGCAAGTCTAGCAAAATATTTCTAGTGCATAGTTGAAAAACATAGGAATAAAATCATGAAGCACCACTTTCCTTTTTGGTAGAGAATATAAGTTCACTCCTTGACCTTGCAATATTCACACTCTTCAAATCACTACAATTCAATCAAGCAAGGCACAATTTCAATCCACCATTCAAGCAAACATCACATAAAATAATAGAAACAAAACGATGCATGCAAGCATGCCAAAGATGGTTTTATTTATAAAAGTGGTTTCTAATGGGTTATAAACATTATAAAACACTTATTGATCATTTTATGAAGTGGCAAAACTTTTTGCAAAAGATTTTACCTATAAACCATTTTTAAACCAAATCAATATTTTATGTGGTTAGAATTGCCTTTAGCAAAGCAATAAATTTTATAGGGTTCACAAAATATATTTTCAAAACATAAAACTTTGTGTTTAGGGTTAGAGAGTTTAAATCAAAACATTTCCCAAAGGTTTTCTTCCAAAAGCATTTTTAACATATAAACAATATTTTTATTTGACTAGAAATGTTTTAAATCAATGATTTATTCTTTGCTTCTCCAAATATATTTTTGAAACCACAAATTGATTTCTATGGTCAGTAGGTTCAAAACAAACCATTTGCTAAAGATTTTATCCACAAAATAATTTTAGAAAGAATTTTATGTTCAAAACATGCCTACACAAGTTTCTGCAAAAAAAATCTTTTTACCAGAAGCAATTTACTAAACAAAGGGCATGGTTCGAAAGTACTTGTCTTGATGATTCCATTGATATAAAATTTGCAAAATTTGGACGTGTGGTTTGAAAGTTATGCAATTTACAAAATTGAACATATGATAGAACAAATCCTGTTTTTAAAACAGACTCTGGGACACGCGTCTTGTTTTGATTGGACAAAAATGGTTCAGCTGGATCGCGTGCTGTGTGACGTCGGATAAAAATGAAATCGCACGGTGCAGATGGCTCCATACCGCTTCGGTCAGTCTTTCTATCGCGTCTCTCGGATCTAGAGCAGACGGCTATCATTGTCTTGCCACTAACTGGCGGCGCGACGACGGTGGCGCGCGGCGACGGCGCTCTGGCTACGGCGTAACGGGGAGAACAGGAAGCGAGAGGAGTAGGGGAGATGCTCATTAGAATCGCCACTACGTACTGATGCTCAACGTGGTCTTCTCCGTCGAAGGGGCACTCGGGGTGGACGGCAATCGCTCGCCGGAGTTGCTCCTGGCGATGGTTGCGCTCAGGCGTCGTCGGGGATGGGGCTACAGAGCACGGAAGAGAGAACAGAGGTTGTGGTTAGCTTTGTACGCGAGTCACTGACAAGTGAGCATCAAAAGGAGGGCAAGGAAGGGTCTATGCTCACCAAGGAGACTCGCCGGAGTTGGAGCAGACGGTGGCGATGCTCTGTCGAGTTCGTTGACGAGGATAGGGGTACGCGCGAGCGAGCTAAGGCCACTGGAGATGCGTATGGAAGAGGGGAGCAGGCTCGCGTGGTCGAGGAGGCGAGGCGCGGCCTGGGTTCGCCGGAATCGGCCGGAAAAGCCGTCGGGGAATGAGGCGATGTCGCAAGCAATACAGGCAGCCTAGAGGCTCCGGTGGTGTGAGGACTGGGGGAAAATGGAGAGGAGGGAGAGGCGAGTGAATGAGAGTAATCACGGGAGTAATTGCTACAGCGTTTAAGATGAATTTACTCGGCGAATTTTCGGGCAGAAACAACGAGGAGGGGAGGAACGGGTCGCGTTGGGGAAGACGCTGACGTGGTCGTGGGGTCCACCTATCGGTTAAAGAGAGAAGGGGAGAGTGGGTCCAGTTAGTCAACGACGGTGCGGGTCAATTCGCGAGTGAAAAACGATTCACTACGGGTGGGGTGGGGAGATGGGCTTGCTGGGCCAGTGGGTCTTGCTGGGCTGGGCTGCTTGTTTTATATTTTTTTCTTCTCCTGTTTATTTTTCTTTTTCCAATAATTTTATTCTGTTTTGATTTTGTTTAAACAATTTAAACATTCATTCGAAATCAAACTTTTTCCAAACTTTGTGAATAATCAAGCACTGTTTATTAACACATTCTCAAATCAAATTTAGAATAATTCTTTTATTCTTTTAGGATCTATTAATTTTTTTAAAACAAGCCTTTGCTTTAAATTCAAATAAGACCAAATATATTTTTAATCCTTATTTAAATTTCATTTTTCCACAAAACCTTTTCAGTAGTTTTTTATTCATTGATTATGGTGTCAAATAATTCACCTTGAATTATTTGGAATGTTTTAATATGATTTATTAATCGTTTTAATTTGGGTACTTGTCTTTATTCCAATGAAATTAAATATAGTTTTAATTCCATAAATTTTATTTGACTTCTTTGATCTTATTTAAGTTAATTAAACAACTTTTATTCCACTTTGGTAAACTCCAACTATTATTCTCCCATGATTTAATTAATCATTTCTAATAGGGATTTTGTCTTTCTTCAAAATAGAATATGGTTAATGCCATTTTATTTTATTTGAAAATTCTTTATCCAATATTTTATTTGGATTTGGATTATATTTATTCCATTTGCTTATGGATTAGGTCAAGTTTTAATTTGGCCTTTAAATATTCCTCATTTAATATTTCTATCTTTATCTTATAAAATCCATATCTTTTTATTTATAGATCCAAACTTGGTGATTCCAATTTGTATATTTTTATTTAATATTTTATTTATACCTTTAAATCCCTTTAGGATTATTTGCTCACAATTTGATATGGATTTTTTAGATAGGTGCTTTATTAGCTTTGGAAATTAAATTTCCTTATCTTATTAAATTCATAAGATTTTATCTATGGTTCCAAATTAAGTGAAACCAATTTCTTTGGTTTTTGTAATATTTCTATTTGTCCTTCTTGATCACTTATAATTGTTTGTTTGACCAATTATTATATGGATCAAATCCATAGGCTTGGATATAACTTGGAATTGTTTCCCTCCATTAGGGTTTTACGGTTTTGGTTTAATTTCCAAGTGTTTTAAATTTCTAGATGTATTTATGAAGAATGCATTTCACTTGATTTCAATTTAGTTGGATTCAAAATTTACTCAAGTTTGTTCAAGATGGGATTTTAAATTTGTATCTAGAATTAAAAAGTTTCTTTTCACCCTAAATTTCAACAATTATTTATTTTGTTTATTTATTTTTCACATTACAAGATTTGGAAAATCTTGGGATGTGACACCTGCCCATCCTGTTCGGTCTCGTCATCGAGACTATAAATAGAGGCCTCCCCCGCTCAAACTCTTCACACCATCTCACTCCCCTCTCCTCACTGATCGTTCCACCCCGTTCCCGGAGCAAGGCGAGCAGCGCATCGCTGGAATTGCGCCGGAGCAGGCCGCCTCTGGAGAAGAAGGGCGCCGTCGATTTCGTCCACCCCAGGAGAAGCTGCCGGTACCAGGAGGTTCGCCGTCGTCGACTTCGTCATTCGCCCACATCGCCGACCCTCGCCTGAGCCCCGGTGAGCCTCCCACGACCCCCACTGCGCCACTAGGGTTCGAGATCGCCGGTGACTAGTTCATCGTCGACGACGACCCTCAGTCGTTGATCTTACTTCTAATCCAACGCACCACATTGATTCATACCGCTTCGCACCCCCTGTCTCACTGATGCGTGGGGACAACAACTTAACAAGCCCGCGTAAGGGATGTGCTTAGCAGGCCGGCCCAGTATCGTTTCCCGTGTAGCCCACTTGTTTGAATTTGGATTTTTCCATTTTCATTCAAACACAGTTCTGTACCTAGTTTCAAAAATCAACCCATCTCGATTCAGTGAACCAAATTGAATGAAACCAATTTTTTTAGAAAGGTCTTGAAATGCTGAATCCAAGCCCGTTGGATTTAAATCATTTGGATATGTAGATCACTCTTTGTAAAAATAACAAGGCAGAACCTTTTCTGCATTCAAACATTTTTAAAATTTAAACCATAATAGCTTTTGAGTTGATTCCAACTCTCAAAAATCACATTTGATCATACCTTTCAGAATATATAAAAACATTTGGGTTTACTTACATAAATAATGTCCAAGTAATAAAAGAATGCCACATAGGCATTTCTAGTCACTTTATTTAATTAAAATAAAAGGTTAAACCTTATTAAATTGTGAAACCACTTTAAATCACATTCCCATGGACTAAAATATGTGGTGATGACATGTGTCAACTTGATCCCATGTTTGGTTTGGAGAATATTAAATCTTAAGTAGTTTTTCAATTAGTAGAAATTACTTTTCTAAAACTAAAATCATCAAGTCAAATGCTCTAGTCTTGTAATGTTAGTGATGATGCTAGATCATCTATAGAACCCCTTTGTGTGATGATTGCACGTAGTTAAGTACTGTTTGGTGATTGTGTACCTCGTATTTATTCATAAACGCTAGTACCGACCAAGGATACGAGGAGGAAGGAGGATACTACGAAGAAGATGCCGAGGAGAACTTCAACCACTGCTCTGCACAAGGCAAGCTAACACTTGCAAGATACTCTACTTTAGCAAGCCTATTACTACTAGTTGAATGTGCAAGCAAATACTTGCTTGTTACCATGCCAACCATATGCCTTAAGCATATGTGGTTATACCCACATGATAAACCAATCCTAGTTTTACTTGCAAGCTTTTTATTTTATTCCTTTATCAAAGCTTTCTTTAGAGTTTACTTAAGTGACTTGTAGATTTTAGGAAGATACTTGAAGGTTGCATAAAGAGCATAAAATTTTTCCTAATCTAGAAAACCTTGATATCAACCTAAGACATGAGGTGGTACTTAGTTGAAACTCCACTTGTTTATCACCCCTCATTAGTACTCACCCCATTTTTAGATGCTAGTGCTAAGTATAAAACTTGATCATCTTTAGATGGGAATACTTGGTGAAAATGGTTATGAAAACCTTAGAATGATGGATCATTCTACTGAGATGTTTTGACATGTGTTTCCAAACACCAGATGATTTTGTTGATGAAAATGTTGAGGCATGAGCCTGAGCCCTTTATAAAATTGATGGTTGTCTGGATGAGATACCATTCCAATTTTGCCGTACAACCACAATACCCGAGAATTGGGTAGGGCTTGACTGGAAACTTATATACCTTAGTATTGGTTCCCTCACGGACATGGTCTGAGCTGAGGCTACCTTGTGAAGATTGTCCACCTGTGTAGTACCCAAGATGACAGTTGGTCATGGTTGGTAGGCTAAATTCACAGGAGAGGTGCCTATACTAGGGCGTGTAATTGAAAGGTTAGGTTTGATTATCCGCATACTGAGTATGGTGAATTCAGGATTTGTTCCTGACGGATGTATAGAATGTTGTGGTGAAAGTGTACAATCTCTGCAGAGTGTCAAACTATTCAAATAGCCGCGTCCGCGGTTATGGACAGTTGGAGTGGCCATACTGTTCCCCCGTCAGATGATTTCAAAATGACTTGTGAAATGACTGGAGACTTTGACTTGACCACAACAGAGTTGTGGCATGAGATACAATTTCGCACTTAGGTGTTATAAAATTTGACTAGCTTTCTCTTTCTTCTGAACTTAGTAGAGGTAAATCTGGATTTTTGCAAAGCAACCCTAGAGCTTGGTGTCCTACTACAAAACCCCCCTTCAATTGTTAGTATTAGTTTGCGAGTACTTAAAGAGTACTCATGGATTTGTCCCTGGCTATTCCCGTGGCCAGACTATGAAGAGGAGTACCTGGAGGATGGACCCCAGGAAGGATACGATAACTAGGATCATCTCCCATCGTCAGCATTGCCTGTGACCCCTACGCTACCTTTATTATTACGTATTTCCGCTGCTTGAGTTGTATTAAGAACTGGATCATGAGATCCTTATTTGTGTAAGACCTTATGTATGGTTTGTAATGGATGATGTACTGTGGTATCTAATTATGTTATGTCTCACAAAAATGGTAATCCTGGGATTGCGATGTATGGCATAACAGGCATCTTGGATTAAAAATCCGGGTGTTGACAGGATTCTGGCGGAGCGAGGCACGGATTTGTTCCGAAATCGGCCGAGATTCTCGGTCTTTTATGCGTGGTGGTCGCCGTGTTCGTCCTGGAGACAACGAAGGCGATGACGAGTGGGTCCGAGCGGTCAGCGGGTGCGGGCGGCTGCGCTGGTGGGCTGGCGGTGGGTGCTGGTAGGCTTAGGCGACGCGCATGCGCTGGTGGGCTGGCGTAGCCGGCCCATCTAGGTTAGACCGTTGTCTCCTTTTTTTATCCTTTATCTTTTTCCATTTTTCTATTTTACTAAATCTTCAATAACTTTTGCATATCAAACTCAATTTCAGTGAAACTTGTTTCTAAAATTTTTGTAAAAATGAGGTGGTCATCTTAGAGCCAGAGAATTTTTATTTTTACATAGTTTTAGAAGGGCCAAGTAAGGTAACCCTCTCCTTGCTCATATAGAGGAATTTTTAATAGGGTTTTGACGCAACTTTAATTTGTATAATGCAATGGTGCAAGGATGATGCATGCGTCTAGTAACATCTTAATATAAAATATGGGATGTTACATGTGAGCTCCGTTCATGATCAAGATCATCTATTTGTAATCATGCATATTGTGTTTGTGGGGATCTGATGGATATTAAGATTACTATTTCAGATTGGTTAATGATTCTATCTTATTGATTCTATCATGTCTGTGTTGTTTGAGATCTTGCATGCTCTCAGTTTCTAGTAACTATCTTGGCCAAGTAGATGCTAGTGACGCCAATAGGGAGTATTTATGCTAGATAATGGGTTCATGCCTCTATGGAATCTGGGGAAGTGACGGAAATCTCTAAGGTTGTAGATGTGTTGTTGCTACTAGGAAACAAGTGTATTGTTTACTTTACACACTTTGCTTAAAGAAGTTAACCATTGCTTGCAAATTAAAAATGGAGGGGGTTTGGATGATAACCTGAAGGTGGATTACTAGTCATAGATGTAGTTGGATGGCGGTCTATGTATATTGTTGTAATGCCCAATCAAGTCTCATAGGATCATGCATGTCTAGTATTGCATTGTTATGCCTTGCTCTGTCCTATAAATTGCCCCGCTGTAATTTGTTTACCCAACATGTTATGTTGTTTATCTTAAGGAGAACACCTCTAGTGAACTGTGGACCCCAGTCCAATCTTTACCATTGATACATCTTCCACTGTTACTGTTTACTTTATGCAAACCACCATCACCTTCCACACCATAGAGTTAATCCTTTGTTTTTAGCAAACTGGTGAGTTTGACAAACTCACTATTCGCTGGGGCAAAGTCTTTCGTTTGTGTTGTGCAGGTTTCCAAGTTGCTAGCAACACCTTTGGGTCGTTTCCTTCCTCCTACTGGTTCGATAACCTTGGTTTCTTACTGAGGGAAAAAATTATTGCTGTACTCATCATATATACCTTCCTCTTGGGGTTTCCCAACGAAGCTCTATAGTGATCTGAGCTGCAATCAAAGCTTTTTCTGGCGTCATTGCCAGGGAGGCTAAGGACGGCTTCATAAGGGGAGTCCTTCAGAACCTTTCTCTTTACTTTTTTTGGTTTGCTTAGTTTCTTTTGCCTTGTTTTGCTTGCTTCTTTTTATAAAAAACTCAAAAAAATAGTTTCGTTTGGTTTTCTTTTTCTTATCAAAAACACAAAAAAATTAGTTCCTACTCTAGTTGCTACTGCTGTTGGCTTGCTCCACCTTTGAAAAAATGAACTTTGCTGAGAACACCAAGTTGTGTGACTTCACTAGCACAAAAAACAATAATTTCCTAAGTACACCTATTGCTCCACCTTCTCCTGATGCTACCTTTTATGAAATCAAGCTTGCTTTGTTGAATCTTGTGATGAAAGAGCAATTTTCTGGTGCTAGTTCTATTATGGTGCTGCCCACCTCAATAACTTTCTTGAACTTTGTGAGATTCAAAAATATAAGGATGTAGATGGAGATATTATTAAGCTCAAATTGTTTCCTTTCTCCTTGAGAGGAAAACCTAATGAATGGTTGCTATCCTTGCCTATAAATAATATTTATTCCTGGATAAGTGCAAAGATGCTTTTATTGAAAAATACTATCCTCCTACTAAGATTATATATATGAGAAGTGAAATAATGTAGTTTAAACAACTTGATAATTAACATGTTGCTCAAGCTTGGGAAAGAATGAAACTTTGGTTAAGAACTGTCCCACTCATGGACTGACTGCTTGGATGATTATCCAGACTTTTTATGCAGGGTTAAACTTCTCTTCAAGAAATCTGTTGGATTCTGCTGCTGGAGGTACCTTTATGACCATTATCTTGGGTGCTGCAACATTGTTCCTTGATAATATGATGGTTAACTATTCTGAATGGCACACTAAGAGAGCTCCACATGGTAAGAAGGTAAATTCTGTTGAGGAAACCTCCTCTTTGAGTGATAAAATTGATGTTATCATGGCTATGCTTGTTAGGAAAAGCTCATATAGATCCAAATAATGTTCCCTTAGCCTCTTTGGTTGCTCAAGAAGAGCAAGTTGATGTGAACTTCATTAGAAACGACAATTTCAACAATAATGCCTATAGGAATAATTTTGGTAGTAACAATAATTATAGGCCTTATCCTCCCAAAAATGGCAATACTTATGGAAACTCCTACAACAATACTAGAAGCACCCCCTCTGAACTTGAAGTCATGCTTAAAGACTTTATTAGTTAGCAAACTGTTTTCAAAAAAACTATGGAGGAAAAGCTATTGAATGTTGAGAAAAATATGTCCTCTTTGTCTGAAGCACAGTCCTCTTTGATTAATAAAATGGCTACTAAACCTGAAACCATGGAAAGTACCTTTGTGCCACTCATGCCATACAAGTTACTATTAATGAAAATGTTAGACTGTTAGCTCAACTACATGTTAAGTGGGAAAGAGAATCTGAAATAGTGTTTGCACTATTACCACCACCAATATGGATGCCACCAAACCACAAGAAGTACCTATTCCTCCTACCACAATGCCTAAACCCAATGAGTCTACTACTAGTGGTGCTAAGTTTGATTTTGATCTTGATGGTTGGAATATATCTGAAGTGATTATGTTCCTCCAAAATCTTGCTAGAAGTCCTAATGCTAGTGATATGAATGTAGATTTCACCAAACACATTAAAGATGCTCTCATTAAAATTAAGGAAGAAAAATTGAAACACAATGCTTCTATTCCTAGGAAAGTAGAAGATAGTTGGGAACCCATCATTAATATACAAGTGAATGATATTGATCTCAAAGCTTCATGTGACCTTGGTTCTAGTGTCTCTATTATGCCTAGAAAGATTTATGAAATGCTTGATTTGCCACCTTTGGAAGATTGCTATTTGGATGTCCCACCTGATGATAATGCTAAAAAGAAACTCATGGGGAGTGCCAATGATGTTCTTAGTATGTTTGACAATGCTTATGTCCCTGTTGATTTCTATGTTTTGGATGATGAATACAATGCTTCTTGTCCTATTACCTTGGGAAGTCCTTTTCTTAGAACGGTTGGTGCCATCATTGATATGAAAGAAGGCACCATTAAATATCAATTTCCATTTAAGAAAGGTACACGAACACTTCCCTATGAGGAGAGAGAAGTTTCTCTTTGCTCCTTTTTTGAAAGCAAGGTTTGATGTTAATGCTTCTTCATTTGAAAATACTTGATTCTTGCTTCTTATGCCTAACTTAAAGGCGTTACAGAAAAGTACTTCTTGGGAAATAACCCAATTGTTTTCTTGAGTCTTGGAAGTTATTACTTCTTTAATACATCTCATTATCATTTTTGTTTGATTTTTGTGCCAAGAATAACCTCTAATGAGAGGGAAGTAAGATTTGGGGAGTTGCTGTCTCGAAACAGATTTTTGTGATCCACTGTAAATATTCGTGTAAAATCTCTGTAAGTCAGATTGAGATGTACTTTTCTGAATAAATCCTCCAGTTTGTTAGATAACTTTTGTTAGTTCAACACTTTTTGATTTGAGCAACAGAAGGTCTTCAAAAAAATCGGTTTCTACATGCTTGACTGTTTTGACAGATTTTTGCCATTATTTGCATTTGCTTCTTATTGATTCCTTTTTGGGTTCTTTTTGGGAAATCGATCTTTTTGAGGGAATTGCTACAGTAGCTTGTATATTTGGTGAAAGTTTTGCTGTTTTTAAAAACTAAAGCCCAAAGGTCTATTATCTTTTGAATGCACTAATGTTGCTAATGAAGATTGTGTGAAGTTTTGTATGAAGGAAAATATTTCAGGTGTAAAGGAAGAATGATGTAATGAGATGAAGAATGGACAAAAGATCAAGATTGGGGATGCCACCATGTCACCCCAAGAAATATTCTAGAGGTACAAGCGTCAAAGCTTGGGGATGCCCAAGGCATCCCCTTCTTCATGTCACCTTCTACGTTTTATTGTTTCATGCACAAGATGTGTTGTTCTTGGAGCGTATTAGTTTTCATTTTTCGTTTTCGTTTTCTTAGTTTGCTTTAATAAAGTGGTTGGACCCCCGTTTTCACCGTATTGTTTCAAATAAGATGATTGGTGTTGGAAAGGAGTAGAAAGTTCTTGCTTGTGTAGTACAAGAGGACTTTGTTTTGACTGTGGCTTGGACTTTATCATGTCATGCTAGATGTTGTTTTGACCTTATGCTTAGTGATTATTGCTGTAGCATGACTTGGTCCAAATTAGGATTGCTTAATGTGCCTTGAAAGAATCATGCGTTGTTTTAGCATACAAAAGAATAGTATTGTGGTATTCTCCTTTGATGCTTTGTTTGGGTTGACTTGGCACATGCTCACACCATGTTATGATTATACTGGTCACCATAGCCTCTATGATCATTTAGTTTTGACTTGCGGTACCACTTTATGCTTTGATTAGTAATGTTGTCGCTCTACATGATTATGGCCATTATTGCTATCTTAGTTGGTCGCTCCCAGTCTTTTGCTAGCCTCCACTTGTATGAGTAAGCTCTACTCATGAATCTATCTCCCAGGAAACCAAGTTATTCCGAAGTGTCCACTATAAATTTCTATGTACGGTGTGTTATACCATTCCAAGTATATTTTTGTTTTATCTACATTCCAATTAAAAATTGTAACATCGCAGCATTAGAGCTTAGAAATAAGCTAAACACAGATGTGTGCATTGAATTCATGCATAGAAAATCCGAATAATTTTCGCGCTTTTGAACAAAACTTGTCAAAGTGATTGAAGGTTCTCTCAAATTGATGGAAATGGAGTAGATCATCAAGTTGACTGCGATAGGTTTCAATATGACCTTTTCTAAAAACATTATTTTGGGTAATGGTAATTTGATCTAAGGGTAGATCAAATATAATGAAACTAAACCAATACACATTGATTAATGATTATAATTTGATCCGTAAGTGATCATATGTAGTATTCATTACAATAAATCATGAATACCAACTTTAGAATAAAACTCAAGGTACAAGAATTTAATAACTAAATCTTGACCTATCTTAATCTTATATATCTCTACCATGAGTATCATGGTAATACTTGACTTTAACTCTTTAATAAGATTGAGTAGGAAAGAAGCCAAGTTAAGATCATTCACCATATACCTTTCTTTCCATATAAATCCTTACCATTTCTAATGAATCTTATCTTAATATCTGTTGTTCATCAATGTTGAGTAATCAACTATTGATTCACCAATTCTTAACCTATCAATTCTTGATCTATCAACTCTTGTCTTTAACATAACATTCATTGTAAATCCTTTAGAGAAGGAGGTAAGAATAGGTAGGTGGTAATGCTAGATTTGGATATCACCCATAGGATGGGAGTGTTGCAAGAGAATAAGATCAATATGATAATTGATGGAGTTAACTCACTCCTAAAATGATAGAAGAGTTATTTGGAATATATAATTATATGGTGGTAAAGTTATTACAAGGATGAATCCTGAAGAAAGTTACCAGGAGTAATCCTATTGGATCAAGTAGGTATATTCAACGAATAATATCTCTTAGTCCAATAGAGATAAACAGAAGATAATTGTAATACAACTGTAATGTTGTATGGATGAAAGCCTTGATTAGCCAACTTGTAACCTAAACCATAAAGGATCAAAGGATTATAATGATCATGCTTTAGTCACCAAGATTGAATGCTTATATCATGTATAAGTGACATTTGTGGATAGAACATGATTGAACCCTAGTATAGATATATTATTCCAGGTTAGCCATGACAAGTCACCATGATATGATGTAAAATTTGTATATAAGATACTGGAGTTAAGTATATATAAGAACGTATATTTAAGCTGAAGCTAGAGTAGCAAGGAGTTATTGAAGTAGTGTTATTCTTCTTAAAGAATGGTAGGATTTTGAGGAATGTAGTCTGATATATACCTCTAATGGAGTAATATTAGTGGTGCATGATTAAGGAAGAGTATTAATGGAGTTTGAAGTAACCACTTAATGGGTTAGAGGTTATCAGTAGTAGAGTAGAGGATACAATCAAGTGTTGATATAAGAAGATTATGAAAAACCTTAGTGTCAAGCTCATTGGATTTACAGATGGTTGTAGGAGGAGGAAATCATTTGTAAGAGTTTAATAAATAAAGCTCATCATGTTAACACATGATAATGGATATAAAGAAGTTGTATATCTTGGAAAGGAATTCCTAAATTAGAAGTCCAGGATTGTGGATTATGGAAGATAGGAATTCTTGGTAAACACTAAACCATAAATCTTTAACCAAACATAATATTCATTTCATCTGATTGATCTATCATCTTATTTCCACAAAGCTTTATAGGAATATTTTCCTATAGCGAATCATTCAAGCATATCTTTGTCATTGCAAACATTAAAATAAAAGGTACATGGAAAACTATAATTATCACTTCTCTCTCATAATTCATTTCAGAGAATAAATTTCTATTTTAAAAAGGTAATATCATTTTTTATCACAAACATGAGAGCAATATGTCTTCACCTATAGTGTTCATCCACATTCAGAAAATAATACACTTATTTTTAATCTCCTAAAAATCATGGTAAAAATTTATAATTCAAAACCCTAACTTCTATTTCAATCATGACTGGCAATATTTAAGTAAGGTCATAACCTAGCTTATTAAAACAATATTCACCTATTAGTGAAAGTATGATAATAGAAGTTACCATATTAAGAACTTTAATAATTAAAACATCTTATATAATGATTGCTATATAATAATAAATATGGATATAACATTTACATATCTTTAACTATCTTAAACCATTCTAATTACATTCATTAAAAGGAAATAATAAAATCATTTTTATAGGATCATAAACAAATCCTAAAAAACGAAATCCTAATTTCTACTTATTCCATTTAATATAACAATTTCTTATACTATTATGAATAAGAAAGTAGAAAAAGAGTAAATAAATTAAGTATATAATAATAATGATTCATACAAGAATCTTAAGTACAATTTCCTAAAGAGGGATTTCTGAAAATCTTAAAACAAATGCAAGATACAAATCTTTAAACAAAACAGAAAACATAAAGGAAAAACAAACAAAAAAAAGCTTCTGGCCGCATCCCATTTCTTCACTTGCTTATCTATCACCCACGGGCACCCTGCAGTAGCCTAGTTTCGGCCCAACAACGAGCCCAGCTCATCACCACAGTGACTAACGGGTGGGACACCGATAAGGACTACGGTTTGAGTTTGAATTTTTGCTAGTGGGTTTTTTGCAAATTGCCCGCTGTCGTCTTCCTGCCCAACGTCACAAGCAGGTGTCTGACGGCATCACCGCCGTCCACCGCCACGCCGTGACGACCGCCTCCATTCAGATTCATGCCGCTGCTGATCAATGTCTATAAAAACCTCAGCGGCGCCGTTCAGGAACCCTAGAACCCAATTCCCCTTATCCCTCTCAAAATTCCTCTCGGGCCGAAACCCTAGCTCACCCGATACATTTGTCTCTGTCGCTTTGAAGCTCCCCTTGCCCTATCGAGCTCACTGTTGGAACCGCCATGCTGCCCTGGTTCATCTCGTGGAATGAATCGGCCGCGCACGCCCTTAATCGAGCTCATAGTCTCGTCTTCCCGAAGCCCGACCACTGTTGATTCGCTATCCTCAGGCCTTCCTCGTCACCATAGACCCTACTATCATGTTCCTGGTGAGCCACTGATTCCTCCAGTACCTCCCTCGACCTTTCTCTAGCCTTACATCATCATCGTGTCGTGATTCGTTGTCGGCCGCCGCAATAGGTCGTCACCGGAGTAGCTCCGATGACCATTTTCGGGTGGCGCTTCCACAGTTAGCTTCACCTCGCCCCACTGATTCTAACACCACCCTTCACAACCGCATGCACACACTCAATCGATCGATTGATCCTCAACCTGTGAGGATCATCTCGTGTGATGTTAGCATGACATCATGCCGACGTCACCTCAGCCTAGTCAACACATTTGACTTGGTCGTGCCCATGTGGCATATGAGGTTTACTCGACCCCACTAGTCAGTGACTAGGGATAGATGGGTGTGCGGTATAAAACGTTTAGTGTCTGTTTAGCAATTTGATAAAACAATATTAATTCAAATATAAACATTCCAGAAATTGAAATAAAGTAATTAAATCTTGTAAATTTAGTATCTTTTGTTTTATAATTCAGAAAAATATATTTAATATATGAAAATTTTCAAAAAGATAAAATCTATAGCATTAAACTATTATCAAACATTATTATGTTAACAATTTAAATTATTATTATTTAATAAGAATTTTATAAGTATTAATACTTTAAAAATTCATACTTTAATATTGGTAAATGTTAAAAATATAAATAAAATACCAAAAATCTTAGAAAAATAAGAACTATAATTTAAAACTATAATCATGCATTATAATTTCACTTAATTAAATACTTGTTATTTACTAAGTAGTTATAAAGTAATAAACCTTATAAAAATCATATCTTATTATTTATAAATCACAAAAATAAATGTAATATACCAAAATGATCACAAAAATAATACCTATAGTTTAAAAATATAATATTCCACTTTTGAGATAAATAAAATTTTAAAACTTCAATAACTTGAATTTAAACCTATTTCCATAGTTAATAATTTGTATAAAGGTAAATAAAAATTGCTAATATTTCTAAAATTATCCAATTGACTCTAATAAATAGTATTAGTCTTAAATATTGATAATATGAAGTTAAAGTGGTTCAACATATTTTAAAGACAATATTATTGACTTATCATTTAACCACAAGTTTATAAACATACCAAAACACTATGATGAATCCATAAGTAGTAAATAATATTGTTTACTTATTCATAAACCATAACCAGACCCTTATAAGGAAATAAATCCTATTATACATTTATAAGGTTAGGAAACCACTATTCAAATAGAAGTGTTACCACTCTCAAAGTATCCTAAGGGAAACTTTATGAAGTGAAAAAAGTACAAATATCATGAGCAATACCCCTTAGGTCCATCTATCTTGTCCCTAAAGTTAACTTTAAGTCTACTAGCCTTTAAACATAATACTAAAACCTTATTGTCTGTTTTATAGTTAACTTTGGTCTGTAAAACATCTCAAGTCCAAACTATTTAAGAAAGCACAAACAACATCGACCACCTTTGATTAACCACAAATATTGTTTAAACCTTAGTAAATAAATATTTTCTTCAAATATTATTATTTTTGCCACTTCAGACAACAAATCACAATTAATAATAATCACATTAATTTATACTTTACTTGTATACTAAGGATTGATAACACTTAAGTTCTTTATAAGTGACATTACTTGTAAAGTAAAATTTGAAGATAAAGAATTATTGTATAAGCAATTTTGAGTAGCATTCCACATTTGTGTAACTCATTGTTTTATGGTATTATAATTACATGTTGTTTCACAGACACTCACAAGCCTTAATAATAATCACAGTGTGAAACTTATCTAAAAGGACAACACATTCTAAAGTAACCATTTCCAGTACCCAAACCCTATGTAAGACCCCACCTTTATAAAGGTAAAGGCCCCTGTGATCGCAATGCTAGTCCCTGAATCAAATGCTAGCATCCACAGTTTAAGATGAAGTACACAGAAACAAAGGTCATCATTACATCATCATTCCTGAGATAACATAGTCTTTTACAACTCCATAGCCATAGACTAGTACAAGAGTTTAACTTAACAATATAAAAAGTCTTCATCTTCATGTGCCGCATGCAAGAATGTTGAGTGTAGACTCATAACCCTAATCCTCATCAGAGTAACCTGAAACATCACAAGTTACAGCCACAGTGGGTCAATACATTGGAATAGTATTGGCAAGTGATACCTTAGTAGAATAATAGTTCTAGCTTCTACATGAATTTGGCTAAGTGTAGCTTAGGCTTGCTTTGCACAAAATAGGTTTTACCTATCAGTTGAAAACACTAAGTTTTTGTTTCGCAAAAACTCCCAAGGAACCACCAATAGACATTGGTGAACCTTTACCCTTGTTCAACCACAAGTTTTTAACTTAAAAATTGGGATGAGGAGATTCTTGATAGCTTCTATGTCTTGATGCTCGAATTGTCCATTGCCGAGGACACGGCTAAGTACTTAGATTTTTCCTTCTCGAGAGGTGGTGCACTTTCCCCACAAGACTCGACATGCATCGAGACAAGATCTTTCAGAAGCCTTCTCTTAGACCAGAATGGACGCGTTCCCCAACCTATCACCCCCTACCACCAACTGTCCATTTGGCTAAGTTATTGCAACCTATATGATCCAGGCAAAGCCCATATTGCCAAGTGGCTGCACTAGAAGCTTCTTAACATATGGCATCTCAAATCCCTTTGTTCCTGGGTGGCATTCCATAAGTGAGAAATGAGCCCTGATAACCACTCAACAAAAATCCAACCATGCAATTACCATTTCACCCAGGTGTTTTATTCACGTAGTTGTTTTATTAAGCAAAAACATAAGTCAAAGACTTAGCAACATTTTTTCCATAGCATGTATATAATACACCCTTGGTTGCTACTAGCTAGGCTAAGCATGGTAATATAGCAAGTATCTTAATTTAGAGAAAATTCTATCAAGTCTACAACTACTAGGATTTCCCAAGCATATCATATAGATACTTAGCAAAAACATCATGCAATCCCTATACAAAATATCACTAAACATGAAGCACCACTGTCCTTGGTACTTGGGGGATAAGCAACAATCCTCACTAAACATAAAATGATAGCACCAAATTTACATTCCAAACAATTCAAGAAAAAATATATGAATGCATGCAAATGCCATATGATGATTTTTCAAAACTAACAAGACAAGTAAAACAGTACTGAACAACAAACTAAACATTTATACATCAATTAAACTTAATTTGGCCTTTTAAATATTTTCCAAATGATTTTTATACACAAAATAGGCCTACAAATGTCTCTGCATAAAATTATATTTTAACAGAAGCAAATCACAAATCCAAGCAAATCACAGAAGCAAATTATATTTTTATACAAACAGTAGGATTCATTTTTGTGATTCCAATGATATATTACTTGTTTTTTTTTGGATAAACAAATCAAAAGTTATTGAATTTACAAGTTTGAATAACTAATAGATTCAAAAATAGATTTTAAATTAAAAACCCAGACACGTGGGCGTATCTGATTTGCCCGTACCGGTTTGGTTGGATCGATCATCGAGAGCCGTTGGATTTAAGTGAAAGTGTACGGCCAGATCTGCTGATACCGCTTCGAATAAGTGATCTGTCAACACCCGGTTTTTTAATCCCAGATGCATGTTATGCCATACATCGCAATCCTAGGATTACCATTTTTCCGAGATATAACAGGATTGGATACCATAGTACATCATCCATTACAAACGATACATAAGTTCTTACACAAATAGGGATCTCATGATCCAGTTCTTAATACAACATCAAGCAGCGGAATACGTAATAATAATGGTAGCGTAGGCGAAGCTCTATCTTCGGGGTCACAGGCAATGCTGACGATGGGAGATGATCCTAGTTGTCGTAACCTTCCTGGAGTCCATCCTCAAGGTACTCCTCTTCATAGTCTGGCCATGGGAATAGCCAGGAACAAATCCATGAGTACTCTTTAAGTACTCGCAAACCAATACTAACAGGTAAAGGGGTTTTTGGATAATAGGACACTAGGCTCTAGGGTTATTTTGCAAAAGCCAGATTTATCTCTACTAAGTTTAGAAGCAACGAATGCTAGTTGAAAGTTTTATAACACCTAAGTGGGAACTTGTAATTCAGATCACAACCCTGTTGTGGTCAAGGCAAGTCTCAAATCATTTCACAAGCCATTTTGAAAAGTCTGACGGGGGAACAGTATGGCCACTCCAACTGTCCATAACCGCGGACGCGGCTATTCGAATAGTTTGACACTCTACAAAGATTGTACACTTTCACCACAACATTCGATACATCTGTCAGGAACAAATCCTGAATTCACCATAGTCAGTATGCGGATAATCAATCCTAACCTTTCAATTACACGCCCTAGTATAAGCACCTCTCCTGTGAGTTTGGCCTCCCAACCATGAACAACTGTCTTCTTGGGTACTGCACAGGTGGACAATCTTCACAAGGTAGCCTCAGCTCAGACCTTGGCCGTGAGGGAACGAATACTAAGGTATATAAGTTTTCAGTCAAGCCCTACCCAATCTTCGGGTATTGTGGTTGTACGATAAAATTGGAATGGTATCGCATCCAGACAACCATCAGTTTTATAAAGGGCTTAGTCTCATGCCTCATCGTTTTCATCACCAAAATCATCAGGTGTTTGGAAACACATGTCCAAAACATTTCAATAGAATGATCCATCATTCCAAGGTTTTCATAACCATTTTTCCACCATGTATTCCCATCTAAAGTTGATCAAGTTTTATGCTTAGCACTAGCATCTACAGGTGGGGGTAAGCAATAATGAGGGGTGGTAAACTAGTGGAGTTCTAACTAAGTTCCATCTTATGCCTTAAGATGACATCAAGATTATCTAGCTTAGGCCAAATTTTATGCTCTTTATGCAACCTTCAAATATCTTTCTAGTATCTATAATGCACTTAAGTAAACTCTAAGTAATAGCTTTGATAAAGAAATAAAGTATAAAGCTTGCAAGTAAAAACTAGGATTGGTTTTTCAAGTGGATATGATCACATATGCTTAAGGCATATAGTAGGCATAGTAACAAGTAGTGGTTTGTGGCATCATTAGGGAATCTTGCAAGGGTTAGCTTGCATTGGTCCACTTAGTTAATAAAGCTTGCACAATATCAGTATAAGCTTACCTTGTGCAGAGCAGTGGTTGAAGTTCTCCTCGGGTTCTTATTCGTAGTATCCTCCTTCCTCCTCGTATCCTTGGTCGGTACTAGCGTCTATGAATGAATACGAGGTACACAATCACCAAACAATACTTAACTAATTGCACTCATCACATAAAAGGGTCCTATAGATGATCTAGCATCATCTCTAACATTACAAGTTTAAATCTTGGTTTAATTCCTTTTATTTTTAGAAAAGTAATTTCTACTCATTGAAAAACTACTTAAGATTTAATATTCTCCCAAACAAACATGGGATCATGTTGACACATGTCATCACCACATATTTTCGTCCATGGGAATGTGATTTAAAGTGGTGTCACAATTTAATAAGGTTTTACCATTTTATTTTAATTAAATAAAATGACTAGAAATGCCTATGTAGCATTCTTTTATTACTTGAACATTATTTCTTGCAAGTAAACCTATATATTATTATATATTCTAAAAGGTATGGTTAAATGTGATTTTTGAGAGTTGGAATCAACTCAAAAGATATTATGCTTTCAATTTGAAAAAATGTTTGAATGCAGAAAAGCTTCTGCCTTGTTATTTTTACCATGGGTGATCTATAGATCCAAATGACTTGAATCCAACGGGCTTGGACTCAGCATTCCCAGACCTTTCTAAAAAAATTAGTTTCATTCAATTTGATGCACTGAATCGATCTGGGTTGATTTTTGAAGTTGAGTACATAAGTGAGTTTGAAACAAAATGAAAAAGGTTTAATTCAAATAACTGGGCTGCGCGGGAAAAGTTAACGGGCCGGCCTGCTAAGCATAGTGCTTCCGCGGGCTGCTTAAGTGGGTGTCCCCACTCGTCAGTGAGACAGGGGGTGCGAAGCGGTACGGGGTAACGTGGTGCATTCAATTTGATTCTAATCCAACGGCTGAGAGTCATCTTCGACGTTGAGCAACAACGGCGAGAAAGAAACCTAGCGCGGCCAGTGGGGGTTGCTGGGGGCTCACCGGGGTGCAGGCGAGGGTCGACGAGGCGGGCGAATGACGAAGTCGACGATGGCAAACTCAGGGGTGGTCGCGGCAGCTCCTGGGGTGGAGGAAATCGATGGCGCCCTTCTTCTCTAGAGGCGGCGGGCTCCGGTGAAATTCCGGCGAGGGGGTGCTCGCCTTGCTCCGGGAACGGTGTGGCACGATCAGTAAGGAGAGGGGAGTAGAATGGTGTGAATAATTCGAGCGGGGGTGGCCTCTATTTATAGTCGAGCGAGGGGACCAACGGGGTGCACGGTGAGCTCGTCGGGGGCGATGTTACAGGCGGCTATTGGCATGGGCGAAGGTAGGGGACGGTGCGGTGTTCCCTGGCGATGCTCAACAACATGGTTTTGAGGCGTGGGGCGGTGCGGCTTGGTCTGGAACACGCGACGCTCTGCACGGCAGAGGCGGCGTCTTCGACGGCGAATGGTGGCTGTGAGGCATGGGGCGGCGAACGGGGATGTCTGGCGGTCTCCTGGGTCGGTGGTGATCGTGTATGCACGCGGCGAGGGCGGCGCGTGGTCTGTGGGCTTCGGTCAAGGGTGGCACTCTGGCGCACTCTCGGCATGGTCGCTGGCGGTGTGGGCGCGGTCCGTGCGTGTGGTCCAGGGGTTGGCAAGGTTCGAGCGGTGGACAGGGAGTGGCAGTGGACGGTGGGCTGCCTCCCAGAAATGCTGGCTAGGCTTGTTTCTCCTCCTAGCTTGTTGTCTCCACTAGGGTGGCATGGGTGTGCTCGGCTGTTCACCATTGATGGCAATGCCAAGCTTACAGTGAGGCTAGTGCTTGGTTTAACTTACTAGATGATCTACTGAGATGGTTGTGAGCTAAAGAGGGAACAAGTTAGGCTTCAATCACTGCTCACTATAGTGTTTAGGGTTTTGATGATTTGTGTCTACAACCTGTTTGATGAAATGGCCGCATGAAATCAAGTTTGGAATTTTGAAAAGATTTTTGGTGGGTTTGCTAGATTGGTGCTAGTGAGTCTGCAGATGCTTGGGTTTTGAAAGTTGAGCTAGTTTGAGTGGTTTTTGAAAAAGTGGGATCTTCCCATATGATAAAGATTCAATTTTGAATTGTCATTTAAACTATGCATTTGAAAGTTTCTGGATGATCACAAAGTGGGCCTTGATACCTTGTTATGAGTACATTCAAGGGGTGCAAAGATCCAGAAAAGTTTCTGTTAGGTTCTGAAAGTTTGAGACAGCCAAAGTAGGCATGGGAGTTAAATTGGTCAAAATGACCATTCCTTCAAACATTTAGATGATGTTTAGATTTATTTGTCTTTAGGAAAAGTTTGGGAAATGTTTAGATGATGTTTATTTCACCTAAGAAACATTTTACAAGCAAGGAAACATACAAACAAGGTGGTTCAAAAGAATTTCAAATTAAATGCATACACATATGCATGCCTTCATAATTTTAATTAGAAAAGTTTTTGTTAACCCTAATTTTTTGATGATTAGAGTTTGATGATTTAAGTTTAGTATTTTTGGGATGTTACATGATCTAATCTTACCCCTTAGATCTAGATCTAACGGTGCTAACTACACTGACCACATATGGGCGACGCGAATGGGTGCTGGCGGCACGGCGCTACTGGCAACGGTGCTCCGGCGATTCCAGAGGGGGCTAGGTGTGGTGGCGATGCTTACCTGACTCGCGAGAACACGAGGAAGCTCAACGTGCTGCTGGCGTGGACAGGGGCGGGCTGCTGCAGCCGTGGGAGCTCATCGGAGTTGCAGACATCGTCGGGTTGATGCAAACGGTGATGGAGGCGACGACCTGGATCACCCTAGTGAAAACAAGGAACATCAATGAGTGCACAAGGATCCGGCGAACGCGATAGGGTCAGAGAGAAGGCAAGGGGCGCTCGGGTTTTACCTAGATTGCTCGACGGAGTTAAGCGGCGGCTTTGTCGTTTGTAGAGGTGGACGGGGACGGCGACGTGGGTCACGATACGGCAAACCAGAGGCGTCAGAGGATGCACAGGAACACGAGGATCACGCTCGTTTGAACCAGAAGGCAAGGGGCGGTTGGAGCTCACCGTAATCACTTGCCTGAGCTCGTCGGGTAGCGGCGGTGTGGTGCGAAATACTGGCAGCCTGGTGGAGGAGCGAGTGTGTAGAGTGGGGGGAAATGACCGCGGCGGCGAGGTGAATAAGTATCCAGGAGGGTCGAGGGAATTACGCGGTTCTTCAATGCTAATTACGCGAGAAATCAAATGCGGCGTTTCTGGAGGAAACGGCGGTGGCGACGAAGTCTGCGCGTGCGGTGGTGGGGAAGAAGATGCTGCCTGGCTTGGGCCTAGTGGCAGCTTCAGCGGGGCAGAGCGGGTGCGGGTGAGAGAGAGAGAAGAGGTAATCCCGGGTGGGCTGGCTTTTTGCCCGATTCTGCTGATGGGCTGGAATGGTGGCGCCGGCCTATTCTTATTCTTTTTCTTTTTCTATTTTGATTTTCTGAACTCATTTTCAAATGATAATCAAATGAGTTTGAATTCAAACTTCTTCTGGATTTTGTAAAATAATCCAAGCATATATCTGTGCATAAAACATTGCTGTTTGATCAAAATGCTTTGGTCCATTGAAAATAGAATTAAAACCATGCCTTATTTAAATATTTATATTAGGCATATAAATGGTTTTAAATTTTGATTCTTGTTTTGAAACTTTGAACAAGCTTTCAAATAAACATTCAAACCTTTTCTAGTTGAAACAAAGCATTCTCATGATTTAAAATGGAAATGATGCCTTTGCCTTTCTTACATAAAATAATAGGCAACAATTGGCTTCTGTTTTGCAATCTTGTTTTAAATAGATTTTAAAATGCATGAGGATGCATGAATGATGTGCAACTTTATAAATCATGATTTTTGGGATGTTACACCCTAGAACAACGTTATTCCCGGGATTCAAGTTTCCGAAATTGCATTACATTACTTATGCATAATAGCATCTTGCTTCTTTAAACATTAGTCCTTACCGAACCAATGATGCTGATTTCAGATATTGGATCTTATATATTGTCTTGAAAACCGTGAGTGCATAATCTTGCGATCACAAAAGGCAAGTTTACACTTGCTCATGTCCTTTGATTATTTTCTGTAAAGTATTTTGCAAATCCAGTGTTGTCATCAACTGCATTTGAAAAAGGACAGAAAACACTAGTTTCATAATAATGTGATTATAGGTTATTTACCATGAGGTAATAACCTACTATGAGTTCCGGTGGTAAAGGAACACATTATCTAGGACTTAACAACCAATGCCGCCAGTGATTCTTGCGCCTTATATCACGCGTTAACCATGAGATTTGGAATGGGACAGAGAAGTCAGCTGCATCTTCTTCCTCTGGCATGTATCCGGATGTGCAGGTCGTGGCTGTTATCACTCGTAGCTTGCATATTAATTGGTAATTCGTAGAGGATATGCAGCATATGGGTGGGAACCCTCAACGTCCCATGATAGTTCTGGCATCTAACGGTCTGTACAAACCATTGTCGTAATTCAATGGGTAGGCCTGGTGTACAACAAGGAGACATGCGGGGTCACGAAGGGGGCAGGATTGGCTTGGATCTTAGACTGGGCCCCATACCAAGGAAGTATGGACAAGGTCATGACTTGGTTGTGCAAGAAGGCTAAGATCTCTCATGGGAAAAGTAAAGCACCTCTGCAGAGTGTAAGAACTGTAACTTGTTACTCCCTGTTCTGGGAAGGAGCTGCGAACGCGATGGGAAAGGAACTCCATGAAAGTTCTGGTAAACCCGTGAAGGCTAATGGACATAGCTTTTCAGAATAAAAGCAACCTTTGAAGAAATGTTTACGAAAACTTGCTTTGCCTACGAACTATGGTCTGTGGCTATAGATATAGTGCATCAAACACTCCTTTTTAGTGAACTTGCTGAATACGCTCGTACTCAACGTATCTTCTTAACCTTGCTAGATTCTGAAGCCCACACAGACGACGTCTACATCAAGTCATGCTCCAAGAATCGTCATCAAAAGCTCTTCACTAAAATAAAGGAAGTCAACATATACATCAACTCAAGTGAAGACGAAGTTATTGATTAGATAGGAATATAATCTCTAGCCATAGAACCTATTTCTGTAGTGTATTGCAATAGCAGCAATGCTAGACCATTAGTTAAGATACTAGTCTTAATAGTATGTGCCGTGGTATTACCGACGAGTACGCCATGGAGGGGTCCTCACAGTGCGTGTTTAGAGACGTGGAGGAAGGCGGACGGTTGACAAGTACGAGGTAACACATCTTACCCAGGTTCAGATTCCCACAATGGTGGTGGAATCCTACTCCTGCTATAAATCACTATAAGGGCAATACGCCGAGTTACAGAGATAGGTTTGCTGTGCGAGGTTATGTGAAGTTGTGCCGTAAAGGATTCCATAGGCCCGGCTTATATATTCTCCAGGTCCTAGGGTTACAGGGAAAAGTCCTAGCCGGATAGGTTACAGAGTCCTACACCGGCTATTACTAGTTTAGCGTGTCTTGTACTCCAAGTCTCCGGGTACGCTCGCGACTCCACCGTAGCCTTCGTTTATCTGGCATGGTCCTCCCTTCTAGATCCATCTAACTGGGCCGCCCAGCAGGCCATGGGCCATGCTACCAACTGTGGGCCATCCGGGTTATCCGGATAAGAGACATGCTATGAGGATACCCATATAGCATATCCCCAATAGTAGCCACCGGAGAACTCCGAGATCTTGCGTCGTCTTGCCTCTTCAGGTTGAATGCTCCATCTAGATGGATGTCGGAAAATCGTCAAGCAACATTTTGTAGTCCTCCAAAAGAACCCTGAAAGGTTTTCTCCGTCTTCAATTCGTAAGTTGGAGAATTGCTGAATCTTCCATAGCCGGACTGGATCCGTCCATGCCGGAATCTTCTGATGTGATGGTTCATCTGCCTATGACATCTAGGGCGACATGGACATAGGTTAGCAACGCCTCGTAACTCACACATGCAGAGAACGCAATCATGTCCACTTTTCCCACGCGAGCGATACGAACCGTTGGCGGCGACGGTTGGTACGTGGCGAAATTTCCACCCACGTCTCCGCACACATCGTCTACGCGGCAACCATTCGATCAAGTGCTGGAGACTATAACATCCCAAAAATACTAAACTTGGATCATCAAACTCTAAGCATCAAAATTAGGGTTAACAAAAACTTTTCTAAATAAAATTGTGAATGCATGCATATGAGGATGCATTGAATTTGAAATTCTTTTGAACCACCTTGTTTGTTTGTTTCCTTGCTTGTAAAATGTTTCTTAGGTGAAATAAACATCATCTAAAACATTTCCCACACTTTTCCCAAAGACAAATAAAGCAAAACAAATAAAATAAAGGAATGGTCATTTTGACCAATTTAACTCCCATGCCTACTTTGGCTGTCTCAAACTTACAGAACCTAACAGAAACTTTTCTGGATCTTTGCACCCGTTGAATGTACTCATAACAAAGTATCAAGGCCCACTTTGTGATCATCCAGAAACTTTCAAATGCATAGTTTAAATGACAATTCAAAATTGAATCTTTATCGTATGGGAAGATCCCACTTTTTTAAAACCCACTCAAACAAGCTCAACTTTCAAAACCCAAGCATCTGCAGACTCACCAACACCAATCTAGCACACCCACCAAAAATCTTTTCAAAATTAAAAACTTGATTTCATGCGGCCATTTCATCAAACAGGTTGCAGACACAAATCATACAAAATCTAAACACTATAGTGAGCAGTGATTGAAGCCTAACTTGTTCCCTCTCTAGCTCACAACCATCTCAGTAGATCATCTAGCAAGTTAAACCAAGCACCAGGCCCACTATAAGCTAGGCAATGCCATCAATGGTGAACAGCCGAAGCCACCCATGCCACCCTCATGTCGACAGCAAGCTAGGAAGAGAAGCAAGCCTAGCCAGCATGTCTGGGAGGCAGCCCACCGTCCACCGCCACTCCATGTCCACCGCTTGAACCTTGCCAACCCCTGGACCACACGCACGAACCGCGCCCAGACCGCCAGCGACCATGCCGAGCGTGCGCCAGAGCGCCACCCTTGACCGAAGCCCACAGACCGCGCGCCGCCCTCACCGCCAGACATCCTCGTTCGCAGCCCTGTGACGCACAGCCACCGCTCGCCGTTGAAGACGCCGCCTCTGCCGCGCAGAGCGTCGCATGTTCCAGACCAAGCCGCACCGCCCCACGCCTCGAAACCATGTCGTTGAGCATCGTCAGGGAACACCGCACCGCCCCCTACCTTCGCCCATGCCAATAGCCGTTTGTACCATCGCCCCCGACGAGCTCACCGTGCGCCCCGTCGGTCCCCTCGCTCGACTATAAAAAGAGGCCACCCCCGCTCGAATTCTTCACACCATTCTACTCCCCTGTCACCACTGATCGTGTAACACCATCCCCGGAGCAAAGCGAGCAGTGCTTCGCCGGAATTTCACCGGAGCCCGCCGCCTCTAGAGAAGAAGGGAGCCATCGATTTCGTCCACCCCAGGAGCTGTCGCAACCACCCCTGAGTTCGCCGTTGTCGACTTCGTCGTTCGCCCTCCTCGCCGACCCTCGCCTGCACCCCGGTGAGCCCCCAGCAACCCCCACTGTCCGCGCTAGGTTTCTTTCTCGCCGACGTTGCCCCGCGTCGACGATGACTCCCGGCCGTTGGATTAGAACTAGATCGCACGATCCACATTGCCCCTTATCTCTTTGCACCCCCTGTCTCACTGACGAGTGGGGACACCCACTTAAGCAGCCCGTGGAAGCGCTACGCTTAGCAGGCCGTCCCATTACCTTTTCCCGCGCAGCCCAGTTATTTGAATTAAACCTTTTCCATTTGATTTCAAACACACTTCTGTACCCAACTTCAAAAATCAACCCAGAATGATTCATTGCACCAAATTGAATGAAACCAATTTTGTTAGAAAGGACTGAGAATGCTGAATCCAAGCCCGTTGGATTCAAGTCATTTGGATCTATAGATCGCCCATGGTAAAAATAACAAGGCAGAAGCTTTTCTGTATTCAAACATTTTTCAATTTTAAACCATAATAGCTTTTGAGTTGATTCCAACTCTCAAAAATCACATTTAACCATACCTTTAAGAATATATAAAAATATATAGGTTTACTTGCAAAAATAATGTTCAAGTAATAAAACAATGCTACATAGGCATTTCTAGCCACTTTAATTAATTAAAATAAAATTGTAAAACCTTACTAAATTGTGACACCACTTTAAATCACATTCCCATGGACTCAAATATGTGGTGATGACATGTGTCAACATGATCCGATGTTTGGTTTGGAGAATATTAAATCTTAAGTAGTTTTTCAATGAGTAGAAATTACTTTTCTAAAAAATAAAATGAATTAAACCAAGCTTTAATCTTGTAATGTTAGTGATGATGTTAGATCATCTATAGGACCCTTGTGTGTGATGATTGCAAGTAGTTAAGTATTCTTTGGTGATTGTGTACCTCGTATTTATTGATAGACGATAGTACCGACCAAGGATACGAGAAAGAAGGATGATTCTACGAAGAAGAAGCCGAGGAGAACTTCAACCACTGCTCTGCACAAGGCAAGCCTAATACTACTAGTGAATGTGTAAGCTAACACTTGAAATTTATCAATCTTTTATTGACACTGATGCAAGCCAATACTTGCAAGCTATTAACTTAGCAAGCTTTATTAACTAAGTGGACCAATGCAAGATACTCTACTGATGCAACAAACCACTACTTGTTACTATGCGCACTATATGCCTTAAGCATATGTGATCATATCCCCTTGATAAACCAATCCTAGTTTTATTTACAAGCTTTATGACTTTATTTCTTTATCAAAGCTAGTACTTAGAGCTTAATTAAGTGAATTGTAGATTCTAGAAGGATACTTGAAGGTTGCATAAAGAGCATAAAATTTGGCCTAAGCTAGATAATCTTGATGTCCTCCTAAGGCATGAGATTGAACTTAGTTGAAACTCTACTAGCTTACCACCCCTCATTAGTACTTACCCCCACTTGTAGATGCTAGTGCTAAGCATAAAACTTGATCAACTTTAGATGGGAATACTTGGTGGAAAAATGGTTATGAAAACCTTGGAATGATGGATCATTCTATTGAAATGTTTTGGACATGTGTTTCCGAACACCTGATGATTTTGGTGATGAAAATGTTGAGGCATGAGCCTTAGACCTTTATACCCGAATATTGGATGCGATACCATTCCAATTTTATCGTACAACCAAAATACCCGAATATTGGGTAGGGCTTGACTGGAAACTTATGTACCTTAGTATTAGTTCCCTCACGGCCAAGGTCTGAGCCGAGGCTACCTTGTGAAGATTGTCCACCTGTGCAGTACCCAAGATGACAGTTGGTCATGGTTGGGAGGCCAAACTCACAGGAGAGGTGCTTATACTAGGGCGTGTAATTGAAAGGTTAGGATTCATTATCCGCATACTAAGAATGGTGAATTCAGGATTTGTTCCTGACGGATGTATCGAATGTTGTGGTGAAAGTGTACTATCTCTCCAGAGTGTCAAACTATTCGAGTAGCCGCGTCCGCGGTTATGGACAGTTGGAGTGGCCATACTGTTCCCCCGTCAGACTTTTCAAAATGATTGGTGAAATGGATTGTGACCTTGACTTGACCACAACAGGGTTGTGATATGAAATACAAGTTCCCACTTAGGAGTTATAAAATTGTGACTAGCATTCTTTGCAAAATCTGGCTTTTGCAAAATAACCCTAGAGCCTAGTGTCCTATTACCAAAAACTCCGTTTACTTGTTAGTATTAGTTTACGAGTACTTATAGAGTACTCATTGCTTTGTCCCTGGCTATTCCCATGGCCAGACTATGAAGAGGAGTACCTGGAGGATGGACCCCAGGATGGTTACGACAACTAGGATCATCTCCCATCGTCAGCATTCCCAAGGAAGATGGAGCTTCGCCTACGCTACCGTTATTATTACGTATTCCGCTGCTTGATGTTGTATTAAGAACAGGATCATGAGATCCCTATTCGTGTAAGAACTTATGTATCGTTTGTAATGGATGATGTACTATGATATCCAATTCTGTTATGTCTCGCAAAAATGGTAATCCTGGGATTGCGATGTATGGCATAACAGGCATCTGGGATTAAAAATCCGGGTGTTGACAGAGACCATAAATAGTAACTGCGATGGAAAATTTAATTTTTCACCTCATTCTCCCCTGCATCGTCTTCTTCCTCCAGCAAGCACCTCCTCGAGCTTTCCGCGCAACGTGCGAAAAACCCTAGCTTTCCAATCTTTCCCAGACACCGTCGAACACACCAAATGGTCAGCAGTAGCTCCTCCCCTTCGATGGCGGCGTCAGGCGAAGCCGCGGCGAAGCTGGCGAGCTCCGTCGTCGTGCCCCTAAAGGGCCTGGTCATCCCCAAGTCCGCGGTGGTCGAGGCCACCGGCGGCGACCATAATCCAGCGACGCTGGAGCTGCTGGAGGAGGAGTACGACTCGCATAAGGGCGACTGGCACGGTTCGGATATCACAGACCGCGACATCAAAGAACTGATCAACGAGGCTTACCTCCCCGCGACGGAGGGGCTCGCTTGGCGGGAAGCGCCGGCCGGCAAGGTCACACCTTCCCCCAAAGACGGAGAAAAGGTGTATCTCAAAGCACAGATGGTATGCGGCATCTCCCTGCCCATCTCGAACTTTTTCTTTGCTGTCCTAAATCATTACCGAGTACAGCCACAAAACCTATCCCCCAATAGCATCTTAGCGCTTAGCAATTACGCGGCGCTCTACGAGGGTTATTTAGGAATCAAGCCTAGGCTAGATCTCTTCATATAATTCTTTACCGTCAAGCGAGAAGCCGGAGCCGGCAAGGACGAGCTTAGGAATTGTGGAACCATTAGTTTTAAGATCCGGCCTAACCGACGCTTCCCTGACATCGTCGACCATGAATCCTGCAAGAATTGGTAGAGGGCGTACTTCTACGGGCCAGATATCCCTCTAGCTGGTCGAGAAGTCACGTACCCGGACTTTTTCGATGGAGCAGCCACTGAAGCCCCGACATGGAGATCCCAGGACTCCCTTTCCTCCGACATCGATGCTTCCCGCACTATAAGGCGGATAGAGTGGTTCATAGAGACGGGTTTGACCGGACTGGACCTAGCCATGTGCTGGTTCATCAGGCGGATCGAGCCTCTGCAGCACCGCTTGAAGTTGATGCACGAGTATTCCAACGATAGAAGGGATAGCCTCCGCATCTCCGAGGATAACTTCTCGAGCGACTCCCTCAAGCTTCGCCTCAACGACATCGTCAAGGTGAAGGACAAGAAGTGTGGCTTCGCCATCACCTACGACATGTTCGTAGAGAGCAAGTGCCCAAAAGTAACTGTTTATTTTCCGTGTATGAAATATACTCTAGTTCTTCCATCTAAGCATTACCATCTCATCTAACACGGTGGTTCTTCACTTAACAGCTTAGCGACATAGATGAGGACAGCATGGCTCCTCAAAACTATGATCCAAAGATGAAGGAAGTCACCGTCGTGTCCGATGACGATGCTCCGTTGGCGTGAAAGCGGAAGAGCTACACCTCTGACGCTGCCGACGGAGGCAAGAAGAAGAAGACGGAGGGTGGAGCCTGAAAAAATTCTACCGCCGCCCTGGAGGCGGAGAAAATAAAGGTTAATGGGATCCCCTTTGCTAAAGCACCCCCTCTTGTGTAAGCTTCTTTCTCTCCGGCATTGTCCATTTGTCTATCTTGTCCCCATACTTATGCATTTTGCACGTTCCAGGAAGAAAGCCACGACCAGCTTGAAGAAGACCTCCAAAACTTCGGGGGATTCTAGAACCATCAAGGATATGCTGCATCACGACGTATCTCCCGCCATCTCCCCTGTCACTCCCATCATCCAACCCTCGTCCGCCCTAACAAGATCACAAGCCATGGAAGTGGACTTAGGCGCCTCCACAGAGCTCGCTGTTGTCGGCGAACAGGCGACGCAGGAGAGTGCCACACACCAAATGGCTGAAGCTCCAGCTAAGGATGCCATGGGTAGCGGTAAGGCGGTGGTGGAAGGTGGTACATCTGCCGAACGCGGCGCCCCCGCACCCAAGAAAACCATAGAGTTTCCGAAGATAGTCTATCCGGTACTTACGTCGGGTAGCACTTCTCTGGTTCCTGGTGCAGCGCTGACATCTCCAATGTGCAGTCTCGAGGAGCTTCTCCGGCAAGAAGAAATCTAGCAAGGAAACATTGTGTCCTTCGGCAAGTTGCTAGCTGAGAGTGCTACCAACCTCAAGATCATTGCACTTGTAAGTTATACTTGCCTTTTTTGCATTTCATATGAGTATCCCACTAGAGCCCCCGATGATTTAGACGGAAAACCATAGGTCTTTGCGTCTAAATGCTCTAAGAGTGACTAAGCTAGAAAACTTCTCACTATAGCCCCCAAGCATATAGGTGGAATGAATTATTCCGACTAGATGCTTTAAGAGTAGCATACGCGATGTTAATAAATTTCGATACTGTATCCCCCAAGCTTCTAGTTGTAACTGAATTAGTTCTGACTAGATGCTTAAAGAGAATCTAAGCACACATCCGAGTTAAAAACTTTATACTATAGCCCCCAAGCTTCTAATCGAAAACTAAATTAGTTCCTACTAGACGCTTAAAGAAATACTAAGCATATTGCTAAGTTAAAAACTCTCGCCGTAGCCCCCGGGCGTCTAGGTGGAAATTTTCCGGCTGGATGCTCCAATTAGACCAAACAACGTTTAACTTTATTTTTTCCACAAAATGAGAATGATCGGAGGGGCATGGCCAACGACAAGTACCAGAAGATGCGCGCTGATTTGGAAGCCAAATAGGGTAAAACTGCCTTCTTGAAGGAACAGATCATCAAGACCAAGCGTCTGTTTTTCCTTTCTTTATCCGCACTAAATCTTGGTCTTGTGCCAACATTCTCCGATTACTCACTGTGTCCTTTTCTTTCTCCGACTTGCAGAAACCATTTCCAAGGCTAAGGATATTGTCGAGCAATCCAAGAACATTCAGCAGCTGGATAGCGAGAACAAGATCCTTAAGAAGGAGAGGGAGGAGATGCTGAAAATGCATGAAGAATCGATGAAAGCCCTATAGAACTTCGCCGCCGAGGATATGAACCGCTTGAAGGAGGAAATCGCGATCTTAAAAGATCAGAAGTAAGATGCCGATGAGCAAAATCAACTCCATCATGAAGCGTATAAGATCCTCCAACAAGAACGGGACTCCATGGCGGATACTCTCTGGCAGGCTGAGGCCAGCATCTTCAGTAAGTGATTATCCTTCTTGGATTTCTGTAGTCTAGATACTCTGAATTTTTGAACTCATGCACTCCCTTGTCGGTAATTCGCAGCTCCTTTGGGTTTAACCCGGTCGCCTCCTCCGCCAAAGGAATGCATGGTCCTTGCCGGCAACTTCATCAACACCGCCATCGCGCAGACCAAAGAGATTGCCAAATCCCTCCAGATTAATATCAAGGCATCGGACTCTGTAGCGAAGTTCTCGGAGATCCTGCGCCGAGCCCCCAAGCGTATCTCAGCTCGAAAGCTTCATGTGCACGGGCCGTTGCCAGGATGGCATTATGATGGTGAAGGCACACTACGAGAATGCCGACATCGACATGGTAACCTCCGGTATCCCCGACGTAGACGACGAAGGCCAAAAGATAAACCACGAATCTATCTTGGCATCGCTCGTGGGTTATGACACCAGAGTCGCCGAGTTGGTCGACGTTAACCTCTTTGTGCCCATGAAAACCGTTGAATACAAAGGCCAAAGATCCTCCGAGTCCCTCAATACTGCCGACTTCAAGGGAGGTGACTCTCCTGCTGCTGGTGATGTTGCTTCCATGTCGCCTGTGCCAGAGGAATAAAAACAACTTGTAATATTTGTTTCCTCTGTAATGTGTTATGCGGAAAACACTATGTGCTAACTTAAGGCGGAAAACAATGGTGTATGTCCTGCTACTTAAGAACTATTTCCAACATGTATATATTTTTTAAGCAAGTGTTGGCTTATCCATTACTTTGGTTTTTATGCTTGACTTTTCATGAGTCGGAAGACTCGTTGTCGAAACCATGCACTCAGGTGATGATGTCCAATGGCACCGTCAATAACCTAAGCAGAAAATAGCCGATAATAAGTGCCGAAAGTCACTACTCCAGAATCCACATAAAAACGACAAAGAACATGTAGACCAGAAAACTTAAGCTAACGCCCGTAGGCGGAATTTTCACAAGTGCAATTGCAAAGCTTGTGCATAAAGGTTTTATACGATCAAAAAATGAACACTAAAGGAGGTAAAAGACTCAGTAATATGAGTAAACCAAGAGCTTTATTTCATTGATCATATAAAAGATACACAATTAGATAAAAAATGCTAAGTGTAGAAAGGACGTAGCTGTGCTATGTTCCATGGCTAATCAAGATCCGGGTAGTCATCATTCGGGTCAGGTCGCTTACGGTTATGATCCTCGTTGAGTCTATCCTTCAGTTCATGATTGTCAACGAGGTAATAAGACCCATTGAGTAGCGCCTTGCTTATGATGAACGGTCCTTCCCATGGCGGGGATAATTTGTGTGACTTCTTCTGCTTAAGTCGGAGCACCAAATCCCCCTCTTTAAACGAGCGATGCCGAACGCGGAGACTATGGTAGTTGCGTAGCTTCTGCTGGTAGATGGCGAATCTTTGGCATGCCAAAACGCGGTCCTCCTCAAGAAGGTCCACATCTAGGCGTCTAGATTCTTCAGCGTCATCTTTGTCATAGGCGGCCACCCTTGGTGCATCATGAAGTATGTCGAAAGGTAGGATGGATTCTGCTCCATATACCATGAAGTAAGGGATGTAGCCGGTAGATCTGTTGGGTGTAGTTCGTAAACTCCACAGCACAGATGGCAATTCTTCCGCCCAGACTCCAGCTGCTCTATGTAGCGGTGCCTCAAGATGTGGCTTTATTCCCTGCAGAATTAATCCATTGGCTCGCTCAACCTGACCATTGGATTATGGATGTGCCACAGATGCAAGGTCATGTCAGATGCCCTTCTCCCAACAATATGCCTCCACTTCTCTGAGTGACAAGTTGCTACCATTGTCTGTGATAATGCTATGTGGGAGAACAAATCTCACCACTAGATCCCGGACAAACCTGAGGGCAGTTGCCCCATCAAGCTTTCTAATGGGTTTAGATTCTATCCATTTAGTGAATTTATCAACTGCTACTAGCAGTTGCGTAAACCCACATGGTGCCGTCTGTAACGATCCAACCATGTCCAGCCCCTAGACTGCAAACGTCCAAGTTATTGGTATTGTTCGCAATTCTTCAGCAGGAACATGTGGTTGTTGGGCATAATACTGGCATCCCATGCATGTCTAAACCAGCTTATCGGCGTCCGCCTTCGCGGTCAACCAGTAGAATCCTTGCCAGAAGGCTTTTGCGACCAACGATTGAGGAGCGGCGTGCTGCCCGCAATCTCCGAGATGGATTTCGCGTAGGATTTCAATACCTTCTAGCTGGGAAACACACTTAAGGTATACACTAGTAGTGCTTCTTTTGTAGAGTTGTCCATTGATTATGGTATAGCCCTTTGCTCGACGTACTATTTGCCGTCTTTCGACTTCATCGTCGGGCAAAGTTTCGTGTACAAGATATTCCATGAACGGTTTTTTCCAAGCCAGAGGGACCTTTGCCACCATGTGGACAAAAGAGTCAGCTCTATCCGGGTTGTCAATGTCTGCTCCTTCACGGATGGTGTCCGTAGATGCTCTAGGAAAACTCCTGGCAGAATTCGTTTGCGCCCTGATCCAAGCTTAGACAGCAGATCAGCCTCCTTGTTTTTCTCCCTAGCTCTTGGATATCTCGTCCACTTCGTCTCGATATGCCGCCATCATAGGGTTCTGCGCATTCCAGGTGCCAGCCACCTGCTGGGCAACCAAGTCAGAATCTCCACAACAAACTATGCGCTTGATGCCAATATCCTTGGCTTTGCGTAATCCATGAATGAGTTCTTCATACTCCGCCATGTTGTTCGTAGCCTCGAAGTGGATCTGCAGAACATAGTGTAGCTTATCCCTAGTTGGTGACTGTAGCAATACACCAGCCCCCGAGCCGTTGAGCAGGTTTGATCCGTCAAAATGCATCACCCAGTATCTGGCATCTCCGTCCAATCTGCAATAAAATCCGCCAAGGCTTGTGACTTGATAGCGTCACGTCTCTTATAGGTGATCTCGAAGGCGGCAAGTTCAATGACCCACTTGGCGACCCTTCCCGTAGCGTCGCTGTTGTTGATAATGTCGGACAGTGGAGTCTTGCTCACCACTGTGATTGGGTGCTCCTGAAAGTAATGCCTCGGCTTCCGAGAAGCAAGGAATACTCCATAAGCTATCTTCTGGTAGTACGGGTAACGTTGCTTGGACTCCGTCAAGACCTGGCTTACATAGTAAACTGTTCATTGAAATCCGTGCGCATAGCCTGGTTCTTTCCGCTCTACCACGACGACGATGCTGATTACCAGGTTAGTTGTCGCCATGTAAAATAACATGGGCTCTCCAGGATCGGGTGCTGCAAGGATGGGCGCCGAGGAAAGAAACTCCTTGAGCTGCTTCAATGCTGCATCAGCTTCGTCCGAGACTTCTCCAGGATCGGGTGCTGCAAGTAAATTTGTTCTCCTTCTTTAGCAACTTGTATAGCGGCAGAGCCTTCTCTCCAAGTCGGCTGACGAACCGACTAACTGCTGCAACACAACCTGTTAGTCGTTGTATGTCCTTTAGGCATGTCGGACGGTTTATGTTTATGATGGCCTTGATTTTCTCCGGGTTGACCTCGATTCCACGCTGGGAAACGATGAAGCCCAAAAATTTGCCAGCTGGAACCCCGAAGACGCACTTCTTAGGGTTAAGCATCATGCTGTATTTCCGGAGATTATCAAAGGTTTATTTTAAGTCGGAGATTAAGTTATTTGACTTTTTAGACATCACTGCTATATAGTCCACATAGGCGTGAACGTTCCGAAAATTTGATCGTGTAGGCAATGTTGCATTATCCGCTGGTACATAGCACCTGTGTTTTTCAGCCCAAAGGGAATCGTAACATAGCAAAACATGCCGAATGGAGTAGTGAACGAACTGGACAATTGGTCCGACTTCCTCATCTTGATCTGGTGGTATCCTGAGTATGCGTCAATGACTTGGTCAATGCGAGGCAAAGCAAACGGATCTTTGGGGGATGCTTTGTTCAAGCCGGTGTAATCAACGCACATTCTTAATTCTTTGGTTCCCTTTTTGGGGACAAGTACAGGATTGGCCATCCATTGGGTGTGAAGGACTTCTCGGATAAAACTAGCCTTAAGTAACCTAGCTATATCTTTGCCTATGGCGGGTCTCTTCTCATCTCCAAAGCGTCGTAGAGGTTGCTTCATTGGTTTGCATTTTGGATCAATGTTTAAGCTGTGCTCGGCAAGTTCCCTAGGTACACCTTTCATGTCGGCAGGTTGCCAGGCAAAGATGTCCCTGTTCTCATGGAGGAACTCGACGAGCGCTCTTTCCTATTTGGGATCCAGGTTCGTCCCAATGGCGGTGGTCTTGGAGGCATCGCCTACCACAAGTTCCACCGGCTTGGTCTCGATGGCGGCCTTGAATGCTGGAGCGGAGTTGGAAATCTGTTTCTTTGACGCGGGAATCTCCGAGGCATCGACCTTGCTCTAGATCTCTTTGAATTCTTCGCTGTAGAGGACAACTTCCACGTAGGATGCTTCATTAATCTCGCAGTCTCTAGCTTTGGCAAAGCTTCCAGATACGGTGATGACACCGTTTGGTCCGGGTATCTTGAGTTTGTTGTAGGCGAAGCATGGCTAGGCCATGAAGGTGTGGAATATGTCCCGGCCGAATATGACATGGTACACGCTCTTGAAGGGGACCACCTCGAAGGTCATGCGCTCTTGGCGGTAATTATTAACATCACCAAAGGCAACCTGAAGTGTGATGCACCCAAGGGACCGAGCCTCCCGACCAGGAACTACGCCGTGGAAGATAGTGTTGGTCCGCCTTAGGTTTGCCTCCGTCAAGTTCATCTTCTGAAGTGTATCCAGGTACATGATGTTTATGCTGCTTCCATTATCCACCATACATTTGGTGAACTCAATGCCGTCAATCAAGGGGTTGATGACCATGGGTATTGGTTCTCCATAGGTGATCCTTCCTGTCCCAAGTAATTGGAACCTCCGACCAGCGCAGGTACTGGGGAACTGGGGGTAGAGTAGCCATCAGTATCCTCATAGAGGTCTTCTGTTGGCGGACGGTGGGGGTGCCAAGGAAAGTGTGGAAAACTGCCGCCTTCTTCTTGAAGGGCTTCTTGCCTTTGTCGTCTCTCTTGGCGGCGTGCTTGGGGTCAACATCCTCGTCCATGTGTAAGACCCGACCTTTATAAAGGTAAAGGTCCATGTGATTGCAATGCTAGTCCCTGGATCAAATGCTAGCATCCACAGTTTAAGATGAAGTACATAGATACAAAGGTCATTATTACAGAGTCATTCCAGAGATAACATAGTCTTGTACAAGTCCATATCCATAGGCTTAATAAAAGACTTTAACTTAACAATATAAATAAAGTCTTCATCTTCATGTGCCACAGGCAAGCATGTTGAGTGTAGACTCATAACCCCTAATCATCATTAGAGTAACCTGCAACATCACAAGTTACAGCCACAGTGGTTCAATACATTGGAATAGTATTGGCAAGTGATACCTTAGTAGAATAATAATATCTAGCTTCTACATGAATTTGGCTAAGTGTAACTTAGGCTTGCTTTGCTCAAAATAGGTTTTACCTATCAGTTGAAAACACTAAGTTTTTGTTTGGTAAAAACTCCCAAGGAACCACCAATAGAAATTGGTGAACCCTCACCCTTGTTCAACCATAAGTTTTAACTTAGAAATTGGGATGAGGAGATTCTTGATAGCTTCCATGTCTTGATGCTCAAATTTTCCAATACCAGGGACATGGCTAAGTACTTAGTTTCTTCCATCTTCAGAGGTGGTGCACTTTCCCCACAAGACTTGATTTTCACCAAGACAGGACCTTTCAGAAGCCTTCCCTTAGACCAAAATGGACGCTCTCCAAACCTATCAATCCCCTACCACCAACTGTCCATTTAGCTAAGTTATTGCAACCTATATGATCCAGGCAGAGCCTATAATGCCATGTGGTTGCACTAGAAGCTTCTTAACATTTGGCATCTCAAATCCTTTTATTCCTGGGTGGCAATCCACAAGTGAGATACACAAGGTAAACCATAGAAATGGGCCTTGTGTAACCACTCAACCAAAACCACCAAGCAATTACCAATCCACCCAGGTGTTTCATTCACTTAGTTGTTTTATTAAGCAAAAACACAAGTCAAAGACTTAGCAAATATTTTCCATAGCATGTATATATTCCACCCTTGGTTTCTACTAGCTAGGCTAAGCATGGCAATATCAAATATCTTAACTTAGAGAAAATTATAAGAATTCTACAACTACTAGGATTTCCCAAGCATAGCATATAGATACTTAGCAAAAAATATTCATGTAATCCCTATACAAAATATTTCTAATGTATAGTCAAAATATTGGGACAGAAATATATGAAGCACCACTTGCCTTGGTAGTTGGGGGAGTAGCAACAATCCTCACAATCACAATCACCACTAGCACCAAAATCTACACATAAAATGATAGCACCCATTTCACATATCAAAATAAACAAGAAAAAAATATATGAATGCATGCAATGCAATGTGATGATTTTTCTAAACCAAACAAGACAAGAGGAACAGTACTGAATCAAAAACAAAAAAATTATACACTAAATAAAATCAATTTGGCCCTTAAAACATTTTCTGTATAATTTTTATATACAAAATAACCTTTCAAATGTTTCTGCAAAAACAACTAAGTTTACAGAAGCAATTTATTAAACAAAGTGTATGGTTGGATAGAATTCTTTCTCCTGATTCCAATGATATAAAATTTACAAAATTTGAACGTGTGGATCAAAAGTTATGAATTTTGGAAGTTTGAACAACTAATAGATCTAATTTCAGATTTTAAATCAAAACACAGGCCACGCGGCGCTATATGATTGGTCGATACCGTTTCAGACGGATCACGCTCGCGGGCCGTTGGATCTAACTAGCTACGCGTGGCTCAGATCTGCCCGTACCGCTTCAATTAAAATCTAACTGTGGCCGCGGCGGCGACAGTTCTGGCGGTGACACGCTGGCGAGGCTAGAGGGGCAGGGGGTCAGGCTAATGCTTAACGAGATCGCGAGAACGTGGAGATGCTCAAAGTGCAGATGGACAGGATCGGGGTGCTCGGACACAACAGCAGCAACTCGTTGGAGTTCGTCTGAGCGTCGGGTGCTCACTGTCGGAGTCGAAGACGACGTCCTGGGGAGCAAGGATTCAAACGGAAAACATTAACGGATGCGCGAGGCACTGGCGAACACGATTGCGTGAACTAGAGGCAGAGGGGAACACGGGGCTCACCAGAATGGTTCGTCGGAGTCGAGTCAAGCTTCGGCCATTTCCAAAAAAATTTCGCGGCGATGACCTAGGGCGATTCAGGATGAAATGAAAGCATGAGAAGGTGTGGACGATGAAGCGAAGAAGCTTGCATGAACCAGACGGCAAGGCGCGCTCGGGACTCACTGTGATGGCTCACCGGAGTTCCTCGATACTGCGGCGGTGTTGGGTGAAATTTGGGGAGCCTGGCGGCGCTCGGGTGGTGCTGTGTGAGGGGAAAGGAGCGGGGTGGGGACGAGTTTTTGTAGACGGAGCCGGGGTAAGCATTACGCACGGAAACGCCGGCAATTACTCGAATTTAAGGCGCGGCATTGAAGGGGAGAAACAGCCGGCGACGACATGGTCGCGGGCGTGATTTGGGGAAGACAGAGATGAGCTGGAGAGAGTCCACCAGTCAGTGACCGCTTGGGTAGCGCGGGTGCGGTGAAAAAACAGAGAGAGAGAGGGAAAACCCGGGTGGGCTGGCTAGTGGGCTGTTTCTGTTATTGGGCACAAATGCTGGCGCCAGCATTTTTCCATTTCTTTTATCTTTTTCTATTTCTTATTTGATTTTATGAAATCATTTTCAAATGCTATTTAAATGAGTTTTTGAATTCAAACTTCCTCTGGATTTTTGTTAAATGATCCAAGCATATATTTGTGTCTAAAACATTGTTGTTTGATCACAAACACTTTGGTCAATTAAAAATAGAATTAAACCATGCCTTAATTGAATATTTATAAAAGGCATATAAATTGTTTTAATTTTTGATTCTTGTTTTGAAATTTGAACAAGCTTTAGAAAATATCAATCAATCTTAGTATCAATTCTCTACTGATCAAAACAAGGTCTTCCTTCTTATAAGGTAGCAATAAGGCTAATGCCTTGCTTTACATAAAATGATAGATCACAAGTTTCTGTTTTTGAAGGAATGATCCTAAAAATGAGTATGAATGCATGAATGAAGTGCGAACTTTGAAAACATGATTTTAGGGATATTACAAATCTAACCCCCTTAAGGTGAATCTCGCCCTCGAGATTCGGATTGGCTAGCAAATAGGTGAGAGTGGTCTTTCTGAAGGTCATATTCTCTTTCCCATGTTGCTTCTTCTTCGGAATGATGGTTCCATTGAACATTGCAGAATTTGATAGTCTTTGTCCGAGTAACTCTTTCTGCAGTCTCAAGAATCTTAATAGGTTTTTCTTCATAAGTGAGATCACTTTCCAATTGGACCTCCTCCAAAGGTATAGTATCCTTCAAAGAAGTCTCTTCCATCTCTGGATGACATTTCTTTAGCTGACTCACATGAAACACATTATGAACGGCAGACAATGATTCCGTCAATTCAATCTCATAAGATACTTCTCCTTTCCGACTCGGAATCTTGAATGGTCCAACATATCTTGGGGCCAATTTTCCTTTGACTCCAAATCTCTTCACTCCACGAAGTGCTGACACTCTAAGATAAGCTCTATCACCCACCTCATAGGTGACTTCTCTACACTTAGGATCTACGTAGCTCTTCTGTCGGGACTGTGCTATCTTAAATCTGTCCTTTACTAACTTGACTTTCGCTTCAGCCTCTTTGATTAGTTCTGGCCCGAACAAGTTTATTTCTCCAACACCATTCCATAGTAATGGGGTAGTACACTTTCTCCCATAGGGAAACTCAAAGGGTGCCATCTCAATAGTGGCTTGATAGCTGTTATTGTAAGAGAATTCCGCGTAAGGCAGACTTTCATCCCAACTAGCTCCATAATCTAGGGCACATGCCCTCAAAATATCCTCTAAGATCTGGTTGGTCCTTTCTGTCTGTCCATCAGTCTGGGGATGAAAAGCAGTACTGAATTCCAATATCGTTCCCAATTAATCATGCAGTTGTCTCCAGAAATGGAAGTGAATTGAGTCCCCCTATCAGACACAATACTCTTGGGTACTCCATGCAGACACACAATCCTATTCATATAGATCTTGGCCAACTTAGCACTGGTATAGGTTGTCTTCACGGGTATGAAGTGAGCCACTTTAGTTAGGCGATCCACTACTACCCAAATAGAATCATATCTTGATCTGGTCCTAGGTAATCCGGTGATGAAATCCATGCCAATCTTGTCCCACTTCCAATCAGGAATAGGTAGTGGTTGTAACAAACCTGCTGGTTTCTGATGTTCCGCTTTCACTCTACTACATACATCACACAAGGCAATATGTTCAGCGATATCCTTCTTGAGATTATTCCACCAAAATCTTTCCGTCATATCCATGTACATTTTGGTGTTACCCGGATGAATGGAATATGGTGAGTTGTGTGCTTCTTGTAAAATCAGTTTCCGAAGCTCCGGATCTTGCGGAACACAGATACGTTTTCCATACCATAAAGTACCCTATTCGAATTCATGGAATCCTTTCGCTTTTCCCTTGCCAATCTTTTCCTTAATATCTTCAATTTCCTTGTCTGTCTTTTGGGCTTCCTTGATTTTGTCCAACAAGGTGGTTTGAACATCCAATGACGTGAGATGTCCTTCAGGCACAATCTCCAATCTGAGATCTTTAAATTGGGCACACAGATCATCTGGCAACTCCCCTTTAGTAAGGCCATTCACATATACCTTACGGCTTAATGCATCCGCTACAACATTTTCTTTACCGATGTGGTATTGCAAACTCAAGTCGTAGTATTTGATGAGTTCTAGCCATCTTCTTTGTCTCATGTTGATCTCTTTCTGAGTAAAGATATACTTCAAACTTTTGTGATCTGTGAACACTTCACATCGCTTTCCCAAAAGATAATGTCTTCGTTTTTTGAGTGCATGGATAATAGAGGCTAACTCTAAGTCATGAATAGGATAATTCACTTCATGAGTTTTGAGTTGTATCGAGGCATAAGCCACAACTTTTACTTCTTGCATCAGAACTGCACCTAATCCATGATGAGATGCATCACAATACACTTGGAAATCTTTCTCCAAATCTGGCAGACATAGAACTGGTGCTGTCACTAGTCTCTTCTTCAATTCTTCAAAACTGAGTTCACACCCTTTAGACCAAGAAAATTTCTTGTCTTTATTTAGTAACTCCGTCATTGGTTTTGCTACCTTGGAGAAATTTTCAATGAATCTTCTATAGTATCCTGCCAAGCCAAGAAAACGAAGAACTTCTTTTACTGACTTAGGAGATTCCCACTCAGTTACTGCTGACACTTTTGCGGGATCAACTGCTACACCATCTCCTGAAACAATGTGTCCAAGAAATCCAACTTCATTCAACCAGAACTCACACTTGCTGAATTTAGCATACATCTTATGCTCTCTAAGCTTCTCAAGTATCAAACGTAAATGTCCTTCATGCTTCTCATTACTCTTGGAGTAGATCAAAATGTCATCAATGAAAACGACAACAAATTTGTCAAGAAATTCATGAACACCTTGTTCATCATATTCATGAAATAGGCTGGTGCATTGGTCAAACCAAATGGCATTACGGTGTACTCATACAATCCATAACTAGTGGTGAAAGCTGTCTTAGGTATGTCTTGTTCCCTTATCTTAAGCTGAAAATAACCTGATCGAAGATCAATCTTTGAGAACACACGGGCTCCTTCCAGCTGATCAAACAAATCATTGATTTTGGGAAAAGGATATTTGTTCTTGATAGTCACCTCATTGAGTGAACGATAATCTATGCATAACCTTTGACTTCCATCTTTCTTTTCCACAAACAAAACTGGTGCTCCCCAAGATGAAGAACTTGGTTGAATAAATCCTTTCTACAATTGTTCCCCAAGCTGTTTCTTGAGTTCTTTCAACTCATCAACTGACATCTTGTAAGGTCTCTTTGATATTTGGCCTGATCCAGGCAGCAAATCAATCAGAAACTCCACATCTCTATCTGGTGGCATTCCCGACAATTCCTCCAGAAACACATCTAGATATTCTCTCACAATTGGCACACTGTCCATGCTAACCCCTTAAGAGAATTTAGCTTACTCCCTTTTGATTCAAAGTTAGACTTGAATCTAATCCGTTTCTTATCTGGGGTTGTGCGTGCAACAGTACGATTGGCACAGTCTAGTACACCTTCATACTTGGTCATCCAGTCCATTCCCAAAATTACATCCAGTCCTTGGATTGAACTAATCAAGGATTACGATCTGGACATTCACTATCACCCTGGTAAAGCCAATGTGGTAGCAGATGCCCTTAGCAGATTGCCGTGCCGCTTGAACTCCATGATTTTGAAGGAGCAACCAAGTTTGCACAAAGAGATGGAAGATTTTCGAATGGAATTAGTAAGTGAAGGATTTTTGGCTAGCATAGAACTCCAGCCCACTTTGATCAGTCAGATTAAAGAGGCGTAGAAGGGAAATGCTAGTATTGACGGAATCAAGCGTCGTATCGGTATAGGCAAAGTACCTGGATTCACCGAGGATGAAGAAGGAGTTTTGTGGTACAAAGAACGCCTTTATGTACCAGCAGATTCTGAGTTGAAAGAAGTTATTCTGAAGGAGGCTCATGATACTCTTTATTATATCCATCCCGGAGGAACTAAGATGTATCAAGATTTAAAAGATCAATTTTGGTGGCATAAGATAAAGAGAGAAATCGGAAGCTATATCGCCAAGTGTGATATTTGTCAGCGAGTCAAGGCAGGACATCAAAGACCCGCTGGATTGTTGCAACCATTGCAGATTCCGGAATGGAAATGGGATTCTGTTGGAACGGAATTTATCACTGGACTGCCTACTTCTAGTAGGGGAAATGACTCTATCTGGGTCATAGTGGACAGATTGTCCAAAGTCGCCCATTTCTTACCCGTCAAGACCACATATTAGAGTTCGAAACTAGCGGAGTTATACATCGCTAGAATCGTTAGTTTGCACGGAGTCCCCAAGAACATAGTATCGGATCGAGGAACTCAGTTTACCTCAAGATTCTTGAAGAAAGTTCAAGAAGGTAAATCAAATACTCGAAGATATGCTGAGAGCATGCGTGTTAGAATATGGATCCAAGTGGGAAGACTGTCTGCCGTTTGCAGAATTTTCATACAACAACAGTTATCAAGCCAGTTTGCAAATGGCCCCATTTGAATTTATGTACGGAAGGAATTGTCGCACCCCTTTGAACTGGTCGGAAGTAGGAGAGAGTCAGATCTTCGGACCCGACATCCTACGAGAAGCAGAAGAGAAGGTTCATAAGATTCGTGAGCACCTCAAGACCGCCCAATCCAGACAGAAGAGTTACGCCGACAAGAGATTTAGAGACCTCGCTTTCAACGTAGGAGATTTTGTTTATCTGAAAGTGTCGCCATTGAAGGGAATGCAGCGTTTCCAACTCAAAGGAAAGTTAGCCCCCAGATATATCGGACCTTTCAATATTCTGAACCGTCGAGGAGAAATATTGTATCAAATTTACAAAATGGGTGGAGGCCAAGCCAGTCCGCAAGTGCGACGGGAAGACCGCTACAAAGTTTCTACGCGAGCTCATCTACTGCTACGGGTTCGCAAACACCATCATCACGGACAACGGTACCAACTTCGCCAAGGGAGCCATGTCCGAGTTCTGCGAGGAACACAACATCCGACTCGACCTCGCCTCCGTCGCCCACTCAGAGTCCAATGGCCAGGCGGAACGCGCAAATTAGAGCATCCTCCATGGCCTGAAGCCACGGCTATAAGTCCTACTCGAGCGTACCGCCGGTTGCTGGGTTGAACACCTCCCCTCTATAATCCGGGGCATCCGCACCTCCGTCAATAGGTCGACAGGGTTCACCCCCTTCTTGATAGTGTACGGCGCCGAGGTAGTCATGCCAACTGACCCCGAGCACGATTCACCTAGGGTGGTCAACTACACGGAGGCCAACAACGACCTCGCACGCCAAGACGGAGTCGACCAGCTCGATGAAGCACGCGACCTAGCTCTCTCCCGCACCGCCATCTACCAGCAAGGGCTCCGCTTCTACCACAGCCGACGAGTACGTACTCGCACTTTCCAGGAAGGCTAACTGGTACTGCGCCTAATCCAAGACAAAGAAAGGCATGCACAAGCTCTCACCCCCGTGGGAGGGACCATTCGCCATCGGGCGAGTCCTGGGCAACGACGCCTACTACCTCACCGACGTCCGAGGCGACGGAAAACTCGACGTCAAGCGGCCGTGGAATGTAAACCTCCTACGTAAGTTCTACTCTTAGAACTCCATACATGAACCCCCTACCCGCTATGAAATAAAATAGATTGGTTACCGCAAAATTGCGTCTACTCTCCATGTCTTGTGCCACTCGCACTCGTAATAACAGTGTTACGCTATTCGCAGAAGTCAACCTTTGGCAAAGTTAACGGCACAGCCAAGTAGTGCGGTATGAGGGCACTGGGAAAACACAGGCCTCGTACCGTCCACGAAAAAATCCAACCCGGAGCCCCATTGTAGTCGCCCACCTCGACTGGCTCCCCGAGCCAAGACAACTGCACTCGCTTCCCACAGCGACCAAGTCCTCCGCATCCTCGGCGCAGCGACTCGAACGGCAAAGTACCATGCTCGGGTACTGACACGCGACCAAAGACAAGCGACTAGGGAAAATGTCAAGTATGAGAGAGCGCCCAGGAATCGCCACGTGACTGATCTTACGGGTCAGGCAGGAGTGACGTGCCTAACATAAGGCGCTTAGTCCTCACCTACTTTGGGCTTGCGACTAGAACGGCCAAGTACCACGCTCGGGGACTGGGCAACCCGACCCCGTTCGCGCCTGGGAAAATGGTCAAGTAAAGAGCACCCCTGGGAGTCGCCACGCGATTGGCTTTTCGAGCCATGGCGAGTCGACCTTAACTCACTAACATATAAAAAGAGGTAAACCCCATAAAAAGGGCGGACGCGCTCGGGGACTCGCACAACCAACATCCAAATCGAAATACGACTAACAAAATAACACGAACATTCCTTTATAGCAGCAAAAAAAAATCGCGTACAAGGAGAGTTACATTGTTATTCCATACTAATGCCGAATGGCAAAGAATTTTTACTCCGCAGTCTTTGACGAAGACGCGCCACCGTCCCTATGGCTGCGGATAAAGGGCACGTAAGGGTTCGACGGGTACGTCGTCAGCTCGGCCGCCATTGCCACACGGAACGGCTGTTCCACCTTGAAGTCTCGGTGCTTCGGCTCAGGGTCATTGGGGGCGACAATCGTCTCCTGGAAGGGGATGAAGTCGCCCATCGCACAAACGTGGTCAGAGTATACCGCGGCTGGGTCCGTCAGCTTCAACACCTCAGCAATCTCCACCGAGCCCGTCGACGAGGGGTAACCACTCGTGACATCGTCGAGGTCGAAATCATCCGGGAAGTGGGCGAGACCAAACCTGAGCGCCGTCGCCGCCCCACGACAGAAGGCGACCGCGTCATGAATTCCACGACCGACGGGGCCTTCTCTAGGTAGCGCCATACCTCCACGATCGAGGAACTCAGTTTACCTCAAGATTCTTGAAGAAAGTTCAAGAAGGTTTAGGAACCCGTCTAGATTTCAGTACCGCGTATCACCCTCAGACCGATGGAAAAACGGAGCGAGTAAATCAAATACTCGAAGATATGCTGAGAGCATGCGTGTTAGAATATGGATCCAAGTGGGAAGACTGTCTGCCGTTTGCAGAATTTTCATACAACAACAGTTATCAAGCCAGTTTGCAAATGGCCCCATTTGAATTTATGTACGGAAGGAATTGTCGCACCCCTTTGAACTGGTCGGAAGTAGGAGAGAGTCAGATCTTCGGACCCGACATCCTACGAGAAGCAGAAGAGAAGGTTCATAAGATTCGTGAGCACCTCAAGACCGCCCAATCCAGACAGAAGAGTTACGCCGACAAGAGATTTAGAGACCTCGCTTTCAACGTAGGAGATTTTGTTTATCTGAAAGTGTCGCCATTGAAGGGAATGCAGCGTTTCCAACTCAAAGGAAAGTTAGCCCCCAGATATATCGGACCTTTCAATATTCTGAACCGTCGAGGAGAAATATTGTATCAATTGGAACTACCCGAAGAGATGTCATCCATGCACAATGTGTTCCATATCTCGTTACTTCGCAAGTGTCTCGAAGTCCCAGAGAAGACCGAAGTGTTCAAGAATATCGATCACCAGACCATAGAGATCAACAATGACCTGACCTATCCCGAAGTACCCATCCGTATTTTGGAAGAAGCTTTTCGAACTACCCAAACCCGAAGAATCAAGTTTCTCAAGATTCAGTGGAGCAACCACACAGAAGAGGAAGCTACCTGGGAGCGCGAAGATCACATCAGGATGGAGTTTCCCGATCTCTTCAAATCCTAGGTAACCTTTTTCGTCCTTTTTCAAATCACTGTACGAGATTTTGTTTAAGGGGGGAAGGTTTGTAACATCCCAAAAATACTAAACTTGTATCATCAAACTCTAAGCATCAAAATTAGGGTTAACAAAAACGTTTCTAAATAAAATTGTGAATGCATGCATATGAGGATGCATTGAATTTGAAATTCTTTTGAACCACCTTTTTTGTTTGTTTCCTTGCTTGTAAAATGTTTCTTAGGTGAAATAAACATCATCTAAAACATTTCCCACACTTTTCCCAAAGACAAATAAAGCAAAACAAATAAAATAAAGGAATGGTCATTTTGACCAATTTAACTCCCATGCCTACTTAGGCTGTCTCAAACTTTCAGAACCTAACAGAAACTTTTCTGGATCTTTGCACCCCTTGAATTTACTCATAACAAAGTATCAAGGACCACTTTGTGATCATCCAGAAACTTTCAAATGCACAGTTTAAATGACAATTCAAAATTGAATCTTTACCATATGGGAAGATCCCACTTTTTCAAAAACCACTCAAACAAGCTCAAATTTCAAAACCTAAGCATCTGCAGACTCACCAACACCAATCTAGCACACCCACCAAAAATCTTTTCAAAATGCAAAACTTGATTTCATGCGGCCATTTCATCAAACAGGTTGCAGACACAAATCATACAAAATCTAAACACTATAGTGAGCAGTGATTGAAACCTAACTTGTTCCCTCTCTAGCTCACAACCATCTCAGTAGATCATCTAGCAAGTCAAACCAAGCACTAGACCCACTATAAGCTAGGCAATGCCATCAATGGTGAACAGCCGAAGCCACCCATGCCACCCTCATGTCGACAGCAATTTAGGAAGAGAAGCAAGCCTAGCCAGCATGTCTGGGAGGCAGCCCACCGTCCACCGCCACTCCCTGTCCACCGCTTGAACCTTGCCAACCCCTGGACCACACGCACAAACCGCGCCCAGACCGCCAGCGACCATGCCGAGCGTGCGCCAGAGCGCCACCCTTGACCGAAGCCCACAGACCGCGCGCCGCCCTCACCGCCAGACATCCTCGTTCGCCGCCCTGTGACGCACAGCCACCGCTCGCCGTTGAAGACGCCGCCTCTGCCGCGCAGAGCGTCGCATGTTCCAGACCAAGCCGCACCGCCCCACGCCTCGAAACCATGTCGTTGAGCATCGTCAGGGAACACCGCACCGCCCCCTACCTTCGCCCATGCCAATAGCCGTATGTACCATCGCCCCCGACGAGCTCACCGTGCGCCCCGTCGGTCCCCTCGCTCGACTATAAATAGAGGCCACCCCCGCTCGAATTCTTCACACCATTCTACTCCCCTCTCACCACTGATCGTGCCACACCATCCCCGGAGCAAAGCGAGCAGCGCTTCGCCGGAATTTCACCGGAGCCCGCCGCCTCTGGAGAAGAAGGGAGCCATCGATTTCGTCCACCCCAGGAGATATCGCGACCACCCCTGAGTTCGCCGTCGTCGACTTCGTCATTCGCCCGCCTCGTCGACCCTCGCCTGCACCCCGGTGAGCCCCCAGCAACCCCCACTGGCCGACGTTGCCCCGCGTCGATGATGACTCCCGGCCGTTGGATTAGAACTAGATCGCACGATCCACATTGCCCCTTATCGCTTGGCACCCCCCTGTCTCACTGACAAGTGGGGACACCCATTTAAGCAGCCCGAGGAAGCGTTACGCTTAGCAGGCCGGCCCGTTACCTTTTCCCGTGCAGCCCAGTTATTTGAATTAAACCTTTTCCATTTGATTTCAAACACACTTCTGTACCCAACTTCAAAAATCAACCCAGATCGATTCATTGCACCAAATTGAATGAAACCAATTTTGTTAGAAAGGACTGAGAATGCTGAATCCAAGCCCGTTGGATTCAAGTCATTTGGATCTATAGATCACCCATGGTAAAAATAACAAGGCAAAAGCTTTTCTGTATTCAAACATTTTTCAATTTTAAACCATAATAGCTTTTGAGTTGATTCCAACTCTCAAAAATCACATTTAACCATACCTTTCAGAATATATAAAAATATATAGGTTTACATGCAGAAATAATTTTAAAGTAATAAAAGAATGCTACATAGGCATTTCTAGCCACTTTAATTAATTAAAATAAAATTGTAAAACCTTACTAAATTGTGACACCACTTTAAATCACATTCCCATGGACTCAAATATGTGGTGATGACATGTGTCAACATGATCCCATGTTTGTTTTGGAGAATATTAAATCTTTAGTTTTTCAATGAGTAGAAATTACTTTTCTAAAAAATAAAATGAATTAAACCAAGCTTTAATCTTGTAATGTTAGTGATGATGTTAGATCATCTATAGGACCCTTGTGTGTGATGATTGCAGGTAGTTAAGTATTCTTTGGTGATTGTGTACCTCGTATTTATTGATAGACGATAGTACCAACCAAGGATACGAGAAGGAAGGAGGATTCTACGAAGAAGAAGCAGAGGAGAAGTTCAACCACTGCTCTGCACAAGGCAAGCCTAATACTACTAGTGAATGTGCAAGCTAACACTTGAAATTTATCAATCTTTTATTGACACTGATGCAAGCCAATACTTGCAAGCTATTAACTTAGCAAGCTTTATTAACTAAGTGGACCAATGCAAGATACTCTACTGATGCAACAAACCACTACTTGTTACTATGCCCACTATATGCCTTAAGCATATGTGATCATATCCCCTTGATAAACCAATCCTAGTTTTATTTACAAGCTTTATGACTTTATTTCTTTATCAAAGCTAGTACTTAGAGCTTACTTAAGTGAATTGTAGATTCTAGAAGGATACTTGAAGGTTGCATAAAGAGCATAAAATTTGGCCTAAGCTAGATAATCTTGATGTCCTCCTAAGGCATTAGATTCAACTTAGTTGAAACTCTACTAGCTTACCACCCCTCATTAGTACTTACCCCCACTTGTAGATGCTAGTGCTAACCATAAAACTTGATCAACTTTAGATGGGAATACTTGGTGGAAAAATGGTTATGAAAACCTTGGAATGATGGATCATTCTATTGAAATGTTTTGGACATGTGTTTCCGAACACCTGATGATTTTGGTGATGAAAATGTTGAGGCATGAGCCTTAGCCCTTTATAAAACTGATGGTTGTCTGGATGCGATACCATTCCAATTTTATCGTACAGCCACAATACCCGAATATTGGGTAGGGCTTGATTGGAAACTTATGTACCTTAGTATTAGTTCCCTCACGGCCAAGGTCTAAGATGAGGCTACCTTGTGAAGATTGTCCACCTGTGCTGTACCCAAGATGACAGTTGGTCATGGTTGGGAGGCCAAACTCACAGGAGAGGTGCTTATACTAGGGCGTGTAATTGAAAGGTTAGGATTCATTATCCGCATACTGAGTATGGTGAATTCAGGATTTGTTCCTGACGGATGTATCGAATGTTGTGGTGAAAGTGTACAATCTCTCCAGAGTGTCAAACTATTCGAATAGCCGCGTCCGCGGTTATGGACAGTTGGAGTGGCCATACTGTTCCCCCGTCAGACTTTTCAAAATGATTGGTGAAATGGATTGTGACCTTGACTTGACCACAACAGGGTTGTGATATGAAATACTAGTTCCCACTTAGGAGTTATAAAATTGTGACTAGCATTCTTTGCAAAATCTAGCTTTTGCAAAATAACCCTAGAGCCTAGTGTCCTATTACCAAAAACTCCTTTTACTTGTTAGTATTAGTTTACGAGTACTTATAGAGTACTCATGGCTTTGTCCCTGGCTATTCCCATGGCCATACTATGAAGAGGAGTACCTGGAGGATGGACCCCAGGAAGGTTACGACAACTAGGATCATCTCCCATCGTCAGCATTCCCCAGGAAGATGGAGCTTCGCCTACGCTACCGTTATTATTACGTATTCCGCTGCTTGATGTTGTATTAAGAACTGGATCATGAGATCCCTATTCGTGTATGAACTTATGTATCGTTTGTAATGGATGATGTACTATGATATCCAATTCTGTTATGTCTCGCAAAAATGGTAATCCTGGGATTGTGATGTATGGCATAACAGGCATCTGGGATTAAAAATCCGGGTGTTGACAGAGACCATAAATAGTAACTGCGATGGAAAATTTAATTTTTCACCTCATTCTCCCTGCATCGTCTTCTTCCTCCAGCAAGCGCCTCCTCGAGCTTTCCGCGCAACGTGCGAAAAACCCTAGCTTTCCAATCTTTCCCAGACACCATCGAACACACCTAATGGTCAGCAGTAGCTCCTCCCCTTCGATGGCGGCGTCAGGCGAAGCCGCGGCGAAGCCGGCGAGTTCCGTCGTCGTGCCCCTAGAGGGCCTGGTCATCCCCAAGTCCGCGGTGGTCGAGGTCACCGAAGGCGACCATAATCCAGCGACGCTGGAGCTGCTGGAGGAGGAGTACGACTCGCATAAGGGCGACTGGCACGGTTCGGATATCACAGACCGCGACATCAAAGAACTGATCAACGAGGCTTACCTCCCCGCGACGGAGGGGCTCGCCTGGCGGGAAGCGCCGGCCGGCGACGTCACACCTTCTCCCAAAGACGGAGAAAAGGTGTATCTCAAAGCACAGATGGTATGCGGCATCTCCCTGCCCATATCGAACTTTTTCTTTGCTGTCCTAAATCATTACCGAGTACAGCCACAAAACCTATCCCCCAATAGCATCTTAGCGCTTAGCAATTACGCGGCGCTCTGCGAGGGTTATTTAGGAATCAAGCCTAGGCTAGATCTCTTCATATAATTATTTACCGTCAAGCGAGAAGCCGGAGCCGGCAAGGACGAGCTTAGGAATTGTGGAACCATTAGTTTTAAGATCCGGCCTAACCGACGCTTCCCTAACATCGTCGACCATGAATCCTGCAAGAATTGGTAGCGGACGTACTTCTACGGGCCAGATATCCCTCTAGCTGGTCGAGAAGTCACGTACCCGGACTTTGTCGATGGAGCAGCCACTGAAGCCTCGACATGGAGATCCCAGGACTCCCTTTCCTCCGACATCGATGCTTCCCGCGCTATAAGGCGGATAGAGTGGTTCGTAGAGACGGGTTTGACCGGACTGGACCTAGCCATGTGCTGGTTCATCAGGCGGATCGAGCCTCTGCAGCACCGCTTGAAGTTGATGCACGAGTATTCCAACGATAGAAGGGATAGCCTCCGCATCTCCGAGGATAACTTCTCGAGCGACTCCCTCAAGCTTCGGCTCAACGACATCGTCAAGGTGAAGGACAAGAAGTGTGGCTTCGCCATCACCTACGAAATGTTCGTAGAGAGCAAGTTCCCAAAGGTAACTGTTTATTTTCCGTGTATGAAATATACTCTAGTTCTTCCATCTAACCATTACCATCTCATCTAACACGGTGGTTCTTCACTTAACAGCTTAGCGACATAGATGAGGACAGCATGGCTCCTCAAAACTATGATCCAAAGATGAAGGAAGTCACCATCGTGTCCGACGACGACGCTCCGTTGGCGTGAAAGTGGAAGAGCTACACCTCTGACGCTGCCGACGGAGGCAAGAAGAAGAAGACGGAGGGTGGAGCCTGAAAAAATACTACCGCCACCCTGGAGGCGGAGAAAATAAAGGTTACTGGGATCCCCTTTGCTAAAGCACCCCCTCTTGTGTAATCTTCTTTCTCTCCGGCATTGTCCATTTGTCTATCTTGTTCCCATACTTATGCATTTTGCACGTTCCAGGAAGAAAGCCACGACCAGCTTGAAGAAGACCTCCAAAACTTCGGGGGATTCTAGAACCATCAAGGATATGCTGCATCACGACGTATATCCCGCCATCTCCCCTGTCACTCCCATCATCCAACCCTCGTCCGCCCTGACAAGATCACAAGCCATGGAAGTGGACTTAGGCGCCTCCACAGAGCTCGCTGTTGTCGGCGAACAGGCGACGCAGGAGAGTGCCACACACCAAATGGCTGAAGCTCCAGCTAAGGATGCCATGGGTAGCGGTAAGGCGGTGATGGAAGGTGGTACATCTGCCGAAGGCGGCGCCCCCGCACCCAAGAAAACCATAGAGTTTCCGAAGATAGTCTATCCGGTACTTACGTCGGGTAGCACTTCTCAGGTTCCTGGTGCAGCGCTGAAATCTCCAATGTGCAGTCTCGAGGAGCTTCTCCGGCAAGAAGAAATCTAGCAAGGAAACATTGCGTCCTTCGGCAAGTTGCTAGATGAGAGTGCTACCAACCTCGAGATCATTGCACTTGTAAGTTATACTTGCCTTTTTGCATTTCATATGAATATCCCACTAGAGCCCCCGAGGATTTAGACGGAAAACCATAGGTCTTTGCGTCTAAATGCTCTAAGAGTGACTAAGCTAGAAAACTTCTCACTATAGCCCCCAAGCATATAGGTGGAACGAATTATTCCGACTAGATGCTTTAAGAGTAGCATACGCGATGTTAATAAATTTCGATACTGTATCCCCCAAGCTTCTAGTTGTAACTGAATTAGTTCCGACTAGATGCTTAAAGAGAATCTAAGCACACATCCGAGTTAAAAACTTTATACTATAGCCCCCAAGCTTCTAATCGAAAACTAAATTAGTTCCGACTAGACGCTTAAAGAAATACTAAGCATATTGCTAAGTTAAAAACTCTCGCCGTAGCCCCCGGGCGTCTAGGTGGAAATTTTCCGGCTGGATGCTCCAATTAGACCAAACAACGTTTAACTTTATTTTTTCCACAAAATGAGAATGCTCGGAGGGGCATGGCCAACGACAAGTACCAGAAGATGCGCGCTGATTTGGAAGCCAAATAGGGTAAAACTGCCTTCTTGAAGGAACAGATCATCAAGACCAAGCGTCTGTTTTTCCTTTCTTTATCCGCACTAAATCTTGGTCTTGTGCCAACATTCTCCGATTACTCACTGTGTCCTTTTCTTTCTCCGACTTGCAGAAACCATTTCCAAGGCTAAGGATATTGTCGAGCAATCCAAGAACATTCAGCAGCTGGATAGCGAGAACAAGATCCTTAAGAAGGAGAGGGAGGAGATGCTGAAAATGCATGAAGAATCGATGAAAGCCCTATAGAACTTCGCCGCCGAGGATATGAACCGCTTGAAGGAGGAAATCGCGATCTTAAAAGATCAGAAGTAAGATGCCGCTGAGCAAAATCAACTCCATCATGAAGCGTATAAGATCCTCCAACAAGAACGGGACTCCATGGCGGATACTCTCTGGCAGGCTGAGGCCAGCATCTTCAGTAAGTGATTATCCTTCTTGGATTTCTGTAGTCTAGATACTCTGAATTTTTGAACTCATGCACTCCCTTGTCGGTAATTCGCAGCTCCTTTGGGTTTAACCCGGTCGCCTCCTCCGCCAAAGGAATGCATGGTCCTTGCCGGCAACTTCATCAACACCGCCATCGCGCAGACCAAAGAGATTGCCAAATCCCTCCAGATTAATATCAAGGCATCGGACTCTGTAGCGAAGTTCTCGGAGATCCTGCGCCGAGCCCCCAAGCGTATCTCAGCTCGAAAGCTTCATGTGCACGGGCCGTTGCCAGGATGGCATTATGATGGTGAAGGCACACTACGAGAATGCCGACATCGACATGGTAACCTCCGGTATCCCCGACGTAGACGACGAAGGCCAAAAGATAAACCACGAATCTATCTTGGCATCGCTCGTGGGTTATGACACCAGAGTCGCCGAGTTGGTCGACGTTAACCTCTTTGTTCCCATGAAAACCGCTGAATACAAAGGCCAAAGATCCTCCGAGTCCCTCAATACTGCCGACTTCAAGGGAGGTGACTCTCCTGCTGCTGGTGATGTTGCTTCCATGTCGCCTGTGCCAGAGGAATAAAAACAACTTGTAATATTTGTTTCCTCTGTAATGTGTTATGCGGAAAACACTATGTGTTAACTTAAGGCGTAAAACAATGGTGTATGTCCTGCTACTTAAGAACTATTTCCAACATGCATATATTTTTTAAGCAAGTGCTGGCTTATCCATTACTTTGGTTTTTATGCTTGACTTTTCATGATTCGGAAGACTCGTTGTCGAAACCATGCGCTCAGGTAATGATGTCCAATGGCACCGTCAATAAACTAAGCACAAACTAGCCGATAATAAGTGCCGAAAGTCACTACTCCAGAATCCACATAAAAACGACAAAGAACATGTAGACCAGAAAACTTAAGCTAACGCCCGTAGGCGGAATTTTCACAAGTGCAATTGCAAAGCTTGTGCATAAAGGTTTTATACGATCCAAAAATGAACACTAAAGGAGGTAAAAGACTTAGTAATATGAGTAAACCAAAGAGCTTTATTTCATTGATCATATAAAAGGTACACAATTAGATAAAAAATGCTAAGTGTAGAAAGGACGTAGCTGTGCTATGTTTCATGGCTAATCAAGATCCGGGTAGTCATCATTCGGGTCAGGTCGCTTACGCTTATGATTCTCGTTGAGTCTATCCTTCAGTTCACGATTGTCAACGAGGTAATAATACCCATTGAGTAGCGCCTTTCTTATCATGAACGGTCCTTCCCATGGCGGGGATAATTTGTGTGACTTCTTCTGCTTAAGTCGGAGCACCAAATCCCCCTCTTTAAACGAGCGATGCCGAACGCGGCGACTATGGTAGTTGCGTAGCTTCTGCTAGTAGATGGCGAATCTTTGGCATGCCAAAACGCGCTCCTCCTCGAGAAGGTCCACATCTAGGCGTCTGGATTCTTCAGCGTCATCTTCATCATAGGCAGCAACCCTTGGTGCATCATGAAGTATGTCGAAAGGTAGGATGGCTTCTGCTCCATATACCATGAAGTAAGGGATGTAGCCGGTAGATCTGTTGGGTGTAGTTCGTAAACTCCATAGCACAGATGGCAATTCTTCCGCCCAGGCTCCAGCTGCTCTATGTAGCGGTGCCTCAAGACGTGGCTTTATTCCCTGCAGAATTAATCCATTGGCTCGCTCAACCTGACCATTGGATTATGGATGTGCCACAGATGCAAGGTCAAGTCAGATGCCCTTCTCCCAACAATATGCCTCCACTTCTCTGAGTGACAAGTTGCTACCATTGTCTGTGATAATGCTATGTGGGAGAACAAATCTCACCACTAGATCCCGGACAAACCTGAGGGCAGTTGCCCCATCAAGCTTTCTAATGGGTTTAGATTCTATCCATTTAGTGAATTTATCAACTGCTACTAGCAGTTGCGTAAACCCACATGGTGTCGTCTGTAACAATCCAACCATGTCCAGCCCCTAGACTGCAAACGTCCAAGTTATTGGTATTGTTCGCAATTCTTCAGCAGGAACATGTGGTTGTTGGGCATAATACTGGCATCCCATGCATGTCTCAACCAGCTTATCGGCGTCCGCCTTCGCGGTCAACCAATAGAATCCTTGCCAGAAGGCTTTCGCGACCAACGATTGAGGAGCGGCGTGCTGCCCGCAATATCCGAGATGGATTTCGCGTAGGATTTCAATACCTTCTAGCTGGGAAACACACTTAAGGTATACACTAGTAGTGCTTCTTTTGTAGAGCTGTCCATTGATTATGGTATAGCCCTTTGCTCGACGTACTATTTGCCGTCTTTCGACTTCATCGTCGGGCAAAGTTTCGTGTATGAGATATTCCATGAACTGTTTTGTCCAAGCCAGAGGGACCTTTGCCACCATGTGGACGAAAGAGTCAGCTCTATCCGGGTTGTCAATGTCTGCTCCTTCACGGATGGTGTCCGTAGATGCTCTAGGAAAACTCCTGGCAAAATTCGTTTGCGCCCTGATCCAAGCTTAGACAGCAGATCAGCCTCCTTGTTTTGCTCCCTAGCTCTTGGCTATCTCGTCCACTTTGTCTCGATATGCCGCCATCATAGGGTTCTGCGCATTCCAGGTGCCAGCCACCTGCTAGGAAACCAAGTCAGAATCTCCACAACAAACTATGCGCTTGATGCCAATATCCTTGGCTTTGCGTAATCCATGAATGAGTGCTTCATACTCCGCCAGGTTGTTCGTAGCCTCGAAGTGGATCTGCAGAACATAGTGTAGCTTGTCCCTAGTTGGTGACTGTAGCAATACACCAGTCCCCGAGCCATTGAGAAGGTTTGATCTGTCAAAATGCATCACCCAGTATTCTGGTTCCAGCAATGGGGTAGCATCTGCCATCTCCGTCCAATCTGCAATAAAATCCGCCAAGGCTTGTGACTTGATAGCGTCGCGTCACTTATAGGTGATCTCGAAGGCGGCAAGTTCAATGACCCACTTGGCGACCCTTCCCGTAGCGTCGATGTTGTTGATAATGTCGGACAGTGGAGTCTTGCTCACCACTGTGATTGGGTGCTCCTGAAAGTAATGCCTCGGCTTCCGAGAAGCAAGGAATACTCCATAAGCTATCTTCTGGTAGTGCGGGTAACGTTGCTTGGACTCCGTCAAGACCTCGCTTACATAGTAAACTGGTCATTGAAATCCGTGTGCATAGCCTGGTTCTTTCCGCTCTACCACGACGACGATGCTGATTACCCGGTTAGTTGCCGCCATGTAAAATAACATGGGCTCTCCAGGATCGGGTGCTGCAAGGATGGGCGCTGAGGAAAGAAACTCCTTGAGCTGCTTCAATGCTGCATCAGCTTCGTCCGAGACTTCTCCAGGATCGGGTGCTGCAAGTAAATTTGTTCCCCTTCTTTAGCAACTTGTATAGCGGCAGAGCCTTCTCTCCAAGTCGGCTGACGAACCGACTAACTGCTGCAACACAACCTGTTAGTCGTTGTATGTCCTTTAGGCATGTCGGACGGTTTATGTTTATGATGGCCTTGATTTTCTCCGGGTTGACCTCGATTCCACGCTGGGAAACGATGAAGCCCAAAAATTTGCCAGCTGGAACCCCGAAGACGCACTTCTTAGGGTTAAGCATCATGTTGTATTTCCGGAGATTATCAAAGGTTTCTTTTAAGTCGGAGATTAAGTCATTTGACTTTTTAGACATCACTGCTATATAGTCCACATAGGCGTGAACGTTCTGAAAATTTGATCGTGTAGGCAATGTTGCATTATCCGCTGGTACGTAGCACCTGTGTTTTTAGCCCAAAGGGAATCGTAACATAGCAAAACATGCCGAATGGAGTAGTGAACGAACTGGACAATTGGTCCGACTTCCTCATCTTGATCTGGTGGTATCCTGAGTATGCGTCAATGACTTGGTCAATGCGAGGCAAAGAAAACGGATCTTTGGGGCATGCTTTGTTCAAGCCGGTGTAATCAACGCACATTCTTAATTCTTTGGTTCCCTTTTTGGGGACAAGTACAGGATTGGCCACCCATTGGGTGTGAAGGACTTCTTGGATAAAACTAGCCTTAAGTAACCTAACTATATCTTTGCCTATGGCGGGTCTCTTCTCATCTCCAAAGCGTCGTAGAGGTTGCTTCATTGGTTTGCATTTTGGATCAATATTTAAGATGTGCTCGGCAAGTTCCCTAGGTACACCTTTCATGTCGGCAGGTTGCCAGGCAAAGATGTCCCTGTTCTCATGGAGGAACTCGACGAGCGCGCTTTCCTATTTGGGATCCAGGTTCGTCCCAATGGCGGTGGTCTTGGAGGCATCGCCTACCACAAGTTCCACCGGCTTGGTCTCGATGGCGGCCTTGAATGCTGGAGCGGAGTCGGAAATCTGTTTCTTCGACGCGGGCATCTCCGAGGCATCGACCTTGCTCTGGATCTCTTTGAATTCTTTGCTGTAGAGGACAGCTTCCGCGTAGGCTGCTTCATTAATCTCGCAGTCCCTAGCTTTGGCAAAGCTTCCAGATACGGTGATGACACCGTTTGGTCCAGGTATCTTGAGTTTGTTGTAGGCGAAGCATGGCTAGGCCATGAAGGTGTGGAATATGTCCCGGCCGAATATGACGTGGTACACGCTCTTAAAGGGGACCACCTCGAAGGTCATGCGCTCTTGGCGGTAATTATTAACATCACCAAAGGCAACCTGAAGTGTGATGCACCCAAGGGACCGAGCCTCCCGACCAGGAACTACGCCGTGGAAGATAGTGTTGGTCCGCCTTAGGTTTGCCTCCGTCAAGTTCATCTTCTGAAGTGTATCCAAGTACATGATGTTGATGCTGCTTCCACTATCCACCATACATTTGGTGACCTCAATGCCGTCAATCAAGGGGTTGATGACCATGGGTATTGGTTCTCCATAGGTGATCCTTCCTGTCCCAAGTAATTGGAACCTCCGACCAGCGCAGGTACTGGGGAACTGGGGGTAGAGTAGCCATCAGTATCCTCATAGAGGTCTTCTGTTGGCGGACGGTGGGGGTGCCAAGGAAAGTGTGGAAAACTGCCGCCTTCTTCTCGAAGGGCTTCTTGCCTTTGTCGTCTCTCTTGGCGGCGTGCTTGGGGTCAACATCCTCGTCCATGTGTAAGACCCGACCTTTATAAAGGTAAAGGTCCATGTGATTGCAATGCTAGTCCCTGGATCAAATGCTAGCATCCACAGTTTAAGATGAAGTACATAGATACAAAGGTCATTATTACAGAGTCATTCCAGAGATAACATAGTCTTGTACAAGTCCATAGCCATAGGCTTAATAAAAGACTTTAACTTAACAATATAAATAAAGTCTTCATCTTCATGTGCCACAGGCAAGCATGTTGAGTGTAGACTCATAACCCCTAATCATCATTAGAGTAACCTGCAACATCACAAGTTACAGCCACAGTGGTTCAATACATTGGAATAGTATTGGCAAGTGATACCTTAGTAGAATAATAATATCTAGCTTCTACATGAATTTGGCTAAGTGTAACTTAGGCTTGCTTTGCTCAAAATAGGTTTTACCTATCAGTTGAAAACACTAAGTTTTTGTTTGGTAAAAACTCCCAAGGAACCACCAATATAAATTGGTGAACCTTCACCCTTGTTCAACCACAAGTTTTAACTTAGAAATTGGGATGAGGAGATTCTTGATAGCTTCCATGTCTTGATGCTCAAATTTTCTAATACCAGGGACATGGCTAAGTACTTAGTTTCTTCCATCTGCAGAGGTGGTGCACTTTCCCCACAAGACTTGATTTTCACCAAGACAGGACCTTTCAGAAGCCTTCCCTTAGACCAAAATGGACGCTCTCCAAACCTATCAATCCCCTACCACCAACTGTCCATTTAGCTAAGTTATTGCAACCTATATGATCCAGGCAGAGCCTATAATGCCATGTGGTTGCACTAGAAGCTTCTTAACATTTGGCATCTCAAATCCTTTTATTCCTGGGTGGCAATCCACAAGTGAGATACACAAGGTAAACCATAGAAATGGGCCTTGTGTAACCACTCAACCAAAACCACCAAGCAATTACCAATCCACCCAGGTGTTTCATTCACTTAGTTGTTTTATTAAGCAAAAACACAAGTCAAAGACTTAGCAAATATTTTCCATAGCATGTATATATTCCACCCTTGGTTTCTACTAGCTAGGCTAAGCATGGCAATATCAAATATCTTAACTTAGAGAAAATTATAAGAATTCTACAACTACTAGGATTTCCCAAGCATAGCATATAGATACTTAGCAAAAAATATTCATGTAATCCCTATACAAAATATTTCTAATGTATAGTCAAAATATTGGGACAGAAATATATGAAGCACCACTTGCCTTGGTAGTTGGGGGAGTAGCAACAATCCTCACAATCACAATCACCACTAGCACCAAAATCTACACATAAAATGATAGCACCCATTTCACATATCAAAATAAACAAGAAAAAAATATATGATTGCATGCAATGCAATGTGATGATTTTTCTAAACCAAACAAGACAAGAGGAACAGTACTGAATCAAAAACAAAAAAATTATACACTAAATAAAATCAATTTGGCCCTTAAAACATTTTCTGTATAATTTTTATATACAAAATAACCTTTCAAATGTTTCTGCAAAAACAACTAAGTTTACAGAAGCAATTTATTAAACAAAGTGTATGGTTGGATAGAATTCTTTCTCCTGATTCCAATGATATAAAATTTACAAAATTTGAACGTGTGGATCAAAAGTTATGAATTTTGGAAGTTTGAACAACTAATAGATCTAATTTCAGATTTTAAATCAAAACACAGGCCACGCGGCGCTATATGATTGGTCGATACCGTTTCACACGGATCACGCTCGCGGGCCGTTGGATCTAACTAGCTACGCGTGGCTCAGATCTGCCCGTACCGCTTCAATTAAAATCTAACTGTGGCCGCGGCGGCGACAGTTCTGGCGGTGACACGCTGGCGAGGCTAGAGGGGCAGGGGGTCAGGCTAATGCTTAACGAGATCGCGAGAACGTGGAGATGCTCAAAGTGCAGATGGACAGGATCGGGGTGCTCGGACACAACAGCAGCAACTCGTTGGAGTTCGTCTGAGCGTCGGGTGCTCACTGTCGGAGTCGAAGACGACGTCCTGGGGAGCAAGGATTCAAACGGAAAACATTAACGGATGCGCGAGGCACTGGCGAACACGATTGCGTGAACTAGAGGCAGAGGGGAACACGGGGCTCACCAGAATGGTTCGTCAGAGTCGAGTCAAACTTCGGCCATTTCCAAAAAAAATTCGCGGCGACGACCTAGGGCGATTCAGGATGAAATGAAAGCATGAGAAGTTGTGAACGATGAAGCGAAGGAGCTTGCATGAACCATAGGGCAAGGCGCGCTCGGGACTCATTGTGATGGCTCACCGGAGTTCCTCGATACTGCGGCGATGTTGGGTGAAATTTGGGGAGCCTGGCGGCGCTCGGGTGGTGCTGTGTGAGGGGAAAGGAGCGGGGTGGGGAGGGGTTTTTGTAGCCGGAGCGGGGTGGGGAGGGGAGAAACAGCCGGTGACGACGTGGTTGCGGGCGTGATTTGGGGAAGACAGAGATGAGCTGGCGAGAGTCCACCAGTCAGTGACCGCTTGGGTAGCGCGGGTGCGGTGAAAAAAACAGAGAGAGAGAGGGAAAACCCGGGTGGGCTAGCTAGTGGACTGTTTCTGCTATTGGGCACAAATGCTGGCGCCAGCCTTTTTCCATTTCTTTTATCTTTTTCTATTTCTTATTTGATTTTCTGAAATCATTTTCAAATGCTATTTAAATGAGTTTGAATTCAAACTTCCTCTGGATTTTTGTAAAATGATCCAAGCATATATTTGTGTCTAAAATATTGATGTTTGATCACAAACACTTTGGTCCATTAAAATAGAATTAAACCATGCCTTAATTGAATATTTATAAAAGGCATATAAATGGTTTTAATTTTTGATTCTTGTTTTGAAATTTGAACAAGCTTTAGAAAATATCAATCAATCTTAGTATCAATTCTCTACTGATCAAAACAAGGTCTTCCTTCTTATAAGGTAGCAATAAGGCTAATGCCTTGCTTTACATAAAATGATAGATCACAAGTTTCTGTTTTTGAAGGAATGATCCTAAAAATGAGTATGAATGCATGAATGAAGTGCTAACTTTGAAAACATGATTTTAGGGATGTTACAAATCTAACCCTCTTAAGGTGAATCTCGCCCTCGAGATTCGGATTGGCTAGCAAATAGGTGAGAGTGGTCTTTCTGAAGGTCATATTCTCTTTCCCATGTTGCTTTTTCTTCGGAATGATGGTTCCATTGAACATTGCAGAATTTGATAGTCTTTGTCCGAGTAACTCTTTTTGCAGTCTCAAGAATCTTAATAGGTTTTTCTTCATAAGTGAGATCACTTTCCAATTGGACCTCCTCCAAAGGTATAATATCCTTCAAAGAAGTCTCTTCCATCTCTGGATGACATTTCTTTAGCTGACTCCCATGAAACAAATTATGAACGACAGACAATGATTCCGTCAATTCAATCTCATAAGATACTTCTCCTTTCCGACTCGGAATCTTGAATGGTCCAACCTATCTTGGGGCCAATTTTCCTTTGACTCCAAATCTCTTCACTCCACGAAGTGCTGACACTCTAAGATAAGCTCTATCACCCACCTCATCGGTGACTTCTCTACGCTTAGGATCTGCGTAGCTCTTCTGTCGGGACTGTGCTATCTTCAATCTGTCCTTTCTAACTTGACTTTCTCTTCAGCCTCTTTGATTAGTTCTAGCCCGAACAAGTTTCTTTCTCCAACACCATTCCATAGTAATGGGGTAGTACACTTTCTCCCATAGGGAAACTCAAACGGTGCCATCTCAATACTGGCTTGATAGCTGTTATTGTAAGAGAATTCCACGTAAGGCAGACTTTCATCCCAACTAGCTCCATAATCTAGGGCACATGCCCTCAACATATCCTCTAAGTTCTGGGGATGAAAAGCAGTACTGAATTCCAATATCGTTCCCAATTACTCATGCAGTTGTCTCCAGAAATGGAAGTGAATTGAGTCCCCCTATCAGACACAATACTCTTGGGTACTCCATGCAGACACACAATCCTATTCATATAGATCTTGGCCAACTTAGCACTGGTATAGGTTGTCTTCACGGGTATGAAGTGAGCCACTTTAGTTAGGCGATCCACTACTACCCAAATAGAATCATATCTTGATCTGGTCCTAGGTAATCCGGTGATGAAATCCATGCCAATCTTGTCCCACTTCCAATCAGGAATAGGTAGTGGTTGTAACAAACCTGCTGGTTTCTGATGTTCCGCTTTCACTCTACTACATACATCACACAAGGCAATATGTTCAGCGATATCCTTCTTGAGATTATTCCACCAAAATCTTTCCGTCATATCCATGTACATTTTGGTGTTACCCGGATGAATGGAATATGGTGAGTTGTGTGCTTATTGTAAAATCAGTTTCCGAAGCTCCAGATCTTGCGGAACACAGATACGTTTTCCGTACCATAAAGTACCCTATTCGTATTCATGGAATCCTTTCGCTTTTCCCTTGCCAATCTTTTCCTTAATCTCTTCAATTTCCTTGTCTGTCTTTTGGGCTTCCTTGATTTTGTCCAACAAGGTGGGTTGAACATCCAATGACGTGAGATGTCCTTCAGGCACAATCTCCAATATGAGATCTTTAAATTGGGCACACAGATCATCTGGCAACTCCCCCTTAGTAAGGCCATTCACATATACCTTACAGCTTAATGCATCCGCTACAACATTTGCTTTACCGAGGTGGTATTGCAAACTCAAGTCGTAGTATTTGATGAGTTCTAGCCATCTTCTTTGTCTCATGTTGATCTCTTTCTGAGTAAAGATATACTTCAAACTTTTGTGATCTATGAACACTTCACATCGCTTTCCCAAAAGATAATGTCTCCGTGTTTTGAGTGCATGGATAACAGAAGCTACCTCTAAGTCATGAGTAGGATAATTCACTTCATGAGTTTTGAGTTGTATCGAGGCATAAGCCACAACTTTTACTTCTTGCATCAGAACTGCACCTAATCCATGATTTGATGCATCACAATACACTTGGAAATCTTTCTCCAAATCTGGCAGACATAGAACTGGTGCTGTCACTAGTCTCTTCTTCAATTCTTCAAAACTGAGTTCACACCCTTTAGACCAAGCAAATTTCTTGTCTTTATTTAGTAACTCCGTCATTGGTTTTGCTACCTTGGAGAAATTTTCAATGAATCTTCTATAGTATCCTGCCAAGCCAAGAAAACGAAGAACTTCTTTTACTAACTTAGGAGATTCCCACTCAGTTACTGCTGACACTTTTGCGGGATCAACTTCTACACCATGTCCTGAAACAATGTGTCCAAGAAATCCAACTTCATTCAACCAGAACTCACACTTGCTGAATTTAGCATACATCTTATGCTCTCTAAGATTCTCAAGTATCAAACATAAATGTCCTTCATGCTGCTCATTACTCTTGGAGTAGATCAAAATGTCATCAATGAAAACGACAACAAATTTGTCAAGAAATTCCATGAACACCTTGTTCATCATATTCATGAAGTAGGCTGGTGCATTGGTCAAACCAAATGGCATTACGGTGTACTCATACAATCCATACCTAGTGGTGAAAGCTGTCTTAGGTATGTCTTGTTCCCTTATCTTAAGCTGAAAATAACCTGATCGAAGATCAATCATTGAGAACACACGGGCTCCTTCCAGCTGATCAAACAAATCATTGATTTTGGGCAAAGGATATTTGTTCTTGATAGTCACCTCATTGAGTGAACGATAATCTATGCATAACCTTTGACTTCTATCTTTCTTTTCCACAAACAAAACTGGTGCTCCCCAAGATGACCAACTTGGTTGAATAAATCCTTTCTACAACTGTTGCCCAAGCTGTTTCTTGAGTTCTTTCAACTCATCAACTGACATCTTGTAAGGTCTCTTCGATATTGGGCCTGATCCAGGCAGCAAATCAATCAGAAACTCCACATCTCTATCTGGTGGCATTCCCGGCAATTCCTCCAGAAACACATCTAGATATTCTCTCACAATTGGCACACTGTCCATGCTAACCCCTTAAGAGAATTTAGCTTACTCCCTTTTGATTCAATGTTAGACTTGAATCTAATCCGTTTCTTATCCGGGGTTGTGCGTGCAACACTACGATTGGCACAGTCTAGTACTCCTTCATACTTGGTCATCCAGTCCATTCCCAAAATTACATCCAGTCCTTGGATTGAACTAATCAAGGATTACAATCTGGACATTCACTATCACCCTGGTAAAGCCAATGTGGTAGCAGATGCCCTTAGCAGTTTGCCGTGCCGCTTGAACTCCATGATTTTGAAGGAGCAACCAAGTTTGCACAAAGAGATGGAAGATTTTCGAATGGAATTAGTAAGTGAAGGATTTTTGGCTAGCATAGAACTCCAGCCCACTTTGATCAGTCAGAATAAAGAGGCGCAGAAGGTAAATGCTAGTATTGACGGAATCAAGCGTCGTATCGGTACAGGCAAAGTACCTGGATTCACTGAGGATGAAGAAGGAGTTTTGTGGTACAAAGGACGCCTTTGTGTACCAGCAGATTCTGAGTTGAAAGAAGTTATTCTGAAGGAGGCTCATGATACTCTTTATTCTATCCATCCCGGAGGAACTAAGATGTATCAAGATTTAAAAGAGCAATTTTGGTGGCATAAGATGAAGAGAGAAATCGGAAGCTATATCGCCAAGTGTGATATTTGTCAGCGAGTCAAGGCAGGACATCAAAGACCCGCTGGATTGTTGCAACCATTGCAGATTCCGGAATGGAAATGGGATTCTGTTGGAACGGAATTTATCACTGGACTGCCTACTTCTAGTAGGGGAAATGACTCTATCTGGGTCATAGTGGACAGATTGTCCAAAGTCGCCCATTTCTTACCCGTCAAGACCACATATTAGAGTTCGAAACTAGCGGAGTTATACATCGCTAGAATCGTTAGTTTGCACGGAGTCCCCAAGAACATAGTATCGGATCGAGGAACTCAGTTTACCTCAAGATTCTTGAAGAAAGTTCAAGAAGGTAAATCAAATACTCGAAGATATGCTGAGAGCATGCGTGTTAGAATATGGATCCAAGTGGGAAGACTGTCTGCCGTTTGCAGAATTTTCATACAACAACAGTTATCAAGCCAGTTTGCAAATGGCCCCATTTGAATTTATGTACGGAAGGAATTGTCGCACCCCTTTGAACTGGTCGGAAGTAGGAGAGAGTCAGATCTTCGGACCCGACATCCTACGAGAAGCAGAAGAGAAGGTTCATAAGATTCGTGAGCACCTCAAGACCGCCCAATCCAGACAGAAGAGTTACGCCGACAAGAGATTTAGAGACCTCGCTTTCAACGTAGGAGATTTTGTTTATCTGAAAGTGTCGCCATTGAAGGGAATGCAGCGTTTCCAACTCAAAGGAAAGTTAGCCCCCAGATATATCGGACCTTTCAATATTCTGAACCGTCGAGGAGAAATATTGTATCAAATTTACAAAATGGGTGGAGGCCAAGCCAGTCCGCAAGTGCGACGGGAAGACCGCTACAAAGTTTCTACGCGAGCTCATCTACTGCTACGGGTTCGCAAACACCATCATCACGGACAACGGTACCAACTTCGCCAAGGGAGCCATGTCCGAGTTCTGCGAGGAACACAACATCCGACTCGACCTCGCCTCCGTCGCCCACTCAGAGTCCAATGGCCAGGCGGAACGCGCAAATTAGAGCATCCTCCATGGCCTGAAGCCACGGCTATAAGTCCTACTCGAGCGTACCGCCGGTTGCTGGGTTGAACACCTCCCCTCTATAATCCGGGGCATCCGCACCTCCGTCAATAGGTCGACAGGGTTCACCCCCTTCTTGATAGTGTACGGCGCCGAGGTAGTCATGCCAACTGACCCCGAGCACGATTCACCTAGGGTGGTCAACTACACGGAGGCCAACAACGACCTCGCACGCCAAGACGGAGTCGACCAGCTCGATGAAGCACGCGACCTAGCTCTCTCCCGCACCGCCATCTACCAGCAAGGGCTCCGCTTCTACCACAGCCGACGAGTACATAGTCGCACTTTCCAGGAAGGCTAACTGGTACTGCGCCTAATCCAAGACAAAGAAAGGCATGCACAAGCTCTCACCCCCGTGGGAGGGACCATTCGCCATCGGGCGAGTCCTGGGCAACGACGCCTACTACCTCACCGACGTCCGAGGCGACGGAAAACTCGACGTCAAGCGGCCGTGGAATGTAAACCTCCTACGTAAGTTCTACTCTTAGAACTCCATACATGAACCCCCTACCCGCTATGAAATAAAATAGATTGGTTACCGCAAAATTGCGTCTACTCTCCATGTCTTGTGCCACTCGCACTCGTAATAACAGTGTTACGCTATTCGCAGAAGTCAACCTTTGGCAAAGTTAACGGCACAGCCAAGTAGTGCGGTATGAGGGCACTGGGAAAACACAGGCCTCGTACCGTCCACGAAAAAATCCAACCCGGAGCCCCATTGTAGTCGCCCACCTCGACTGGCTCCCCGAGCCAAGACAACTGCACTCGCTTCCCACAGCGACCAAGTCCTCCGCATCCTCGGCGCAGCGACTCGAACGGCAAAGTACCATGCTCGGGTACTGACACGCGACCAAAGACAAGCGACTAGGGAAAATGTCAAGTATGAGAGAGCGCCCAGGAATCGCCACGTGACTGATCTTACGGGTCAGGCAGGAGTGACGTGCCTAACATAAGGCGCTTAGTCCTCACCTACTTTGGGCTTGCGACTAGAACGGCCAAGTACCACGCTCGGGGACTGGGCAACCCGACCCCGTTCGCGCCTGGGAAAATGGTCAAGTAAAGAGCACCCCTGGGAGTCGCCACGCGATTGGCTTTTCGAGCCATGGCGAGTCGACCTTAACTCACTAACATATAAAAAGAGGTAAACCCCATAAAAAGGGCGGACGCGCTCGGGGACTCGCACAACCAACATCCAAATCGAAATACGACTAACAAAATAACACGAACATTCCTTTATAGCAGCAAAAAAAAATCGCGTACAAGGAGAGTTACATTGTTATTCCATACTAATGCCGAATGGCAAAGAATTTTTACTCCGCAGTCTTTGACGAAGACGCGCCACCGTCCCTATGGCTGCGGATAAAGGGCACGTAAGGGTTCGACGGGTACGTCGTCAGCTCGGCCGCCATTGCCACACGGAACGGCTGTTCCACCTTGAAGTCTCGGTGCTTCGGCTCAGGGTCATTGGGGGCGACAATCGTCTCCTGGAAGGGGATGAAGTCGCCCATCGCACAAACGTGGTCAGAGTATACCGCGGCTGGGTCCGTCAGCTTCAACACCTCAGCAATCTCCACCGAGCCCGTCGACGAGGGGTAACCACTCGTGACATCGTCGAGGTCGAAATCATCCGGGAAGTGGGCGAGACCAAACCTGAGCGCCGTCGCCGCCCCACGACAGAAGGCGACCGCGTCATGAATTCCACGACCGACGGGGCCTTCTCTAGGTAGCGCCATACCTCGACTAGGTCGCTGGGAATCACCTCCGTGGGCGATATCTCCTGAAGTCGCCGACAACGTGGCTGAGCCGACCAGGGTGGTCACACACTGCCATGCGTCGTACGACTGCGCCTCTTCCGCGTTATTAGTGATCCGGCCTGCAGCATACAAATGAACAGTAAGCAAAACATCGAAACTGCAGCGCGGTACATGCAAGTGGAAGTCGGGTGAATGAGGGCTTACCAATAAGCGGGCGGCAGAGGTCCGTGATGAAACTTTGATGAGAAGAAAATTCGTTTTGCAACCCACCAACGAGCGCATCAGATACCTTCCGCTCTTCAGCGGCAGAAGTGAAGGCAGCCTTGGCTCGTCCTTCCGCCGAGCTTGCTTCAGCTTTCGCCTCCTTCAGCTCACGCTCCAGATCGGCGATTCGCTTTTCGGCCACGCTCAAAGCGGACTGAGCCACCGTCAAGTCACCTACTGGGACAAGGCCTTCGCGAGCCTCCTTCACCTCAGCCGCACTACTCTCTGTTTCTAGAGCAAAACAGTCAACACCATGACAAGTAAGCGACGAGTGCCAACTAAAGAATATACTTACCCGCAGCCGCTTAAAGCTCCTTGTTCGTCTCCTGGATGGCGACGAGCTCCTTCTCCACGCGGCACTTTGCAGCAAGCCGCTCGGCTGACTCGCGCTGCAGACCCTGCGCAACAACCACAGCGTCAACAACAAACAATTCCTAAGTGCCCACCCGCTGAAATTCAGCGACTAGGCACTCGGGGACTGGACTACGAAATTCCTAAGTTCCCACCCGCTGAAATCAGCGACTAGGCACTCAGGGACTGGGCAACAAAAATTCCAAAGTGCCCACCCGCTGAAATTCAGCGACCAGGCACTCGGGGACTGGGCAACAAAAATTCCTAAGTGCCTACCCGCTGAAATTCAGCGACCATGCACTCGGGGACTGGATAACATAAAAACATTAAGAATCCGACCACTGAAATTCAGTGGCCACATCCTCGTGGACTGGACATACCTGGATGGCAGCACCTAGCATGCCATGAAGTTCTATCGCAACCACCGACGCGAGCACAAGCATAGTGTGGCCACGACGTTGTTCAACCTCCGCGCCGGCGGCCCCAGGAAGCTGGCTCGATGGCACTGAGGCACTCGCTGCGGCGGCCTTCGCCAGGAAGCAAGGGAAAGTCGCCGCTGCGGCCAATGCGCCACTCGAGGTCGGCTCGGCCACATCGGTTGAGCCCGCAAGCGTCGTACATTGCGACCCCACATCTTCCATGGCCTTTGAAGCCACTTCCGCTGCGGTTGGAGGCTTTCTCCGGGCAGGCACCGGTTCGTTAGAGACCGTGACGATGTCGTCTCCTTTTGTCCTTTTGGTGCCTTCGGCGGGAGCTATGACTTTGTTGCCCTTCCTCTTCCGCGAGGGATCAGCTGGCACCTCTGTGGCGACTGGCAGAACCTTGGCCACTAAAGGATGGCCTATCTTCTTAACCCCAGTCCTGCGAAACAACTCTGTCAATAAAGCTCTCCGATTGAAACACAAGGCAAGCATACGAGTAAAAGACCGAGGAGCACTCATTTGGCGACCGGAAGAAATCGCAGGCCGGTGCGGATGCTGGCCGGATTTTCCAGTTCTGGCCCTAGCTTCCGACTGAGGCCCGTCTCGAACACATCGTGTGCCCAAGACACTGATGGCTTCTTAGAAGATGAAGCCGCAGCGGGATCCTCGGTGGCAATCACCGTGGGAGCTTCCCTTGGCGGCGAGGCCCCTGCGGTTGGAGCGGCCCCCATGCTAGTGACTGGGGCGAATGGCGATGGCAACGAAGCCAGTGGCACTTCGTCCATTGTTACGGCGGTACCAGTTGCCGCGGCCGCGCGCACCGCTTTTTCCTCGGCCGAGCTTCTGGCGTCGGAGCTACTCGCAGACCGAGGCAGAGACGCCGTCTTTGCCAGTTTTGTTTTCTTCTTCGGCAGAGCTTGCTTCTTCTTCTTCGATGGCGTAGCCTCACGGTGTGAGGTGTGCTCAGGAAGCTCGTCGTCGTCGTCATGGGCCTCGAGGCTCTTGCGGGGCTCGAGGCTCTTGCTGGCCTCGAGTTCGCGCTGGTGCTGCCCATGAGTTTTGCGAACCGTGGGGGCAGCAACCTCCACGGGGTCATCGTCTTCATCATTGTCGTTACCGCCTTCGTCACTCTCGACGTTGCCCTTGTCGGGCGATGAATCGCTCCCGTCCTGTGTGGACGATCTCGAGTTCTTATCGTCTGCGGGTGGGAGCCACCCTTCCACCACTTGAAACAACTGCACCAAAAACAAACAAAATTAGCACAACTGCGACTGCGAGTACAAAGGGAATAGCAGCTTACCGTTGGAGCTGGGAGCCTCGCGGTATAAGGTGCGACCCCGGCCTTCGCATCGAGATACACCACCTGGGTGATCTTCTTCAGAGCCAGGGTGTAGTCATGGAGCCTCCACTCGTCGAGGCAGGATTTCGTCGGGTCGTCCTTGCCCGTGTATTCGTACATGTAGTGGTCACGTCTGGCCAGGGGCATGAGCCGTCGCCCGAGTCAGCAATTGTAGAGGTTGATGGTTTGGAGGCCTTTTTTCTTCAAATTGCGAATGGTCTGCAGCATTTCGTCGACGACCATCCGCTGCTCCAGCAGGAGTTGGATAACCTGAAGCCGACGCGGCCGGGCCGGTCGGCGGAATACCTTGGACGCGCCACTTCATCTCCTGGAGTCGACTCGGTGATGTATAACCAACTCTTCTTCCACTCTTTTGCCGCTTTGGCGGGCAGCATCAGATCGAAGAATGATGCCTTCGACTTCAGCTGGAAAGTCAGGCCGCCCGCGGCAAGCATTGGGCCGCCCGTCTCTTCGTGGCTGATTCTCCCGTGGAATAGATATTGCCACAAGGGGAAGTAGGGCCTGCAGCCCAGATAGCACTCGCAGAATGCCACGAAAATGGCGAGCTGCTCGATGTTTTGCGGACCTAGATCCGATGGCTGGATTCCGTAGTAGGCACAGAAACGCCGGAAGAAGAGGGAGGTTGGGAAGCCAAGCCCCCGCTCTAGGTGACTGGTGAAGCAGATGAACTCCCCTTCATGCGGATGCAGAATTACTTCTCTGGCAGCAGGGATGCACCATCTCCCGGCGCGGAGAATCCCCGCCTCCTCGAATGATTTTAGCAGTGCCTTCGTGCACTTGGATCTACCCCATGGTTCGGTGGGGGGAGCCATCGGCCGGAGGATCGTGGGATTTGGAACTCTCTGGATCGTTCTTGTTGCTGCGCGGAATGGGGAAACAAGGATGCGCGAGATCGTCCCCGTTCGCCCTTCACTCTCCTTATATAGCGGTTGTTACCCGCCATTTTCGGGAGCCGTTACTACGTGGTAATTACGCCAATATTACCGTTGGGTTACCCAATGGCTAGTTTGACCAAAACTGACAGTCTAACTTCGTCTACTCGACTCCCTGCCCCCAACGACTCGACGATTCGCCGACCCGATCACTATAACAGTGACTAATTACTTGTCGACCCGTTCACCGAGCTGCGACACGATTGGTCGCTGTTATTGCGACTAAAATGACTAGTTCTTTCCTTTGTTCAGGAGTCCGCCGCCGATTCGACTAGGTGTCCGCATTGGACCTGCATACTCCGACTGCCTGCAAACACCTGCGACGAATCAACGACCGCCTCGGGGACTACTGATGGGGATATGCTTACCGAGGTATACCCAGCAGGACGTTTCCTATTGGCCCAACCAGCCAGCGAGTGGGCCTGCAGGACGGCGACTGGATCGAGACTTGGCGAGGACTCAGGCGACTGGAAGATGGAGGCCCAGAAGTGTAGCTAGGCCCAGTCGGACTAGGTCATAGAACCTCTGAATCCTTAACTAATTCGGTTGCAATATGTAAACCCTAGCGAGGTGAGCCTATATAAACCTTCCTAGGGTACACATAGAGGATACATTCCATCATACACCCAAGCGACTCGCTGCCTAGTCGTCGAGCTCGCCCCCTTGTACTCTCACCATAATAAAATCTAGCAGGAGTAGGTCTTTACCCTCCAGGGTGCCGAACCTGGGTAAAACCTTGTGTCTCTGCCCTCATTTCGTAGCGCAGATGGCTGGCCACCCTTGCCCCATGTTCTACTACTCGCTGCCGACTGCAGCGTCTGCCGTGGTCATTCCCATGACAGGAAAAGTCCTAGCCGGACAGGTTACAGAGTCCTACACCGTCTATTACTAGTTTAGCGTGTCTTGTACTCCAAGGCTCCGGGTACGCTCGCGACTCCACCGTAGATTTCCTTTATCCGGCATGGTCCTCCCTTATGGATCCATCTAACTGGGCCGCCCAGCAGGCCATGGGCCATGCTACCAACTGTGGGCCACCCGGGTTATCCGGATAAGAGACATGCTATGAGGATACCCATATAGCATATCCCCAACAGTATGATAGTTTTTGAGTTGTTTATTTCTGATTCTTCTTTGTAAGAAGTTTCTTTATCTCTCTTTAACCTAGAGTTTCTATGATCTTATGTAATGAGTCGAGTTGTAACCTATAGTCATGTCTTGGACCTACTGTTTTTCTGTTGTACCACTTTGAGGGATGTAATACTAGTGAACGGTGTTTCATTGGTGTTATGTCAACGACTATATTGTACTACATCATGCACTGGTATGCTGGGTCACCGCAGCTGGTATCAGAGCATATGCTTTGACCTTAGGATTAAAACCCTTTTAGGAAGATCTGTAGGTTGGATAGTAACTATATGAGCCATCTTATCTAAACCAAATATTCTTATGAATTGTGATGAGTATCCGCTTGAGGATAATCTTGTCACACTTAAGTTGGATGCTTGGTCATCTTTCTTAAAAGTCGTTATCTATATTTTCTCAGTATAGTGCTATTTAGTGTCTTCCGAAGGAGACATAAACCACCAAGATACCGTAGGAAAGTGTAAGACATCAATTGAAGTAGTCTTAATGGTGTAGCCTAACCCTACAATTTAAGTAAGACAGTGGAATCGTATGGTTAGTTGATAACCAAAGACAACATGATGAATATCATCAGGATAAATGTTGATGGAATGAGTAGTAATCATGTGGGATTCACTTGAGAATTCTACGTGATGAAGTAAAAATATGTCAAGACTCAATGAGAGTGCAAGGAGAAGTAAAGTCATGATACTGAGGTTAATTCTTAAATCATGATGTATAGGTAAAACATAATGAGATCATGGTGAGATTAGCTCTGAAACATATGATGATAGTATAATTATAATAAGTAATTATTAAATTATCTTTAGGTAGAGTTAGAAAATAACTTGGTAGAACTATGGTGGAAGTCATAGGTGCTAGAAAATTCCTATAATCTTTGGTTTAAATTAGCAAATAGAATCTGATTAGTCTTTTGGAGTAATCATGTGAGGTTAGTTTACCAATAGAGAAAGGTTGGGTATATTAGCCATTACATGAGTGAGACAAAAAGGTTAGTCGAAACCAAATTGAGACCACTTTGCTTAAAAATTATCCTGTTGAAATTGAGCAATTTGGGTAAATATTGAGGTAAAGAGTAGTTTGACCCTCGTGCTAAGTATCACAATATAAATCTATATGAGGAGGTGTCAAATACTACACAACTAAGCCTGAATTCTTGAGATACTATACTCAACTACTATATTTCGGGCTTAGAATATTGTGTATTATATGTACCACATTTGGATATTTTGGTTTTTCTTGGATCTTCTTGATTGACTAGATCTGTACATGAAGTTTGACTTGGTGTGCAAATGCATGTTGCAACATCTAGTTATTACTTGATGTTATAGACCTAGATAGAAACGAGAATTCGTGTAAGGGAGTGACGAGTTCCAAAGACCAAGATGAAGTCTTATATGAAGAATGAAGCAATTATAAGGAGTATCAACACAATTTGAAGGATGAATTAAGTCCAGATCATTTCTAGCAAGCTATAATAAGCAACATTAATGTTGGAAATGTATGGAGCAACAAGAAGTGATGAACTCAATGTTCAATCAAAGTAGGTGATGTTGTTAAGAAGTTAATAAAGTAGTGGTAACTAGTTCATAGAAGTATCATGAATAAGTACAAAAGAAGAAGCTTTGGAACAAAATGGTATTCAAGCCCTGACAATTCAGAGAGAAAGCGAATAGTACATCGAAAAACCATAGGGTAATACATATACCCTAGGATGATTCATAGCTGGTATCTTGTCCACAGCTGGTATTTGGTTGCCCTAGTTAACGAGATTATCTTGATTGTTGCATAAAAAGAATAAAACTTGGCCTAAGCTAGAGAATACATAAAGGAGTAGAAACATTAAAGCGACCGTCTTTCGAGACTCCTCGCGAAGTCAGGCCTATCAAAGCAAAAATGTCCAAAATAGTAAGTAAGACAAATAATCTGGGAATATCTATTTTGGAGAACCACAACTGTGTGGGTATACCATAAGTTCTTTCATGAGACCTTAAAGAGGTATAGTACAACTGGAGAGAGACCAATATCCTAGTTATGAAGCCAATGGTTACTATAAGGTAGTTTGAAGACTATTAGTAAACTGTAAGGGGGAGAGTAAAACACTAGAAATGAAGTATTATTATACGACTTTCTGAATAAAGGTTGGAGAAAAAGGACTAACCTACAACAACATGAAGCCTTATTTTCATAAGGTCAAAAGAAGCCATCTTTATAACAGTACTCTTGGAAGTATGTCTAGATGAAAGATCGAAGTTTACCCCAAGATAGTAGGACTCAAACCTTAAGGTAATTAATAAGTGGAAGTTTAAGAAGTACTTAAGGTAATAGTAAAAGATTATCTAAAGCCTGCTAAAGTAAAATCTTAAAGGTGATAAAATAGATTAATCTTAATAAACTAATTCTGGAGGAAACAACTCTTAAGTGGCCCTTAAGAGTGAATAATCACATCCAATTAGACATGTGTAGAGAAACAAGAAATTCCAATGGGTATGGACTAAATGTGTTCAAATCCAATCTTCAGAAGGACGACCAGCATGAACCATACAATAACAAATTCAAAGTTAGTCTTTTGACCATAGTTATTGTTTAATAAAAATTAAAACCCTGTTTTAGTGAGACTTCCTAGACCTTACATAATATAGTAAATAAGATCGATGATCAAGTTAATAAGTTGGATTAGGATACCTAATCAGGATATGTAACTAAAGAAGAGACCCCAATTAAGGAGTTCATAATAAGGACATATCCCTAAGGGACAAAAGTAAAAGGAACTTTAGAGTATCGGAGACAACAAGTTGAAGATTTTCATGAAGGATGAGAATTCAAGGAAGGGAATTGGATATGGAATACTAAAATTATTTCCATTTAAGGTTACCATACAGGACAATTCCTCATTCCGAAACATGAGAATTTACAAAATAAGCTGAACACAGAGGTGTGCATTGCATTCATGCATAGAAAATCCGACTAATTTTTTCGCTTTTGAACATAACTTGTCAAAGTGATTGAAGATTGTCTCAACTTGATGGAAATGGAGTAGATCATCAAGTTGACTGCGATAGGTTTCAATATGACCTTTCCTAAAAACATTATTTTGGGTAATGGTAATTTGATCTAAGGGTAGGTCAAATATAATGAAACTAAACCAATACACATTGATTAATGATTATAATTTTGTCCTTAAGTGATCATATGTAGTATTCATTACAATAAATCATGAATACCAAGTTTAGAAGAGAAATCAAGGTACAAGAATTTAATAACTAAATCTTGACCTATCTTAATCTTATATATCTCTACCATGAGTATCATAGTAATATTTGACTTTAACTCTTTAATAAGATTGAGTAGGAAAGAAGCCAAGTTAAGATCATTCACCATATACCTTTCTTTCCATATCAATCCTTACCATTTCTAATGAATCTTATATTCATTTCTGTTGTTCATCAATGTTGAGTAATCAACTATTGATTCACTAATTCTTAACCTATCAATTCTTGATCCATCAACTCTTGTCTTTATCATAACATTCACTGTAAATCCTTTAGAGAAGGAGGTAAGAAGAGGTAGGTGGTAATGCTAGATTTAGATATCACCTATAGGATGGGAGTGTTGGAAGAGAATAAGATCAATGTGATAATTGATGGAGTTAACTCACTCCTGAAATGATAGAAGAGTTATTTGGAATATATAATTATATGGTGGTAAAGAATATTACAAGGATAAATCCTGAAGAAAGTTACCAGGAGTAATCCTATTGGATAGAGTAGGTATAGTCAATGAATAATATCTCTTAGTCCAATAGAGATAAACATAAGATAATTATAATACAACTATAAGGTTGTATGGATGAAAGCCTTGATTAGCCAACTGGTAACCTAAACCATAAAGTATTAAAGAATTATAATGATCATGCTTTAGTCACCAAGATTGAATGCTTATATCATGTATAAGTGACATTGGTTGATAGAACATGATTGAACCCTAGTATAGATATGTTATTCTAGGTTAGCCATGACAAGTCACCATGATATGATGTAAAGTTTGTATATAAGATACTAGAGTTAAGTAGATATAAGAAAGTATGTAACACCCTCAGAATCGGCCCTATGCAAGTTTCAGCGCTTCCCGCCAAACCCGCATAGAAACGATTCAAAGGTGCCCACCAGGCACTTGCGTGCGGGTGGAAAACGAAGTAATAACATTACACAACAGTCCTCGATGGGACCCACAGAACAGATATATACAACACGACTCCATGAGTCAAGAATACAGATATACAGAACAAAGATCCAAATCACCTTGAAAACGATAGAGCGTCCAGCTACGGACAAGATGCAAATGGGGCTAAGAGCCCTGAAGAATAACCAATGGCGTCCATAACCCTGCCCAGGCCAAGCCGGAAGGGTAACCCTGCTAACGACGTCGATCTCAAAACCTGCTTAAACAAAAGGGGTGCCGACGAGCGGTCAGTACTGAGGCCAATACACGGCGAGGCTCGAATTCGGCGGTCCTCGCCTACATAGAGATGGTGGACTGAAGCGGCAGCGCAGCATGCACTAAACATCCTATAGAGACTCAATACAACTGGCGGCTATCAGATAGGGATAAGAAAGACCTATTCGGATCAAACCTGAAACTACCACCAAACATACCCATCCTGGTATTTCCCCCTCGAGACCAAACGAGGAAGTCAACCGAGGAACTCACACAGTTGGCAGTTTTATTTATTCAGTTATCGTTGCAGCAATTACTAGTCAGGTATAGATAATTATCCTGATATAATAAGAAGTGGGCACTTTTAGTTAACCATTCCGTTGTAGTTGCAACACTTACTAGTCAGATACAGTTGGCATGAGATATCCCAAAAACCCAGCAGTTGTTGGTACTTTTATTTAGCCATCCCGTTGTAGTTGCAATACTTACTAGTCAGATACAATGGTCGCAAGCGACAACCCAAACAAGCAATTGTGGGCAGTTTTATTTAGCCATTCCATTATAGTGAAGGTGATTACTAGTCAGTATAAAGTCAAATTTATAGCACTACTTTAGTTATAGTTGTCTATGATCGAGATACTGTGCTCCAAGTCGTCCATAACCGCGGACACGGCTTTCAGAAAGTTTTACCCTGCAGGGGTGCACAAATAGCAACACACACTCGATCAACCTCGGAAAAACCAAATCAAAACCCAACGAGGCTTTCACGACAAAGCAATCACAAGATTCAGAAATATTTCAGGGGGACACCCCATTGAGTACACCCGCAACGAAGTTAGCTGACTCCGAGATAGACTCAAGGTTTGCGTCAGTGGCTGTAAACGACTGGGAACCCGAAAATGTGACTCGGGGTGCTCCTCGCACAATCATAAATAAAGCAGTAAAGCATGCCATAAGTACAGGATAGTAAATAAAACCTCAAACTAGTTTGTGGCCCCAAGAAATAAGAATGAATCAAGCTCTGGCTCAGGGGGGTCCCATAATCCTCCCGGATGTGGATAGCGCGAATATTCAAGGAACATGTATCAAGTACTCGGGGTCCTACGGGACACAAGTGGACGGTTAACAACCAAATAACATCTATTGCCCACCTGTGCCTCTGCATTTACCTACTTCAATTTTAGTTATTAAACAATAATTAAAGTTATGATCATCTCCAACAATAAACATGCGGCAAATAATCCAACAACTGTGGTACTTGGCGGCACACAACAGCACTTGAGCAAGCGACTACGACGCGCAAGTCCAACTATCTACCAAACAACAGGTAATTGGATGTGTCCAAGGCAATATAAGGCTGCAAGGGATATCACGGGTACGAAAACTAGAGCATCGCAACACAGATAGCAATAGATCAACAGGAGGGAATAAATACTATAAAAGTAAGATAGGTAGAAAGGGGGAGGTGCTCGCCTGAAAATATTGCCGAAGGTTCAACCGAAGATCGAGGAGAAGCTCACATCAACTCAACGGCCTTATCCGCGAAGAAGCAAAACACTAGAGTAAACATCGGATGCACTATTTAATACTACGTCAAAAGATCGGGCATGATGCAGGTATGATGTATGACATGGCAAAGGTGCGATGCAATTGGGCAATATTAAGTGGAACCGGGGTCCCGACAATTAATTAAACGGTTCAAGTTATTTATCTACCCCGCAAATTAAATGTTGTAATAACAGGGCAAGATAAGTTACCGGTTCGCTACACAAATTTAAATGAGGCCAATATAAGACTAGATTTTCCCGCATATGGGCCCCATATTTAATTATGAAGTGAATCGGCATAAGGCCCCCAAACCACACAAATATGCATGCAAGCATGACAATTAATATGCAACAAGTTTATATAGATGGAATTTATAAAATAGGGGCTCGGATCAGGGTCACACATTAGGGTTCGGAAGATCTTGGGGTTCCGGGGTCCGGGGTTCGACAGGGGCTTAGGGTTTGACGGGAATCGATCTCGCATTCGGAAGGACTTGGCGGCCTTCGGATCCGGGGCTCGCATCCGGGAAGGAGAACTTGTCGCATCCTGGGTCGTCGGGTCATGTCGTCGGTTTTGTCATTCGGGATGAAGATCTTGGCGTTTTCGAGGAAGTACTTGTCGCACCGGGATGAAGACCGTGGGGTGCCATCTCGATCATCGGTCAACTCGTTGGAAGCAGAACTTGGCGTGCTATGGTTCGGGTTCGGTCTCGGGGATCGGTCTTCGGGGTTCGACTCCGGGGCGTTCTTGTCGTTCCCTGACGAAGATCTTGGATGAGAACTCTCGGCACGAAGATCTTGATGTTCCGTGATTATACACAAAATCTCTATGGGAGCCACTCGGGTTTATAGACACATACACGCAGGTAGCGTCTTGGTGATGGCCCGGTTTGAAGAAAAGGTCCTCCAGACAAAAGTGGGTTCCAACATGCCCACGAGCGCTACCAACAAGGACCCGCAGAACAACAAACATAGCGACATGCTTGAATGCAACCAGGGCGATGGTGGGGCCCGAAGTGGAAGGAAGGGCTCGGCGACATGACGTCGGCAGCGAGCACTAGCAGCTGGAGGAGGCGGTGAACTCCGGGAGGCAGGGACCGCGCGGTCAACGGCGACGGGAGATCTCGGGCGGCACGCAGAGCTTGACGAGATGGCCTGGGGAGGACGGGGCCGTGACGGAGGGCCTGCGACGCCGGCGGACGGCAGAGATGGGCGAGGAGGGCGCTCGGGCACGGGCGGAGGTGGTCGTCGGGGCAGAGGGGAGAGCGTGCGATGACGGGGAGCAGAGGCGGCAGTGGTGCTCGGAAGGGGGTCGAGCGGCAGGGCGCAGGCGGACACTGGCGACGACGGATGCGGTGAATCTCCACGGCCACGGACTGGAGGCGGGGCGACGAGGAGCATGCCGGCGAGCTCGGCCAGGGGGAGGCGAGGAGGACGGCGGAGGTTGGCCACGAGGGAGGGCTTGCAGGGCGGGCAGGCGCCGGCCGAGCCACACAGCGGCGATGGCGGTTGCGGGAGGGAGAAGACGAGGAGCGAGGCGAGGCCGACGCGCGCGGGGATTGGGGCAGGTGGCGTCGGGGGGGGGGGCTCCCGTGGCGGCGGAGGCGGGTGGCCGGGCTCCGGCCAGAGGAGCTTGAGGGGGGGCGACGGTGAGCCGGATGGAGGCGAGGGCAGCCGCGCGTGGAGCCCGACGGAGGAGGAAGAAGCGGGGCAGGGAGGTGGTAGGTGGGGGAGGCTCGAGCGGGGGAGGCGGGTTCAGGGGAGAGCGGGGTCGCGTGGGTGGGGCCTGAGCGACAGGGGAGTGGGTTCGGTGGGACCCACGGGGCAGGGAGGTGGGGAGTGGGCAGGCGGGGTGGGTTGCTGTGTGCGTGCGACAAGGTGAGGGAGTGGGGGTGGTTGAGGTGGCAGATGGGGATTGGGTGGGGTTTGGCCCAGTGTGATGTGGCGTGCACCGATTGGTGCAGGTGAGGTGGAGGGGGCTGGGTAGAATTAGGATAGGTAGGAAAAGAATATAGGTGGTCCGATTTTTGTACTGGGGGTGGCCGGCTGGGTCGGATCGGCCCGATTTGGCTTAAACGACTTGTGGAATTTATTTTTAGACAAATAAAATATCCGAAAGGGTCCGGGGTTTATTTTGAAATAGAGAGGGATCTTTGTAGAAAGCAGAAGTAGGTTTTAACAAAAATAGTTTTAGTCAACGAGCTGCATGATGATTTCATGATGATGCAATGCACAAAATCAACGCGATTTTCTAGTAGTGGTTTTGCGGGATGCCACAATTCGACACCACTAACAATGGATCTCGCCCTCGAGATCCGCCTCATGGTACCGGAAGGAAGGTCGGCGATCTGCGTCTTCTCGCTTCGTGTAGATCTTCGCGACACCACTAACAAGGGTTCATTCTCCAGCTTGAAAATGGCGACACCACCAACAAGGATTGTTCCCCATTCGTCGAGAGAACACTCCGGAGAAACAAAGATGAAGGTAAAGGTCTCAAAAGGGTAAAGCCACCTCTAACTTTCGCGGAAGGAGTATAACTGCAATGATTCACCATTCAATGTGCAAGAGCGAATGATAAGAGTAGTCGGATGGTGATCAGTCCATCGCGCACCCAAAGCATTACTCTGCTCATGAATAGGAAATTATGCAACCAACTCTCGGAATTAGACTGAAGATCTCGACACGCGAGGTTCGAAAACAATGGAGTGATGCAGACTCTGCATCGGATCTGGCGTAGATGATGTCGTCGCGTCGGAAAACACCGGAAGGCACGAGAAGGAACAAAGGGAAGTCCACCAGACGACGGATTCCTCGGATAGCATGAAGACTAGATGTAGAAGCATCGTTACCCAAAGAGGAAGCGAAACCCTGAAGGTACGACGAAAACCCAACCACGAGAAATCCTGGACTCGAAAGAGAGAGAAGAGAGCGGATTCAAAACACGCAGAGGTGAGAGGAGAGAAGCAGAGGGGTAAGGAGTAAAATCAGACCTAATCAGAACTATCCAACCGATTTTTTTTTTCAAAAATAGTTTTGACACTCTACTTCGGCCATTAGCTAGGTTATCCTACAGGCTGGACTTGTGGGGTATCGCAACTGCTGAGCTCTGATACCACTCTGTAACCCCCTCAGAATCGGCCCTATGCAAGTTTCAGCGCTTCCCGCCAAACCCGCATAGAAACGATTCAAAGGTGCCCACCAGGCACTTGCGTGCGGGTGGAAAACGAAGTAATAACATTACACAACAGTCCTCGATGGGACCCCACAGAACAGATATATATACAACACGACTCCATGAGTCAAGAATACAGATATACAGAACAAAGATCCAAATCACCTTGAAAACGATAGAGCGTCCAGCTACGGACAAGATGCAAATGGGGCTAAGAGCCCTGAAGAATAACCAATGGCGTCCATAACCCTGCCCAGGCCAAGCCTGAAGGGTAACCCTGCTAACGACGTCGATCTCAAAACCTGATTAAACAAAAGGGGTGCCGACGAAGGGCAAAGGAAAAAGAGAGAGCGGTCAGTACTGAGGCCAGTACACGGCGAGGCTAGAATTCGGCGGTCCTCGCCTACATAGATATGCTGGACTGAAGCGGCAGAGCAGCATGCACTAAACATCCTATAGAGACTCAATACAACTGGCGGCTATCAGATAGGGATAAGAAAGACCTATTCGGATCCAACCTGAAACTACCACCAAACATACCCATCCTGGTATTTCCCCCTCGAGACCAAACGAGGAACTCACACAGTTGGCAGTTTTATTTATTCAGTTATCGTTGCAGCAATTACTAGTCAGGTATAGATAATTATCCTGATATAATAAGCAGTGGACACTTTTAGTTAACCATTCCGTTGTAGTTGCAACACTTACTAGTCAGATACAGTTGGCATGAGATATCCCAAAAACCCAGCAGTTGTTGGTACTTTTATTTAGCCATCCCGTTGTAGTTGCAATACTTACTAGTCAGATACAATGGTCGCAAGCGACAACCCAAACAAGCAATTGTGGGCAGTTTTATTTAGCCATTCCATTATAGTGAAGCTGATTACTAGTCAGTATAAAGTCAAACTTATAGCACTACTTTAGTTATAGTTGTCTATGATCGAGATATTGTGCTCCAAGTCGTCCATAACCGCGGACACGGCTTTCAGAAAGTTTTACCCTGCAGGGGTGCACAAATAGCAACACACACTCGATCAACCTCGGAAAAACCAAATCAAAACCCAACGAGGCTTTCACGACAAAGCAATCACAAGATTCAGAAATATTTCAGGGGGCCACCCCATTGAGTACACCCGCAACAAAGTTAGATGACTCCGAGACGGACTCAAGGTTTGCGTCAGTGGCTGTAAACGACTGGGAACCCGAAAATGTGACTAGGCTTGTCGATACCGCGAAAACACTCCGCTTACCTAAACAGTACAGGTGCTCCTCGCACAATCGTAAATAAAGCAGTAAAGCATGGCATAAGTACAGGATAGTAAATAAAACCTCAAACTAGTTTGTGGCCCCAAGAAATAAGAATGAATCAAGATCTGGCTCAGGGGGGTCCCATAATCCTCCCGGATGTGGATAGCGCGAATATTCAAGGAACAGGTATCAAGTACTCGGGGTCCTACGGGACACAAGTGGACGGTTAACAACCAAATAACATCTATTGCCCACCTGTGCCTCTGCATTTACCTACTTCAATTTTAGTTATTAAACAATAATTAAAGTTATGATCATCTCCAACAATAAACATGCGGCAAATACTCCAACAACTGTGGTAATTGGCGGCACGCAACAGCACTTAAGCAAGCGACTACGACGCGCAAGTCCAACTATCTACCAAACAACAGGTAATAGCATGTGTCCAAGGCAATATAAGGCTGCAAGGGATATCACGGGTACGAAAACTAGAGCATCGCAACACAGATAGCAATAGATCAACAGGAGGGAATAAATACTATAAAAGTAAGATAGGTAGAAAGGGGGAGGTGCTCGCCTAAAAACATTGCCGAAGGTTCAACCGAAGATCGGGGCGAAGCTCACATCAACTCAACGGCCTTATCCGCGAAGAAGCAAAACACTAGAGTAAACATTGGATGCACTATTTAATACTACGGCAAAAGATCGGGCATGATGCAGGTATGATGTATGACATGGCAAAGGTGCGATGCAATTGGGCAATATTAAGTGGAACCGGGGTCCCAACAATTAATTAAACGGTTCAAGTTATTTATCTACCCCGCAAATTAAATGTTGTAATAACAGGGCAAGATAAGTTACCGGTTCGCTACACAAATTTAAATGAGGCCAATATAAGACTAGATTTGCCCGCATATGGGCCCCATATTTAATTATGAAGTGAATCGGCATAAGGCCCCCAAACCACACAAATATGCATGCAAGCATGACAATTAATATGCAACAAGTTTATATAGATGGCATTTATAAAATAGGGGCTCGGATCAGGGTCACACATTAGGGTTCGGAAGATCTTGGGGTTCCGGGGTCCGGGGTTCGACAGGGGCTCAGGGTTTGACGGGAATCGATCTCGCATTCGGAAGGACTTGGCGGCCTTCGGATCCGGGGCTCGCATCCGGGAAGGAGAACTTGTCGCATCCGGGGTCGTCGGGTCATGTCGTCGGTTTTGTCGTTCGGGATGAAGATCTTGGCGTTTTCGAGGAAGTACTTGTCGCACCGGGATGAAGACCGTGGGGTGCCATCTCGATCATCGGTCAACTCGTTGGAAGCAGAACTTGGCGTGCTATGGTTCGGGTTCGGTCTCGGGGATCGGTCTTCGGGGTTCGACTCCGGGGCGTTCTTGTCGTTCCCTGACGAAGATCTTGGATGAGAACTCTCGGCACGAAGATCTTGATGTTCCGTGATTATACACAAAATCTCTATGGGAGCCACTCGGGTTTATAGACACATACACGCAGGTAGCGTCTTGGTGATGGCCCGGTTTGAAGAAAAGGTCCTCCAGACAAAAGTGGGTTCCAACATGCCCACGAGCGCTACCAACAAGGACCTGCAGAACAACAAACATAGCGACATGCTTGAACGCAACCAGGGCGATGGTGGGGCCCCAAGTGGAAGGAAGGGCTCGGCGACATGACGTCGGCAGCGAGCACTAGCAGCTGGAGGAGGCGGTGAACTCTGGGAGGCAGGGACCGCGCGGTCAACGGCGACGGGAGATCTCGGGCAGCACGCAGAGCTTGACGAGATGGCCTGGGGAGGACGGGGCCACGACGGAGGGCCTGCGACGCCGGCGGACGGCAGAGATGGGCGAGGAGGGCGACAGAGGGGAGAGCGTGCGACGGCGGGGCGCAGAGGCGGCAGTGATGCTCGGAAGGGGGTCGAGCGGCAGGGCGCAGGCGGACGCTGGCGACGACGGATGCGGTGAAGCTCCCCGTCCACGGACTGGAGGCGGGGCGACGAGGAGCATGCCGGCGAGCTCGGCCAGGGGGAGGCGAGGAGGACGGCGGAGGTCGGCCACGAGGGAGGGCTTGCAGGGCGGGCAGGCGCCGGCCGAGCCACACAGCGGCGACGGCGGTTGCGGGAGGGAGAAGGCGTGGAGCGAGGTGAGGCCGACGCTCGCGGGGATTGGGGCAGGTGGCGTCGGGGAGGGGGGGCCTCCCGTGGCGGAGGAGGCGGGTGGCCGGGCTCCGGCCAGAGGAGCTTGAGGGGGGGGCGACGGTGAGCCGGATGGAGGCGAGGGCGGCCGCGCGTGGAGCCCGACGGAGGAGGAAGAAGCGGGGCAGGGAGGTGGTAGGTGGGGGAGGCTCGAGCGGGGGAGGCGGGTTCAGGGGAGAGCGGGGTCACGTGGGTGGGGCCTGAGCGACAGGGGAGTGGGTTCGGTGGGACCCGCGGGGCAGGGAGGTGGGGAGTGGGCAGGCGGGGTGGGTTGCTGTGTGCGTGCGACAAGGTGAGGGAGTGGGGGTGGTTGAGGTGGCAGATGGGGATTGGGTGGGGTTTGGCCCAGTGTGATGTGGCGTGCACCGATTGGTGCAGGTGAGGTGGAGGGGGCTGGGTAGAATTAGGATAGGTAGGAAAAGAATATAGGTGGTCCGATTTTTGTACTGGGGGTGGCCGGCTGGGTCGGATCGGCCCGATTTGGCTACCCCCTAAAATTAATATAAATTTTATGTATTGTTTAAACGACTTGTGCGATTTAGTTTTAGACAAATAAAATATCCGGAAGGGTCCGAGGTTTATTTTGAAATAGAGAGGGATCTTTGTAGAAAGCAAAAGTAGGTTTTAACAAAAATAGTTTTAGTCAATGAGCTGCATGATGATGTCATGATGATGCAATGCACAAAATCAACGCGATTTTCTAGTAGTGGTTTTGCGGGATGCCATAAAGTATAATTAAGCTGAAGCTAGAGTAGCATGGAGTTATTGAAGTAGTGTTATTCTTGATAAAGAATGGTAGGATTTTGAGGAAAGTAGTCTGATATATACCTCTACTGGAGTAATATTAGTGGTGCATGATTAAGGAAGAGTATTAATGGAGTTAGAAGTAACCACTTAATGGGTTAGAGGTTATCATTAGTAGAGTAGTGGATACAATCAAGTGTTGATATAAGAATATTATGAAAAACCTTAGTGTCAAGCTCATTGGATTTACAGATGGTTGTAGGAGGAGGAAATCATTGGTAAGAGTTTAATAAATAAAGCTCATCATGTTAACACATGATGATGGATATAAAGAAGTAGTATATCTAGGAAAGGAATTCCTTAATTAGAAGTCTAGGATTGTGGTTTATGGAAGAGGAATTCTTGGTAAACACTAAACCCTCAGTCTTTGACCAAACATAATATTCCTTTCATCTGATTGATCTATCATCTTATTTCCAGAAAGCTTTATAGGAATATTTTCCTATAACAAATCATTCAAGCATATCTTTGTCATTGCAAACATTAAAATCATAGGTACCTGGAAAACTATAATTATCAATCCTCTCTCAATATTCATTTCAGAGAATAAATTTCTATTTTAAAAAGGTAATATCATTTTTTTATCACAAACATGAGAGCAATATGTCTTCACCTATAGTGTTCATCCACATTCAGAAAATAATACACTTATTTTGAATCTTCTAAAAATCATGGTAAAAATTTATAATTCAAAACCAAACTTCTATTTCAATCATGACTATCAATATTTAAGTAAGGTCATAACCAAGCTTATTAAAACAATATTCACCTATTAGTGAAATTAGGATAATAGAAGTTACAATATTAAGAACTTTAATAACTAAAACATCTTATATAATGATTGCTATATAATAATAAATATGGATATAATATTTACAAATCCAGTAAGAGGAAATGATAAAATCATTTTTATAGGATCATAAACAAATTCGAAAAACCAAAACCCTAATTTCTACTTATTCCATTTAATATAAAAACTTCTTATATTATTATGAAAAAGAAAGTAGAAAAAGAGTAAATAAATAAAGTATATAATAATAATAATTCATACCAGAATCTTAAGTACAATTTCCTAAAGAGGAATTTCTGAAAAACTTAAAACAAATGCAAGATACAAATCTTGAAACAAAATAGAAAACAAAAAGGAAAAACAAACAAAAAAATAGCTTTTGGCCGTAGCCCATTTCTTCAATTGCTTATCTATCACCCATGGGCACCCAGCAGTAGCCCAGTTTTGGACCAACAACGAGCCCAGCTCGTCACCACAGTGACTGACGGGTGGGACACTGATAAGGATTGCGGGTTGAGTTTGAATTTTTTCTAGGGGGTTTTCTGTAAAATGCCTGCCATCGTCTTCCTCCCCAACGTCAAAAGCAGCTGCCTGGCGGCATCACCGCCGTCCGCCGCCACGCCGTGATGACCGCCTCTGTTCAGATTCGTGCCGCCGCTGATCAACGTCTATAAAAAACTCATATCCCCTAGACCCCAATTCCCCTTCTCCCTCTCAAAATTCCTCTCGGGACGAAACCCTAGCTCGCTGGAGACATTTGTCGCCGTCGCTCTGAAGCTCCACTTGCCCTATCGAGCTCACCGTTGGAACCACCGTGTTGCCCTATTTCATCTCGTGGAAGGAATCGACCGCGCACGCCATTAATCGAGCTCACGATCTAGTCTTCCCGAAGCCCGACCACCATCGATTCGCTGTCCTCAGGCCTTCCTCGTGCCCATCGAACATACTATCATGTTCCTGGTGAGCCGCTGATTCCTCCAGTACCTCCCTCACGCTTTCTCTGGCCTTACATCATGACCGTGTTGTAATTCGTTGTTGGCCGCCGCAGTAGGTCGTCGCCGGAGTAGCTCCGGTGACAATTTTCGAGAAGCGCTGCCACAGTTAGCTTCGCCTCGCCCAACTGATTCTAACACCACCCTTCACAACCGCGCGCACACACTCAATCGATCGATTGATCTTCAACCCGTGAGGATCATCTTGTGTGATATCAGCATGACATCATGCCGACGTCACCTTAGCCTAGTCAACACATTTGACTTGGTCTGTGCCCATGTGGCATATGAGGTGTACTCGACCCCACTAGTCAGTGACTAGGGCTAGATCGGTGTGCGGAATAAAAAGTTCAGTGTCTATTTAGCAAATTGATAAAACAATATTAATTCAAATATAAACATTCTAGAAATTGAAATAAAGTAATTAAATTTTGTAAATTTAGTATCTTTTGTTTTATAATTCAGAAAAATATAATTAATATATGAAATTTTTTGGAAAAATAAAATCTATAGCAATAAAATATTATCAAACATTATTATGTTAACAATTTAAATTATTAATATTTAATAAGAAATTTATATGTATTAATACTTTAAAAATTCATACTTTAATATTGGTAAATCTTAAAAATATAAATAAAATACCAAAAATTAAATACTTGTTATTTATTAAGTAGTTATAAAGTAATAAACCTTATAAAAATCATATCTTATTATTTATAAATCACAAATATAAATGTAATATACCAAAATGATCACAAAGATAATACCTACATGTTAAAAATATAATATTTCACTTTTGAGATAATTAAAATTTTAAAACACTTTAATAACTTGAATTTAAACCTATTTCCTTAGTTAATAATTCGTATGAAGGTAAATAAAAATTACTAATATTTCTAAAATTAGCCAATTGAGTCTAAAATAGTATTAGTCTTAAATATTGATAATATGAAGTTAAAGTGGTTCAACACATTTTATATACAATCTTATTGAGTTATCATTTAACCACAAGTTTATAAACATACCAAAACACTATGATGAATCCATAAGTAGTAAATAATATTTTTTACTTATTCACAAACCATAACCACACCCTTATAAGGAAATAAATCCTTTTATACATTTATAAGGTTAGGAAACCACTATTCAAATAGAAGTGTTTCCACTCTTAAAGTATCCTAAGGGAAACTTTATGAAGTGAACAAAGTACAAATATCATGAGCAATACACCTTAGGTCTATCTATGTCCCTAAAGTTAACTTTAAGTCTACAAGCCTTTAAAAATAATACTAAAACCTTATTGTGTGTTTTATAGTTAACTTTGCTCTGTTATAATTAAGTCATAAAACATCTCAAGTCCAAACTATTTAAGCAAGCACCTTTGATTAACCCTCAGTAAAGAAATATTTTCTTCAAATATTATTCGTTTTGCCTCTTCAGACAACAGATGACAATTAATAATAATCACATTACTTTATACTTTACTTGTATACTAAGGATTGATAACACTTAAGTTCTTTATAAGTGACATTACATGTAAAGAAAAATTTGAAGATAAACAATTATTGTATAAGCAACCTTGAGTAGCATTCCACATTTGTGTAACTCATTGTTTTATGGTATTATAATTACATGTTGTTTCACACACACTCACAACCTTAATAAGAATCACAAGTGTGAAACTTATCTAAAAGGACAACACATTCTAAAGTAACCATTTCCAGTATCCAAACCCTAGAACAACGTTATTCCCGGGATTCGAGCTTATGAAATTGAATTACATTACTTATGCATAATAGCATATTGCTTCTCTGAACTTTAGTCCTTACCGGACCAATGATGCTTATTTCAGATATTGATCTTATGTGTTGTCTTGAAGACCGTGAGTGCATGATCTTGCAATCACAAAAGGAAAGTTTACATTTTCTCATGTCCTTTGATTATTTTCTGTAAAGTATTTTGTAAATACAATGTTGTCATCACTTGCATTTGAAAAGGACAGAAAACACTAGTTTCATAATAATGTGATTATAGGTTATTTACCATGAGGTAATAACCTACTATGAAAGTTCTAGTGGTAAAGGAACATATTATCTAGGACTTAACAACCAATATCTCCAGTGATTCTTGCGCCATATATCACGCATTAACCATGAGATTTGGAATGGGACAGAGAAGTCAGCTGTACCTTCTTCCTCTCGCATGTAGCCAGATGTGCAGGTCGTGGCTGTTATCACTCCTAGCGTGCATATTAATTTGTAATTCGTAGAGGAAATGCAGCATATGGGTGGGAACCATCAACATCCCACGACAGTCTTGGCATCTAATGGTCTATACAAACCATTGCCGTAATTCAATGGGTGGGCATGGTGTACACCAAGGAGACATGTGGGGTCGCGAAGGGGGAGTGATTGGCTTGGATCTTAGACTGGGCCCCATACCAAGGAAGTATGGACAAGGTCATGTCTTGGTTGTGCAACAAGGCTAAGATCTCTCACGGGAAAAGTGACGCACCTCTGCAGAGTGTAAGAACTGTAACTTGTTCCTCCCTATTCCGGGAAGGAGCTGCGAATGCGGCTGGAAAGGAACTCCATGAAAGTTTTGGTAAACCCGTGAAGGCTGACGGACATAGCTTTTCAGAATAAAAACAACCTTTGAAGAAATGTTTACAAAAACTTGCATTGCCTACGACCTATGGTCTGTGGTGGTAGATATAGTGCATCAAACACTACTTTTTAGTGAACTTGCTGAGTACGCTCATACTCAACGTATATTATTAACCCTTGCAAGATTCTGAAGTCCATATAGACGACATATACATCAAGTCATGCTCCAGGAATCGTCATCACAAGCTAAAGCTCTTCAGTGAAGTAAAGGAAGTGAACATATACATCAACTCAAGTGAAGACGAAGATATTGATTAGACAGGAATATGATATCTAGCCATAGAACCTATTTCTGTAGTGTATTGCAATAGCAGCAATGCCAGACCATTAGTTAAGATACTAGTCTTAATAGTATGATAGTTTTTGAGTTGTTTATTTCTGATTCTTCTTTGTAAGAAGTTTCTTTCTATCTCTTTAACATAGAGTGTTCTCTGGATCTTATGTAAAGAGTCGAGTTGTAACCTATAGTCATGTCTTGGACCTGCTGTGTTTCTATTGTACCACTCTGAGGGATGTAATACTAGTGAACGGTGTTTCATTGGTGTTATATCAACTACTATAGTGTACTACATCATGTAGTGGTATGCTAGGTCACCGCAAAAAGTCACTTTGTTATGTGAAAAATTAGTGATTAAACCTCTCACAAACTTGATGGCACACTTTATTTTCTTTCCCCTGATAAACTTGAACCATTGTGTCATCTATGTTGTATATGCTTGCACTTATACGTTGGAATTAGCAGAACCATGTTGTCATGGGGAACACTTACAACATTGCACCTGTACATTGTACCCAGTTGATATCATTCTCTTTTGTTTGCGAATGTTGTTGGTGTGAAATAAAAGGGGAGCTTGTAAGTCCATGGAGTTATGTATGTGTGTTAGAGAAACGCCTACGCCGCTAGACTAAGCCATGCCTAATCATGGTGGAAACTTGTAGCATCACCATAATGAGCATTCTATGAAGATTTCTTCTTATAAAAAAGATAGACATTGAAAAGAGGAAAGAGAGAAAAAAGCACCATTTTCCCATGGTAAATAAGAAGATTGCTGAGATGCTCATTATCTGCTTGCCTTGTCATTTTTATATGGGATAGCTCATGTATCATAATACACATGTACTTACTATGACAAGAACATACCGGTGACTAAAGTTGAGTAGCATGAGGAGTGGCCCTCGTACTCCAGGTACATATACTCCATAGTTTGTTCACTTTAACCTTAATCACTTCAAGATGCTTATGATAGGGGCAATGAGAGCTGGAAGCTAACAAGTACCATAATTTTTGGAAGCTCTTTATGAACTTGAAATCCCTGCTTCCCTTTGGAGGGCCTTTCTTCCACTATTATATTGAGTCTCCACCTTCTATCCTTTCGCACCAATTAAGAGAGCATAGTTGCCATTCTTAGTTCTATGTGCACTGTCCCAAAACTTATCGATTGATTCATATTGTTGATATAGCTTGTTCTTGAACTATTTGTATATAGTAACCCTTATGAACTTTGAAGGTGTCCTATGCACTTATTGCTACTACATGAGGGACAAACTGAATGCCACTATGCTATGTTTTCTATATGTGAAACAAACAAACGTCGTCCAATGCATTGTTATTCATGAATCTTTGTTTGTATCCTTTCATGTTGTATGCATAGTTACTTTATCTTATTGTTAGAACTTCTTATTTCATGCTCATGTTTAGAGTATTTTGATCCCAGATTTCAATGCTTGCAAATGGTTTGATCTTGATTTTGATGGTGCATGTCACCTCAAATTGTTTAGTATGTACTTTGCTTAGCTTTGTCTACACTTTGAGCTATTTTTATATGTTTTCTGGGACTAACCTATTAACAAGATGCCACAGTGCGAGTCACCTATTTTTTAATTGTTTTTGGTTCTAGAAAAGTCAGAAAATGAATATTCTCGAAATTGGACGGGACAAAAGCCAACGTCAATATTTCACCGAGGAGAACACAGAGCCACAAGACGAGATGGAGGAGGGCCTCGAGGAGGCCACACCCCTGGCCGTGCGGCTTGGCCTGGCCCAAGCCTGGTGGTGTCCAGCCACCTCGGGAACCCCCTCGGCCTCCCTCTTCGCCTATAATAAGCCTCCGATACCTAAAACCTAAGGACCCGATCAATCTTTGACGAAACAGTCTGTAGCCACTGCCACCATCGTCCCTAGATCGGGGGATCTGAAGCTCTTCCCGGCACCCTGCCGGAGGGGAGAGATCATCCTGGAGGCCTTCTTCATCACCATGCTAGCCTCCAGATGATGCCTGACTAGTTCCACCATAAAATACGGGTCCATGTAGTAGCTAGATGGTTGTTTATCCTCCTTTGTGCTACCATGTTTAGATCTTGTGAGCTTCGTTCATGATCAAGATCATCTATTTGTACACATGCATGTTATGTTTGGAGGGATTCGATGGATACTGAGATTACTATGTCAGATTGGTTAATAATTCTATCTTATTGATTCTATCATGTCTGTGTTGTTTGAGATCTTGCATGCTCTCCGTTTCTAGTAACTATCTTGGACAAGTAGATGCTAGTGACTCCAAGAGGGAGTATTTATGCTCGATAGTGGGTTCATGCCTCTATTGAATCTGGGGAAGTGACAGAAATCTCTAAGGTTGTAGATGTGCTATTTCTACTAGGGAGAAAACAACAATCTCTTATTCATGGAACAAGTGTATTGTTTACTTTACACATTTTGCTTAAAGAAGTTAACCGTTGCTTGCAACTTAAAACTGGAGGGGGTTCAGATGATAACCTGAAGGTGGATTACTAGTCATAGATGCAGTTGGATGGCGGTCTATGTATATTGTTGTAATGCCCAATCAAGTCTCATAGGAACATGAATGTCTAGTATTGCATTGTTATGCCTTCCTCTTTCCTGCCAATTGCCCCACTGTAATTTTTTTACCCAGCATTGTTATGTTGTTTATCTTAAGGAGAACACCTCTAGTGAACTGTGGACCCAGGTCCAATCTTTACCATTGATACATCTTCCACTGTTACTGTTTACTTTCTGCAAACCACCATCACCTTCCACACCATATAGTTAATCATTTGTTTTCAGCAAACCGGTGAGATTTAGACAACCTCACTATTCGTTGGGGAAAGTCTTGAGTTTGTGTTGTGCAGGTTTCCAAGTTGCTAGCAACACCTTTGGGTCATTTCCTTCCTCCTACTGGTTCGATAACATTGGTTCCTTACTGAGGGAAAAACTAATTGTTGTACTCATCATACCTTCCTCTTGGGTTTCCCAACGAAGCTCTACAATGATCTAAGCTGCAATCATCCACTTGTACTGAGAATGAGATCTACTCGTGCATTCAATGCCCAAGAAACCAAGTTATTCCAAAGAGTCCACTATAAATTCCTATGCATGGTGTGTTACACCATTCCAAGTATATTCATGTGTTTATTTATCTTCCAAATTAAACTTGTTTATGTGAAAATTGGTGATTAAAGCTCTCACAAACTTGATGGAACACTTTACTTTATTGCACTTAATAAACTTGAACCATTGTGCTTATATGCTTGCAAATTATAAGTTGTGAATTAGCAGAACCATGCTGTCATGGGGAACGCTTTCAACATTGCACTTATTCTATTCAGTTGATATCATGTTCTTTTGTTTATGGGTCCCGACAGTGTGAAATAAAAGGGGAGCTTGTAAGCTCATGGAGTTTGTATATGTGTTAGAGAAACTCCTGGGCGGCTAGCCTAAGCCATGCCTAATCATGGTTGAAAATTGCAGCATAACCATAATGAGCATTCTGTGAAGCATCCTCAATAAAAACCTATGCAAATAGCAAATAAAAAGATCGATGGGATGCTCATTGTCTGTTGCCTTGTCAAATTGACATGGGATAGCTCCTGTGTCATGGGGCAAGGGGTACCCCGTTGGCGGTTCTCTTTGATACACATATATTTACAATGACAAGAACTTGCTTGTGACCAAAGTTGAGTAGCATGAGGTTCGGTACTCGTATGCGAGGGGCATGAGATTTTCAACTTATGACTTGTCAAGCATATACTCATATTTGTGTCACTTTAACCTTAATAACTTCAAGATGCCAATTATAGGGGCAATGAGAGCTCAAAGAAAATAAGTACCATAATTTTTGGAAGCTCTTTATGAAACTTGAAATCCCTGCTTCCCTCTGTGAAGGGCCTTTCTTTTTACTTTTATGTTGAGTCTCCATCTTCCATCTTTATGCACCAATTAAGAGAGCATAGTTATCATTCTTAGTTCAATGTGCATTTTCCCAAAAGTTGTTGATTGATTCATAATCATGATCTTCATTGTTCTTAAATTATTTGTATCTAGTCACCCTTATGAACTTTGAAGGTGTCATATGCATTTATGTTTTGCTATTCCATGAAGAACAAGATGGATACCACTCTTGCTATGTTTTCTATATGTGAAACAAATTAATGTCTTTCAATGCATTGTTATTCATGTTAGTTTGTTTGTACCTTTTCATGTTACAACTTAGTTGCTCTGTCTTATTGTTAGAAATACATATTTCATGCTTATGTTAGAATACTTTGATCCTAGCTATCAATGCTTATAATTATTTTGATCAATATTGTGATGGTGCATGTCACCTCAAAAATTATTCTTATTATCACTTACCTACTCGAGGACGAGTAGGAGTTAATCTTGGGGATGCTTGATACGTCGTAAACGTATCTATAATTTTTCATGCTCCATGCTTGTTTTGTATCAAGTTTCTTATCTTTTGTCTACATTTTGAGGCATTTTTATACATTTTCTGGAACTAACCTATTAACAAGATGCCATAGTGACAGTTGCCTGTTTTCTTATGTTTTTGGTTTCAGAAAAGCTAGTAACAAAATATTCCCGTAATTGGACAAACAAAAGCCGAAGTTCCTATTTTACCCGACACGACACGGAGTCCGAAGGAGAGACGAAGAGGCGCCATGAGGCAGCCACACCATACGGTGGGGGGAGCGCCACCATGTGGTGTAGGCCCCTCGGGCGTCCACCGACCTTGCCCTTCCGCCTATATAAAGCTCTCAATGCAAAAACCCTAAATCATCCAGCCTCCATCCACAAAAAGTTGTGCAGCGCCGCAGCCACCGAAGAAGAGACTCGGGACAGAAGTCTCTGTTCCGGCACCCTGCCGGGACGGGGAATTTCCCCCAGAGCCATGTCAATCAACTCCACCTCCATATCCATTGCCGTTTCTGACTCAGATGATGAGGAGGGAGTAGTTCTCCCTCGAGGCTAAGGGCTCTACCGATAGCTATGTGTTCATCTCTCTCTCTCTATGCGTGATCTTATTGAGATCATGACCTTTGTAATCTTGTTGAATAAGTAGATCTACTCTCCTACTCAAGTGCTTTAATTAATCTCTGCTTATCTCCACGTGTGTGAACTTGACAGTGTGCACATCGTGTGGCACTTAGGCTAAAGGTTACATAAATACTTACCATGTGTTATAATTGGAGTTGGATGTCTCTATGAGTTTGTGGTGTTTGTTGGAACCATCTAGTTCTCGAGGTGACGATGGGGTTATCTATATGGGGAATGCGAACTTTGAGGTGTGCTGTTATAGCCCTACATCGTCCAACCGGAGAGTAGTTTAGAGTAGCATAATGAAGAGAAGATATTTATATGAGAGTGTTGATACGTTGGAAACGTATCTATAATTTTTGATGCTCCATGCTTGTTTAGTATCTACTTTGCTTTACTTGTCCACACTTTGAGGTGCTTTTTACATGTTTTCTGGTTCTAAGATACTAACAAGTTGCAACAATGCCAGATGCCTGTTTTCTGCTGTTTTTGGTTTTAGAAAAGTTAGTAAAGAAATATTCTCGGAATTGAACGGGACAAACGACAAAGTCAATTACTTTCCGTGGGGAACAAGAAGTCCAGAGGGGAGCCGGAGGGGCCATCCAGGGGGGCCAGACCCACCCCAGGCACGGGTGGTCCCAGCCCCGCGCCTGGCTAGGGTTTGCATCCCCTGGCCGCCTCCTCAGCCTCCCCTTCGCCTATAAGAAGCCCCCGATGTAGAAACCCTAAGCACCCGATCAAATATCCACGAAACCGTCTGTAGCCGCCGACACCATCGTCCCTAGATCGGGGGGATCTAAAGTTCTTCCCGGCACCCTGCCGGATGGGAGATCATCCCGGAGTCCTTCTCTCCGGTATGATGCGTGAGTAGTTCCACCTTGGACTATGGGTCCATGTAGTATCTAGATGGTTGTATCTCCTCCTTTGTTCTTTCATGTATAGATCTTGTGAGATCATTCATGATCAAGATCTAATCTTTTGTAATCATGCATGTTGTGTTTGCGGGTATCCGATGGATATTGAGATTATTATGTTGGTTTTATTAATGGTTTTGTCTTTATGATTCTATCATGTCTGTGTTATTTGTGATCTTGCATGCTCTCCGTTGTTAGTAGCTATCTTGGCCTAGTAGTTGCTAGTGACTCCAAGAGGGGGTATTTATGCTCGATAATGGGTCCATGCCTCTAGTTTCCAAGGGAAGTGACAGAAATCTCTTCGGTTTAAATGTGTTGTTGCCACTAGGGAGAAAACAACGGTCTCTTGTTCATGGAACATGTGGACTGTTTACCTTACACACTTTTCTTAAAGCAGTTGTATGTTTCTTGCAACTTAATACTGGAGGGGGTTCGGATGATAACCTGTAGGTGGACTTCTAGTCAAAGATGCAGTTGGATGGAAGTCTATGTATATTTTTGTATTGCCCAATCGAATCTCATAGTATCTTTTTGACTATTAATTGCATTGTTATGCCTTGCTCAGTTCATGTCAACTGCCCTTCTGTAATTTGTTTACCCTTCATGCCATGTTGTTTATCTAAGGAGAGCACCTCTAGTGAACTATGGACCCCGGTCCAATCTTTACCATTGATACATCTTCCACTGTTACATATTTACTTGCTACAAACCATTACCTTCCATACCATACGTTTAATCCTTTGTTACAGCAAACCGGTGAGCTTGACAACCTCACTGATTTGTTGGGGCAAAGACTTGAGTTTGTGTTGTGCAGGTCTCCGCATTGCATGCAACACCTGTGTGACGTTTCCTTCCTCCTTCTGGTTCAATAACCTCGGTCTCAACTAAGGGAGAACTTGCTTCTTGCTCTTCGCACCTTGCGCTTGGGGTTACCAATGAAGTGCCACATTGAGCATCATCAAGACTTTCGGGCGCCATTGCCGGGGAGGCTAAGGACGTCCTCACAAGGGGAGTCCTTCACTTCCTTTCTCTTTACTTTGTTTTTAGTTTGCTTTGTTTCTTTTGCTTGGTTTTGTTTGCCTCTATCCAAAAAATTAGTCTAGTTTGGTTTGCTTGCTTTATTAAAAAACACAAAAAACTTAGTTCCTGCTCTAGCTGCTCCTGCTGTTTTTGGCTTGCCCACCTTTGCCAAAATGAACTCTGCTCGGAACACCAAGTTGTGTGACTTCACTAGCACCAACAAAAATTATTTCCTAGGCACTACTATTGCTCCACCTGCTCCTGATGCTACCTTTTATGAAATTAAGCCTCCTTTATTGAATCTTGTGATGAGAGAGCAATTTTCTGGTGCTGGTTCTGATGATCTTGATGCCCATCTTAATAGCTTTGTTGAACTTTGTGAGATGCAAAAGTATAAGGATGTAGATGGAGATATTATTAAGCTCAAGATTTTTCCTTTCTCCTTGATAGGAAAAGCTATAGAATGGTTGCTTTCTTTGCCTAAAAATAGTATTGATTCTTGGACTAAGTGCAAAGATGCTTTTATTGGAAAGTACTATCCTCCTGCTAAGATTATATCTATGAGAAGTGATATTATGAAATTTAAACAACTTGATATTGAACTGCTTGGATGATTATCCTCCTGCTAAAATGGTTGCTCCAGCTTGGGAAAGAATGAAATATTTTGTTAAGAATTATCCCACTCATGGACTCACTGCTTGGATGATTATCCAGACTTTTTATGCAGGTTTGAACTTCTCCTCAAGAAACCTGTTGGATTCAGCTGCTGGAGGTACCTTCATGGGCCTCATTTTGGGTGCTGCAACAAGACTCCTTGATAATATGATGATTAACTACTCTGAATGGCATGTTGAGAGAGCTCCACACGGTAAGAAGGTAAATTCTGTTGAGGAAACTTCCTCTTTGAGTGAAAATATTGATGTTATTATAGCTATGCTTGTTAATGGGAAAGCTCTTCTAGATCCTAATAGTGTTCCTTTAGCCTCTTTGGTTGCTCAAGAAGAGCAAGTTGATGTGAACTTCATTAGAAACAACAATGTCTATAGGAACAATTTTGGTAGCAACAACAATTATAGGCCTTATCCTCCTAATAATGGCAATTCTTATGAAAGATCTTACAATAATGCTAGAAGTGCCCCCTATGAACTTGAAGTCATGCTCAAAGACTTTATTAGCAAGCAAACCACTTTCAATAAGACTATAGAGGAAAAGATTTTAACTGTTGAGAAAAATATATCCTCTTTGTCTGAAGCTCAGTCCTCTTTGATTAATAAAATGGTTGTTAAAGCTGAAACTCTGGAAAACACCTTTGCTACTGCTCATGCCATACAAGTTACTATTGATGAAAATGTTAGGCTGTTAGCTCAACTTCATGCTAGGTGGGAAAGGGAAGCTGAAATTGATAGAAACAATAGTGTGTGCACTATCACCACTAAACCAAAAGTAGTCTCTATTCCTACTCCTACTATGCCTAAGACTATTGAGCCTACTACTAGCAATGCTAAGTTTGATTTTTATATTGATGGTTGCAGTATTTCTGAAGTGATCATGTTCTTGCAAAAGCTTGCTAGAAGTCCTGATGCTAGTGATATGCATGTTGCTTTCACTAAACATATTACAGATGCTCTTGTGAAAATTAAGGAAGAGAAGCTAAAACGCAAAGCTTCTATTCCTAGGGAAGTAGAAGATAGTTGGGAACCCATTATTAATATGCAAGTGAATGACTTTGATCTCAAAGCTTTATGTGATCTTGGTTCTAGTGTCTCTATTATGCCTAGGAAGATTTATGAAATGCTTGATTTGCCACCATTGGAAGATTGTTATTTGGATTTTCCACTCAATGATAATTCTAAGAAGAAACTCATGGGGAGTATTAATGATGTTCTCATCATGGTTAATAATTCTTATGTCCCGGTGGATTTCTATGTTTTGGATGTTGAATACAATGCTTCTTGTCATATTACTTTGGGAAGGCCTTTTCTTAGAACAGTTGGTGCCATCATTGATATGAAAGAGGGAACCATTAAATATCATTTTCCATTCAAGAAAGGTATTGAACACTTACCTATGAGGAGAGAGAAGTTTCTTTTTGCTCCTACTTTGAAAGCAATATTTGATGTTAATGCTTCTTCATTTGAAAATACTTAATTCTTCTTGCTTCTTGTGCCTAACTTAAAGGCGTTAAAGAAAAGTACTTGTTGGGAGATAACCCAAGGGTTTACTTGAGTCTTGAAAGTTATTACTTCAGTAATGACCTATCCTTATCCTTTTTATTTGCTTTTTGTGCCAAGAATGACCTCTAATGAGAGGGAAGTAAGATTTGGGGAGCTGCTGTCCCGAAACAGATTTCTGCCCTCCACCAAAAAATTTCGTGAGGAGTCTCTGTAACTCGGATTGAGCTAAAAATTTACGAATAAATCCCCCAGTATGTTATGTAACTTTAGTTAGTTCATCACTTTTTGATTTAAGCAACATAAGATGTTCGAAAAAATCGGTTTCTACCTGCTGGTCTGTATTGACAGATTTCTGCCATTATTTGCATTTGCTTCTTATTGATTACTTTTTGAGTTCTCTTTTGGTGAATTGATATTTTTGAAGGATTTACTACAGTAGATTGTGTTTTTAGTGAAAATCCTTCCTGTTCCAAAGCTTTGCCAGTGGTCTAATATCTTTTGAATACACTAATGTTGCTAATGAAGATTGTGTGAAGTTTTGTATGAAGGAAAAATTTCAGGTGTAGAGAGAGAATGATGCAATGAGATAAAGAATGGACAAAAGATCAATCTTGGGGATTCCACCATGGTGTCACCCCAAGAAATATCCAAGAGGTACAAGCGACAAAGCTTGGGGATGCCCAAGGAATCCCCTTTATCAATAAAAAGTTCAGGTCTGTCTAGACACTTCGATTTTATTGTTTCATGCACAGTTGTGTTGTTCTTGGAGCGTCTTAGTTTTCGTTTGCTTTCCTTAGGTTGTTTGGTTTGCTTGAATAAAGTAGTCTGGACCCTCGTTCTCGCTGTGCTATTTTGCAAATAAGTTGCTTGGTGTTTGGAAAGGAGTAGTAAGTTGTTGCTTGTAAGTGCAAGAGGAGCTTGCATTGACTGTGACTTAGACTTTAGCATGACATGTTGGGTGTTGTTTTGACCTTATGCTTAGTTATTATTTATGTAGCATGTCTTGTTCCAAACAATTGGAATTGCTTAGCGTGCCTTGAAGAAATTATGCGTTGTTTTAGCATGCAAAAGCATAGTATTGTGATATTATACTTTGATACTTTGCTTGGGTTGACTTGGCACATGCTCACACCATGTTATGACTATAAAAAGTCACCATTAGCCTCTATGATCATTTAGTCCTTGACTTGTAGTACCACTCTTTGCTTTAACTAGTATGCTTTGTTGCACTGCATGATTATGTCCATTATTGCTCTCTTAGTTGGTTGCTCTCAGTCTTTTGCTAGCCTCCACTTGTATGAGTAAGTTCTACTCATGCCTCCAACTCCCAACAAACCAAGCTGTTCCAAAGTGTCCACTATTGTCGTGGGAATGGCCACGGCAGATGTGTCACATCCCAAAATTCTTCTAATTTTGGAATGTGAAATAAATAAATAAGATTGATTGATTGTTTGACTTTGTTGAAAATTCTCAAAGAGAAGAAACTTTTTGAATAGAAATTCCTCTCAACCATGAATTCAAAATCTTATATTCTTTTGTTAAGACCTAAGTAGCCATATAGGCAAAAGGGCATGGATTGATTATGGATTGTAGAATTGGTGTGCAAGATTTCAAAATGAAAATCATGAAGCATTCATAAGCATTTCATCCATGCAAAGTTCTCATAAACTGAATCCAAATCCTGGTATCTAAATCCTATAGTTGATTCGTCCAAATGTTCCAAAAGGAAATTAAATTGACTTTATAAAACCCACTATTGCTAAGACAACGATTATTGCTAAATTATAGCCTAAAAAGATCCAATTAATATTACAAAATTTTAGAAACAAAATTGAGCTCATTTGGAGCTAGTATGAAAAAGTTATGTAGCAAATACAAATACATAAAGATATAAATAAAATGAAATATAAAAGAATTTATAAACCCACTACTTCCAAACTAGTAAGAAGATTAAAATTTTGATCCTATAATGATCTATTCGATTTTAGAAAAATTTAGAAACAAGAATCATGTCATTTGGAGTTCGTATGCAAAAGATATGAGGAAAACAAGTATAAAAAAAAAAAAAAAAAAAAAAAAAAAAAAAAAAAAAAAAACTGAACGGGCCGGCCCACTCGGTCCGACCGGACCGAGCCAGCCAGCAGGCCACGCGCGCTGGGACGGTCGAGCTGCTCCGAAAAGCGTGGAAAATCTGTTTTGTTAGATATATCTCTACTCAAACTCTTGTAACTTTTTATCTACAACTCCGAATCGACTTCCGTTTGTTTCTACTTGTTTCCTACTCCAAGGCCTATCTCTAAACCATCCTAAATCTCCATATAAACTCGTGGAGCCACGGCTGTACAAGTTTCTATTCTCGAAATCCCGAATCTACCTATTCCCGAATCTTGTTTCGCTTTTTAACCCATCTAGACTTCGTCGATTGCTTTCGGTCAAAAAACGAAAGTTGTAGGGATCGTCGAAATCTTTCAATCCCGACAAACCTCACCTCTTTTCATCCACCACAGCCGGAGAATTTCGTATCGCAATATTTCAGATCTTACGGTGTAAATCCAAGATGTACTCGCGCTCGTTTCTTCAAATCCAAATTCCTTTGGTGAGAAGGTAGGAATTATGATTCCCCACAACTTTCATGTTCTGAGTTTTTCGATTTGACCTACGGATTTGTCTCTCTAACACAGATCTATTTTTTTGTCTATTCTGAGCCAAAATCGGGTCAATCTCTTCTTCTAGCCACCGGATCCTATCCAGACGGTCGAGATCCAATCAAACCGGTGCGTGACATGTCGTCATCCCGGTCATCTTCTTCATCAACGCCACGTCAACGTAAGGTCAACATCTAGTCCCAGTCAGCATGCAAAGTCAACCTGTCCAGTCAGCGGAATATTCCCTGGAATATTCCGTTCGGATTTAAAATTGCATATTATAGATCTAACTTGTAAAATTCATTAGAAATTCATACCATGTCCAAAAATTACGTATAATATATCAAATTGAAGATAATTTTACGTAGAATCATGTTATCAGAATAGATCTAACTTTTACTGTATGTGGTTACTGCAGTAATTTAATTAGTTTTAATGGTCTTTTAGGTTAATAAATTCATAAGATATTATCTGTAACTCCGAAAAATATGAATAATATATCAAATTGAAGCTACTGTAATGTACATAAATAATATCTGGTTGGATCTAGCATTTTCCCACTATTTAACCCATCGCAGTTTAATTAGTTTTAATGGCTTTATAAATCATTAAATTCATAGTAAATTAATTGCTTGTCACAAAAATATAAATGATATACCGTTGGAAAGCTGGTTCCATGTAGATCATCAATATGCAATTAGTTCAGCCTTTTACTGTAAGGTTTTGCCGTGAAGATTTAAATGGTTTAATGTCTTATTTAGAGTAATAAATTCATAAGAAAATAAATACTATTCAGAAAATTACAAATAATATGTCCCTGAAATCACAATTCCGTGGAGATTACAGATATAATTTTAGTTTGATTTTTAGACAACAGAAACTATATGAATCATTTAAAACCATTAAACACTATTTAAATCATACAAAAAGATCTATAACTCCGATTAGGGTGAATCCAAGTGCTAAGGTTTTGTATTGACAATATCTATACAGAGAAATTGCATGACAAATTATTTGGTACTGTTAAAACAGAAATTCATACAGAAATATTTAAACCCATTGAAATAGTGTTTTAATCATAAGAAAATTTCTATAACTCCTTTTTAGGTGATTCAAATTGCCACTGTCTCTAAATTGCATTACCTATCCAGTAGCATCTAGTTCACAATATAATATGACATAAACATATTTAGTTCAATTAAAGTGGTATACACCATATTAAATTGATACAACTTTAGTAATAAAAGCTTTAGTGCATTAAATGACCTTCCACATGCATCATGTAATCTAACCATGTTCAGAACACTAAATGCAACCATTGTGACTCGTTAAATTGTCATGCATGTATCTGTTCAGCATTGTTTTCTTGTAATGTTGCACTGTTGCATGTTTGCAATGTTTTGAATGGTGTTTGTTGTGTTTGCTTCAAACGTTAGATTGCGAGGAGTGCAACTACTGTGATTGCAACTACTATGATTGCAAGTATTGTGGTTATGACGAGTGCCACCATTATATCTATGAGTATTGTGAGGATTATAAATAATCGACTACATCTACAACAAAGGCAAGTGGTGCTATCTTGGTCATAAATGTCCTACTGTTTTCCTATGCATTGTAGATGTTTTTGTAGAATTGCATATGTAGGAATTGATGTGTATATGCTATGCTATGACCCATATTATTCCCTAGTATTCCTTGTTTATGAGCCATCATATTGGTAGATTGCTTAGCTATGCTATTTAGACGAGGGAGGGAATCACATCATGAAAAGTTATGTGTTTTGAAAGGCTTATGTTTTGCTAAATGACAAACCAACATGTTTTAATGAACCACCTGGGCGGAATGGCATTGATTGGGTCATCGAGTGTGGATTTTGGTGGGGAATGCCGCCCAGGACACTGAGAAATGATTGGTTTCTTTGTTTGGAAGCTTTCGTGTGCAACCATGTGCCAATAATGAAATGGGCGGTTGGTTGAACTCAGTAGGTTGTGGTAACTCGAACCCGCGTATCCAGAGATGTAGATATTGTAGGTTGGACCGGTGCGCGTCGGGATTGGGGAGCTACTTCCCGAACGGTTCCTTCTTGGACTTCTCCCTATCATCACCCAATATGAGAGTGGTGGTACGAGCTGGGCTGGCCAAGTCACATGGGTAAAGTGTACTAACCCCTGCAGGGTGTATAAACTAATCGATTAGCCGTGTCCCCGGTTATGGACAATTTGAGCGACCTGATACTGATGCTATGATACTTCTCACTCATCCCAATTTCTTAATTACTAAAACTTGATGGATGAACATGGGCTTAGGAGCATACGAAAGCTGAACTGTCTTGTATCTACATGGGTTTATGCTGGTATGTCCTTAGAAGATCGTTTTTGAAGAAAGAAAAGTATTTTGAAAGTAGGGAAAAGTTGTATTGCTTTATGCAAATTAGCCTGAACTCCACTTGGCCAAATAAGCATGTAGTTGATAGATCTGTTGTTAACCACTTTAGCCTACTTGCCATACATTCAATGTATTGACCATTCGTGGCTGCAACGTTTCATGTTGCAGGTTATATCGTATCTGAGTGATCGTTCATAGGTCGCGAGACTCCACTCAACAATTGTTCGCCTGTGGCACATTTGAAGGATGGAGATCTACCTTGTATTCGTTTTCCGCTGTGTACTTGAATAAATAATGTAAATTCTGGATCATATTCGTTGTATTTATGATGCACAGTTATATTTGGTATCATTTTGTACTGTGTGTGCCAGTGAACCGATCCAGGGATTGGCACTATACACATGAACTCAGCCTTATCAGGCGAGGGTGTTACAAGATGGTATCAGAGCTGTGTGTTGACTGTAGGATCGTGACCTTAGAAATGGATTAGCAATAGGAGACCCCTATTAGGAGAACTATCATATTTTATACTTATTAGAGTTCTTATATTCCTTATCTATCTTTTCTATAACCTCTTCTTGTTCAAAATTTATAGTTGTCCATTCTTATAAAACCTATATGAGAGTTATCTAAGTAAAAGAACAAATAGTATGACATAAATAAACTTCTCATCAAGTTTGGTTAGGTCTGGACCACCACATTTTATCTCTTTAGGAGATCGTCGCTATCGTGTTAGCATATTGTTCTTACAAACTTATGTGGTATGACAATATAGGTTGCTTGCTTGTTTGTATTGAGCTATTTTGTGTGATGCCTTGTTTAGGATCTGTTGTTTTGAAACTCTAAAGTTGCTGGAGTTTTCGTGTGGTTTAAAATTATTTTAATGGTGTGAATTGATTGAAATTCGTGGAATTACTGCTGCAGTTTTCTGCATGACCTGTAGTACCGCGCGATTTTTCATATTTTATTGGTAACTCAGAAAAATCTAAAAAAATAGGATCTGGAGCGTAATTACCTGTAGTACATGCACAAAAATTGTCTAAAATTCCTGACGAGTTTAAGTCGGTCAGAAAAATTCGTTAAACCTGCTGTACCGTTTTGACAGATTTAGTTTATTGCTTATATGTTACTCTATTTTACCCTAGTATTGTTACCAATGCTTTCAAACTATTTTGTGGTTATATACTGCTATATTTAGACCCCTGTAATGTTATTATACAAGTGTTTTCTTGTGTGTTAATTCCTTAGGATTGTTTGCTTGTTTGTGACATTGATTGCTTCATATAGTTATGGGTAGGATTATTTTCTTAGTAGTTTCTTTCCTATAGAATCTATTCTTCCCTATCTTGAACCCTTGGAGATATAATGATGTGTTAAGTGGAAGGTTTGACAACACAATGCATTTAGGAAAGAGAATGCTTCACCTAATGGAAAAAAGATGTGGAAGTATGAAGTGTTGAAATGATGTCATGTAGTAGATTACCCAACCTGAAAGTTGAAGTATCCATAGCTTAGTTTTAGTAGTAGCTTTGTTGATTGAATACAAGGGAGTATACATAGAGAATTAGCTCGTGCCCATGGAAACATTCTTCAAGGCAAGTGAGGATGTCCGATTGATAGCAAAACGTGATTCACCTATCCTCATACAGGGTAATAATTTGGGTGCAGGATGGATTGATCACCATTCCTACTACTCTTATTATTCGCTCTTGTACTGTTGGCTTTGCGAATCTTGAGTGCCTTTCAGCCTTAGCAGAGAGCCGGCGTTGAGCCTAAACCCTAGAATGGTATATTGTTACACCCTTCTAAAAGCATCCATTGCTAAGCGTAGGAAATACGGTAAGGATGAATTCCAACCATTATTAATGGGCACCGTGAAGCAAACGTTACCTAATTGCCCACCATAAGAGTTTCGCTAGTTTAAGAAATGCTCCCTCAGAAACTATCAATCATGGAATTAGAATGTGCAATGAAAACCAATTGAGCCAAGTGAATCCTTGAGAAGTGACCTAGTCAGATTTCTTTTAAGGGTGGTAGCATCCTAATGGATCCTGAACCTTTCTTTCTTTCTATCCTTCCCAAATCTCGGGACGAGATTTCTTTTAAGGGTGGTAGTCTGTCACATCCCAAAATTCTTCTAATTTTGGAATGTGAAATAAATAAATAAGATTGATTGATTGTTTGACTTTGTTGAAAATTCTCAAAGAGAAGAAACTTTTTGAATAGAAATTCCTCTCAACCATGAATTCAAAATCTTATATTCTTTTGTTAAGACCTAAGTAGCCATATAGGCAAAAGGGCATGGATTGATTATGGATTGTAGAATTGGTGTGCAAGATTTCAAAATGAAAATCATGAAGCATTCATAAGCATTTCATCCATGCAAAGTTCTCATAAACTGAATCCAAATCCTGGTATCTAAATCCTATAGTTGATTCGCCCAAATGTTCCAAAAGGAAATTAAATTGACTTTATAAAACCCACTATTGCTAAGACAACGATTATTGCTAAATTATAGCCTAAAAAGATCCAATTAATATTACAAAATTTTAGAAACAAAATTGAGCTCATTTGGAGCTAGTATGAAAAAGTTATGTAGCAAATACAAATACATAAAGATATAAATAAAATGAAATATAAAAGAATTTATAAACCCACTACTTCCAAACTAGTAAGAAGATTAAAATTTTGATCCTATAATGATCTATTCGATTTTAGAAAAATTTAGAAACAAGAATCATGTCATTTGGAGTTCGTATGCAAAAGATATGAGGAAAACAAGTAAAAAAAAAAAAAAAAAAAAAAAAAAAAAAAACTGAACGGGCCGGCCCACTCGGTCCGACCGGACCGAGCCAGCCAGCAGGCCACGCGCGCTGGGACGGTCGAGCTGCTCCGAAAAGCGTGGAAAATCTGTTTTGTTAGATATATCTCTACTCAAACTCTTGTAACTTTTTATCTACAACTCCGAATCGACTTCCGTTTGTTTCTACTTGTTCCCTACTCCAAGGCCTATCTCTAAACCATCCTAAATCTCCATATAAACTCGTGGAGCCACGGCTGTACAAGTTTCTATTCTCGAAATCCCGAATCTACCTATTCCCGAATCTTGTTTCGCTTTTTAACCCATCTAGACTTCGTCGATTGCTTTCGGTCAAAAAACGAAAGTTGTAGGGATCGTCGAAATCATTCAATCCCGACAAACCTCACCTCTTTTCATCCACCACAGCCGGAGAATTTCGTATCGCAATATTTCAGATCTTACGGTGTAAATCCAAGATGTACTCGCGCTCGTTTCTTCAAATCCAAATTCCTTTGGTGAGAAGGTAGGAATTATGATTCCCCACAACTTTCATGTTCTGAGTTTTTCGATTTGACCTACGGATTTGTCTCTCTAACACAGATCTATTTTTTTGTCTATTCTGAGCCAAAATCGGGTCAATCTCTTCTTCTAGCCACCGGATCCTATCCAGACGGTCGAGATCCAATCAAACCGGTGCGTGCCATGTCGTCATCCCGGTCATCTTCTTCATCAACGCCACGCCAACGTAAGGTCAACATCTAGTCCCAGTCAGCATGCAAAGTCAACCTGTCCAGTCAGCGGAATATTCCCTGGAATATTCCGTTCGGATTTAAAATTGCATATTATAGATCTAACTTGTAAAATTCATTAGAAATTCATACCATGTCCAAAAATTACGTATAATATATCAAATTGAAGATAATTTTACGTAGAATCATGTTATCAGAATAGATCTAACTTTTACTGTATGTCGTTACTGCAGTAATTTAATTAGTTTTAATGGTCTTTTAGGTTAATAAATTCATAAGATATTATCTGTAACTCCGAAAAATATGAATAATATATCAAATTGAAGCTACTGTAATGTACATAAATAATATCTGGTTGGATCTAGCATTTGCCCACTATTTAACCCGTCGCAGTTTAATTAGTTTTAATGGCTTTATAAATCATTAAATTCATAGTAAATTAATTGCTTGTCACAAAAATATAAATGATATACCGTTGGAAAGCTGGTTCCATGTAGATCATCAATATGCAATTAGTTCAGCCTTTTACTGTAAGGTTTTGCCGTGAAGATTTAAATGGTTTAATGTCTTATTTAGAGTAATAAATTCATAAGAAAATAAATACTATTCAGAAAATTACAAATAATATGTCCCTGAAATCACAATTCCGTGGAGATTACAGATATAATTTTAGTTTGATTTTTAGACAACAGAAACTATATGAATCATTTAAAACCATTAAACACTATTTAAATCATACAAAAAGATCTATAACTCCGATTAGGGTGAATCCAAGTGCTAAGGTTTTGTATTGACAATATCTATACAGAGAAATTGCATGACAAATTATTTGGTACTGTTAAAACAGAAATTCATACAGAAATATTTAAACCCATTGAAATAGTGTTTTAATCATAAGAAAATTTCTATAACTCCTTTTTAGGTGATTCAAATTGCCACTGTCTCTAAATTGCATTACCTATCCAGTAGCATCTAGTTCACAATATAATATGACATAAACATATTTAGTTCAATTAAAGTGGTATACACCATATTAAATTGATACAACTTTAGTAATAAAAGCTTTAGTGCATTAAATGACCTTCCACATGCATCATGTAATCTAACCATGTTCAGAACACTAAATGCAACCATTGTGACTCGTTAAATTGTCATGCATGTATCTGTTCAGCATTGTTTTCTTGTAATGTTGCACTGTTGCATGTTTGCAATGTTTTGAATGGTGTTTGTTGTGTTTGCTTCAAACGTTAGATTGCGAGGAGTGCAACTACTGTGATTGCAACTACTATGATTGCAAGTATTGTGGTTATGACGAGTGCCACCATTATATCTATGAGTATTGTGAGGATTATAAATAATCGACTACATCTACAACAAAGGCAAGTGGTGCTATCTTGGTCATAAATGTCCTACTGTTTTCCTATGCATTGTAGATGTTTTTGTAGAATTGCATATGTAGGAATTGATGTGTATATGCTATGCTATGACCCATATTATTCCCTAGTATTCCTTGTTTATGAGCCATCATATTGGTAGATTGCTTAGCTATGCTATTTAGACGAGGGAGGGAATCACATCATGAAAAGTTATGTGTTTTGAAAGGCTTATGTTTTGCTAAATGACAAACCAACATGTTTTAATGAACCACCTGGGCGGAATGGCATTGATTGGGTCATCGAGTGTGGATTTTGGTGGGGAATGCCGCCCAGGACACTGAGAAATGATTGGTTTCTTTGTTTGGAAGCTTTCGTGTGCAACCATGTGCCAATAATGAAATGGGCGGTTGGTTGAACTCAGTAGGTTGTGGTAACTCGAACCCGCGTATCCAGAGATGTAGATATTGTAGGTTGGACCGGTGCGCGTCGGGATTGGGGAGCTACTTCCCGAACGGTTCCTTCTTGGACTTCTCCCTATCATCACCCAATATGAGAGTGGTGGTACGAGCTGGGCTGGCCAAGTCACATGGGTAAAGTGTACTAACCCCTGCAGGGTGTATAAACTAATCGATTAGCCGTGTCCCCGGTTATGGACAATTTGAGCGACCTGATACTGATGCTATGATACTTCTCACTCATCCCAATTTCTTAATTACTAAAACTTGATGGATGAACATGGGCTTAGGAGCATACGAAAGCTGAACTGTCTTGTATCTACATGGGTTTATGCTGGTATGTCCTTAGAAGATTGTTTTTGAAGAAAGAAAAGTATTTTGAAAGTAGGGAAAAGTTGTATTGCTTTATGCAAATTAGCCTGAACTCCACTTGGCCAAATAAGCATGTAGTTGATAGATCTGTTGTTAACCACTTTAGCCTACTTGCCATACATTCAATGTATTGACCATTCGTGGCTGCAACGTTTCATGTTGCAGGTTATATCGTATCTGAGTGATCGTTCATAGGTCGCGAGACTCCACTCAACAATTGTTCGCCTGTGGCACATTTGAAGGATGGAGATCTACCTTGTATTCGTTTTCCGCTGTGTACTTGAATAAATAATGTAATTTCTGGATCATATTCGTTGTATTTATGATGCACAGTTATATTTGGTATCATTTTGTACTGTGTGTGCCAGTGAACCGATCCAGGGATTGGCACTATACACATGAACTCAGCCTTATCAGGCGAGGGTGTTACAAGATGATCCTATGAGGATACCCATATAGCATATCCCCAATAGTATGATAGTTTTTGAGTTGTTTATTTCTGATTCTTCTTTGTAAGAAGTTTCTTTCTCTCTCTTTAACCTAGAGTGTTCTCTTATGTAAAGAGTCGAGTTGTAACCTATAGTCATGTCTTGGACCTGTTGTGTTTCTGTTGTACCACTTTGAGGGATGTAATACTAGTGAACGGTGTTTCATTGGTGTTATGTCAATGACTATAGTGTACTACATCATGAAGTGGTATGCTGGGTCACCGCAGCTGGTATCAGATCATATGCTTTGACCTTAGGATTAAAACCCTTTTAGGAAGATCTGTAGGTTGGATAGTAACTATATGAGACATCTTATCTAAACCAAATATTCTTATGACTTGTGATGAGTATCCAATTGAGGATAATCTTGTCACACTTAAGTTGGATGCTTTGGTCATCTTTCTTAAAAGTAGTTATCTATATTTTCTCAGTATAGTGCTATTTAGTGTCTTCCGAAGGAGACATAAACCACGAAGATACTCTAGGAAAGTGTAAGACATCAATTAAAGTAGTATTAATGGTGTAGCCTAACCCTAGAATTTAAGTAAGACAATGGAATCTTATGGTTAGTTGATAACCAAAGTCAACATGATGAATATCATCCGGATAAATGTTGATGGAATGGGTAGTAATCATGTGGGATTCACTTGAGAATTCTACGTGATGAAGTTAAATTATGTCAAGACTCAATGAGAGTGCAAGGAGAAGTAAAGTCATGATACTAAGGTTAATTCTTAAATCATGATGTATAGGTAAAACATAATGAGATCATGGTGAGATTAGCTCTGAAACATATGATGATAGTATAATTATAATAAGTAATTATTAAATTATCTTTAGGTAGAGTTAGAAAATAACTTGGTAGAACTATGGTGGAAGTCATAGGTGCTAGAAAATTCCTATAATCTTTGGTTTAAATTAGCAAATAGAATATGATTAGTCTTTTGGAGTAATCATGTGAGGTTAGTTTACCAATAGAGAAAGGTTGGGTATATTAGCCATTACATGAGTGAGACAAAAAGGTTAGTCGAAACCAAATTGAGACCACTTTGCTTAAAAATTATCCTGTTGCAATTGAGAAATTTGGGTAAATATTGAGGTAAAGAATAGTTTGACCCTATGTGCTAAGTATCACGATATAAACCTATATGAGGAGGTGTCAAATACTACACAACTAAGCCTGAATTCTATAGATACTATACTCAACTACTATATTTCGGGCTTAGAATATTGTGTATTATATGTACCACATTTGGATTTATTGGTTTTTCTTGGATCTTCTTGATTAACTAGATCTATACATGAAGTTTGACTTGGTGTGCAAATGCATGTTGCAACATCTAGTTATTACTTGATGTTATAGACCTAGATAGAAAAGGGAATTCGTGTAAGGGAGTGACGAGTTCCAAAGACCAAGATGAAGACTTATATGAAGAATGAAGAAATTATAAGGAGTATCAACACAATTTGAAGGATGAATTAAGTTCAGATCATTTCTAGCCAGCTATAATAAGAAACATTAATGTAGGAAATGTATGGCGCAACAAGAAGTGATGAACTCAATGTTCAATCAAAGTAGGTGATGTTGTTAAGAAGTTAATAAAGTAGTGGTACCTAGTTCATGGAAGTATCATGAATAAGTACAAAAGAAGAAGAATTGGAACAAAATGGCATTCAAGCTCTGACAATTCAGAGAGAAAGCCAATAGTACGTCGAAAAACCATAAGGTAATACATATACCCTAGGATGGTTCATAGCTGGTATCTTGTCCACAGCTGGTATTTGGTTGCCCTAGTTAACCAGATTATGTTGATTGTTGCATAAAAAGAATAAAACTTGGCCTAATCTAGAGAATACATAAAGGAGTAGAAACATTAAAGCGACCGTCTTTCGAGACTCCTCGTGAAGTCAGGCCTATCAAAGCAAAAATGTCCATAATAGTAAGTAAGACAAATAATCGGGGAAGATCTATTTTGGAGATCCACAACTGTGTGGGTATACCATAAGTTCTTTCATGAGACCTTAAATAGCTATAGTATAGCTGGATAGGGACCAATATCCTAGTTATGAAGCCAATGGTTACTATAAGGCAGTTTGAAGACTATTAGTAAACCGTAAGGGGGAGAGTAAAACACTAGAAATGAAAGTATAATTATCCGACTTTCCGAATAAAGGTTGGAGAAAAAGTACTAACCTACAACAACATGAATCCTTATTTTCATCAGGTCAAAAGAATCCATCTTTATAACAGTACTCTTGGAAGTATGTCTAGATGAAAGATCGAAGTTTACCCCAAGATAGTAGGACTCAAACCTTAAGGCAATTAATAAGTGGAAGTTGAAGAAGTACTTAAGGTAATAATAAAAGATTATCTAAAGCCTGCTAAAGTAAAAGCTTAAAGGTGATAAAATAGATTAATCTTAATAAACTAATTATGGAGGAACAACTCTTAAGTGGCCCTTAAGAGTGAATAATCACATCCAATTAGACATGTGTAGAGAAACAAGAAATTCCAATGGGTATGTACTAAATATGTTCAAATCCAATCTTCAGAAGGACTACCTGCATGAACCATACAATAACAAATTCAAAGTTAGTCTTTTGACCATAGTATTGTTTAATAAAAATTAGAACCCTATTTTAGTGAGACTTCCTAGACCTTACATAATATAGTAAAGAAGATCGATGATCAAGTTAAGAAGTTGGATTAGGATACCTAATCAGGATATGTAACTAAAGAAGAGACCCCAATTAAGGAGTTCATAATAAGGACATTTCCCTAAGGGACAAAACTAAAAGGAACTTTAGAGTATCGGAGACAACAAGTTGAAGATTTTCATGAAGGATGAGAATTCAAGGAAGGGAATTGGAAATGGAATACTACAATTATTTCCATTTAAGGTTACCATGGAGTTGAGAAATGACGTAACCAATACAAGACAATTCCTCATCCCGAAACATGAGAGTTTACGAACTTCGGGGATGAAGTTTTTTTTAAGGGGGAGAGTCTGTAACATCCCAGCATTAGAGCTTAGAAATAAGCTGAACACAGATGTGTGCATTGCATTCATGCATAGAAAATCCGAATAATTTTTGCGCTTTTGAACATAACTTGTCAAAGTGATTGAAGCTTCTCTCAACTTGATGGAAATGGAGTAGATCATCAAGTTGACTGTGATAGGTTTCAATATGACCTTTGCTAAAAACATTATTTTGGGTAATGGTAATTTGATCTAAGGGTAGATCAAATATAATTAAACTAAACCAATACACATTGATTAATGATTATAATTTGATCCTTAAGTGATCATATGTAGTATTCATTACAATAAATCATGAATACCAAGTTTAGAATAAAAATCAAGGTACAAGAATTTAATAACTAAATCTTGACCTATCTTAATCTTATATATCTCTACCATAAGTATCATGGTAATACTTGACTTTAACTCTTTAATAAGATTGAGTAGGAAAGAAGCCAAGTTAAGATCATTCACCATATACCTTTCTTTCCATATCAATCCTTACCATTTCTAATGAATCTTATCTTAATATCTGTTGTTCATCAATGTTGAGTAATCAACTATTGATTCACTAATTCTTAACCTATCAATTCTTGATCTATCAACTCTTGTCTTTATCATAACATTCGCTGTAAATCCTTTAGAGAAGGAGGTAAGAAGAGGTAGGTGGTAATGCTAGATTTGGATATGACCTATAGGATGGGAGTGTTGAAAGAGAATAAGATCAATGTGATAATTGATGGAGTTAACTCACTCCTGAAATGATAGAAGAGTTATTTGGAATATATAATTATATGGTGGTAAAGAATATTACAAGGATGAATCCTGAAGAAAGTTACCAGGAGTAATCCTATTGGATCAAGTAGGTATAGTCAATGAATAATATCTCTTAGTCCAATAGAGATAAATAGAAGATAATTATAATACAACTGTAATGTTGTATGGATGAAATCCTTGATTATCCAACTGGTAACCTAGACCATAAAGGATCAAAGAATTATAATGATCATGCTTTAGTCACCAAAATTGAATGCTTATATCATGTATAAGTGACATTGGTGGATAGAACATGATTGAACCCTAGGATAGATATGTTATTCTAGGTTAGCGATGACAAGTCACCATGATATGATGTAAAGTTTGTATATAAGATACTAGAGTTAAGTAGATATCAGAAAGTATAATTAAGCTGAAGCTAGAGTAGCATGGAGTTATTGAAGTAGTGTTATTCTTCTTAAAGAATGGTAGGATTTTGAGGAAAGTAGTCTGATATATACCTCTACTGAGTAATATTAGTGGTGCATGATTAAGGAAGAGTATTAATGGAGTTAGAAGTAACCACTTAATGGGTTAGAGGTTATCATTAGTAGAGTAGTGGATACAATCAAGTGTTGATATAAGAAGATTATGAAAAACCTTAGTGTCAAGCTCATTGGATTTACAGATGGTTGTAGGAGGTGGAAATCATTGGTAAGAGTTTAATAAATAAAGCTCATCATGTTAACACATGATGATGGATGTAAAGAAGTAGTATATCTAGGAAGGAATTCCTTAATTAGAAGTCCATGATTGTGGATTATTGAAGATAGGAATTCTTGGTAAACACTAAACCCTCAATCTTTAACCAAACATATTATTCCTTTCATCTGATTGATCTATCATATTATTTCCACAAAGCTTTATAGGAATATTTTCCTATAGCAAATCATTCAAGCATATATTTGTCATTGCAAACATTAAAATCATAGGTACCTGGAAAACTATAATTATCAATTCTCTCTCATAATTCATTTTAGAGAATAAATTTCTATTTTAAAAAGGTAATATCATTTTTTATCACAAACATGAGATCAATATGTCTTCACCTATAGTGTTCATCCACATTCAGAAAATAATACACTTATTTTCAATCTCCTAAAAATCATGGAAAAAATTTATAATTCAAAACCCTAACTTCTATTTCAATCATGACTGTCAATATTTAAGTAAGGTCATAACCAAGCTTATTAAAACAGTATTCACCTATTAGTGAAATTAGGATAATAGAAGTTACCATATTAAGAACTTTAATAATTAAAACATCTTATATAATGATTGCTATATAATAATAAATATGGATATAATATTTACATATCTTTAACTATCTTAAACCATTCTAATTACATTCATTAAGAGGAAATAATAAAATCATTTTTATAGGATCATAAACAAATCCTAAAAACCAAAACCCTTATTTCTACTTATTCCATTGAATATAACAACTTCTTATATTGTTATGAATAAGAAAGTAGAAAAAGAGTAAATAAATAAAGTATATAATAATAATAATTCATACCAGAATCTTAAGTACAATTTCCTAAAGAGGAATTTCTAAAAAACTTAAAACAAATGCAAGATACAAATCTTGAAACAAAATAGAAAACAGAAAGGAAAAACAAACAAAAAAATAGCTTCTAGTCGTAGCCCATTTCTTCACTTGCTTATCTATCACCCACGGGCACCCCGCAGTAGCCCAGTTTCGGCCCAACAACGAGCCCAGCTCGTTACCACAGTGACTGACGGGTGGGACACCGATAAGGATTGCGGGTTGAGTTTGAATTTTTGCTAGGGGGTTTTCCGTAAAATGCTTGCCGTCGTCTTCCTCCCCAACGTCACAATCTGCTGCCTGGCGGCATCACCGCTGTCCGTCGTCGCGCCGTGATGACCGCCTCCGTTCAGATTCGTGCTGCCGCCGATCAACGTCTATAAAAACTTCATTTCCCCTAGACCCCAATTCCCCTTCTCCCTCTCAAAATTCCCCTTCTCCCTCTCAAAATTCCTCTCGGGCCGAAACCCTAGCTCGCCAGAGACATTTGTCGCCGTCGCTCTGAAGCTCCCTTTGCCCTATCGAGCTCACCGTTGGAACCGTCGTGCTGCCCTGGCTCATCTCGCGGAAGGAATCGACCACGCACGCCCTTAATCGAGCTCACGGTCTCGTCTTCCCGAAGCCCGACCACCGTCGATTCGCCGTCCTCAGGCCTTCCTCGTCCCCATCGACCATACTATCATGTTCCTGGTGAGCCACTGATTCCTCCAGTACCTCCCTCGCCCTTTCTCTGGCCTTACATCATCACCGTGTCGTGATTCGTTGTCGTCCGCCGCAGTAGGTCGTCGCCGGAGTAGCTCCGGTGACCATTTTCGGGCGGCGCTGCCACAATTAGCTTCGCCTCGCCCCACTGATTCTAACACCACTCTTTACAAACGCGCGAACACACTCAATCGATCGATTGATCTTCAACCTATGAGGATCATCTCGTGTGGTGTCATATGGCATATGAGGTGTACTCGACCCCACTAGTCTCTGCCTATGACTTCAACCTATGACTTGGTCTCTGCCCATGTGGCATATGAGGTGTACTCGACCCCACTAGTCAGTGACTAGGGCTAGATGGGTGTGCGGTATAAAAAGTTCAGTGTCTATTTAACAAATTGATAAAACAATATTAATTCAAATATAAACATTCTAGAAATTAAAATAAAGTAAATAAATCTTGTAAATTTAGTATATTTTGTTTTATAATTCAGAAAAATATATTTAATATATGACATTTTTTGGAAAAATAAAATCTATAGCATTAAAATCTATAGAAATTGAAATAAAGTAATAAAATCTATAGCATTAAAAATAAAATCTATAGCATTAAAATCCAATTTTGAGATAATTAAATTTTAAAACACTTAAATAACTTGAATTTAAACCTATTTCCTTAGTATATAATTCGTATGAAGGTAAATAAAAATTTCTAATAGTTCTAAAATTAGCCAATTGAGTCTAATAAATAGTATTAGTCTTAAATATTGATAATATGAAGTTAAAGTGGTTCAACACATTTTAAAGACAATCTTATTGAGTTATCATTTAACCACAAGTTTATAAACATACCAAAACACTATGATGAATCCATAAGTAGTAAATAATATTGTTTACTTATTCACAAACCATAACCACACCCTTATAAGGAAATAAATCCTTTTATACATTTATAAGGTGTTAGGGGTTACCCCTTGGGGTGGCCCGATCTTTCACGAATTCCGTGGGAATCGAGGGGAAAGCGGTGGAAGGGAAAAGGGGGAAGGAATCCACGAACACACACGTGAAGAACTCGATGAACACGCACACACGAAAACATGATACAAGCCGATAGCTCACGCTGGTGGCAACCGGTCCAACACAATCCCTAGGATCGGCGTTGGGCAAGACACTTTCCCACGGCCAACAACGGGGGTGAGAGGCTTGATGAGATCTTGACTACTTGGGAAAGAGACACCGAGATCCCAAGGACTTGTATAACTTGAACGCACTAGGCAAAATCCAAGAGGTTTGTGGATAATTTGGTGCTCCTTGTCAAGGAGCATGAGACAAATAGTTGATACATCCTCGAAGGGGTGTCTTCACTACAATTATCCAAGTCTAGGGTTTACAATAGAGGGTGGGGGCTATATATAGGTCATCCACATAAAAAGGGGTAGTTTAGGAACGAAATGGAAAAAAATAGAGAGGGGTGCAGGGCACTGGGCCGAGCTGACGCGAACAGGTTCAGGCATGTCCGGTAGTACCGGGCTCGCGACCGGTAGTACCGCTCAGGGTCCAGTAGTACCGCTTGCAGTCTTGGGGCTTCAGTTGGTGTCGTCAGTAGTGAGCGGTAGTAGAGGGCGGTAGTACCGCTGACCGGTAGTACCGGTTCCAGCTCCGGTTGTACCACTGGCATCTGGGGCTTGGATGGGTTCCTCCTGGAGCGTCCGGTAGCAGGGTCCGGTAGTACCGCTTGCCTGATCCGGTAGTACCGTGGGCGTCTGAGTGCGGTTGGTCCCATTCGCTGTGGTTTCTACGTTACATGGGTCCTTCTCTTCGTACCTGATGGTGCACAGGGTATGCGTATGAAGTAGCAAGCCATCGAGGGGTGTATCGAAATCACACAAGGAAAGGAGCGAGTTAACCTTAGCTTGTAGAAGTTTGGCTCGGGCGCGACTCATGGGTCCACTTGGGGAGCTCGTAGGAGTAGATGTAGTAGCTTTCGTAGGACTGGCTGCCTCAGCTCCCCCCCCCTTGGGAAAGAGTCGTCCTCGACTCTTCAACCTTCTCAACATCATCATCTCCATGGAAGGGTGAAAGGTCCTTAACATTGAACGTTGGGCTCACAAGGTACTTCGATGTTGGGATATCGATGATGTAGGTGTTGTTGTTTATCCTCTTGAGTACTTTGAATGGTCCGTCACCTCTTGTCTTGAGTTTGGAGTCGCGGTCCTTGGGGAAGCGGTCTTTACTCAAGTGTATCCACACAAGGTCGCCTTCTTCGAAGATCATCTCTTTCTTGTTCTTGTTTAGCCTTGATTCTTGGCGAAGGACGTGTTGCTCGATCGTAGCTCTTGTGTCTTCATGTAGCAGTTTCATTGCTTGGGCACGCTTGTCAACGTCCATGTTGGTGCGGTCGTGTAGTGGAAGAGGTAATATGTCGAGCGCGGTGAGAGGCTCGAATCCATAGACGATCATGAACGGGCTCATCATGGTGGTGGAGTGCTTTGCGCGATTGTAGACAAACTCGACGTGTGGAATGCATTCCTCCCAATCTTTAAGATTCTTCTTTATCAACACATGTAGAAGTGTGCCAAGGATTCGATTGATGACCTCTGTTTGTCCATCGGTTTGGGGATGCGAGGCGGACGAGAATAGGAGCTTGATGCCGAGCTTGGCCATGAGTATCTTACAAAAGTAGCTCATGAATTTGACGTCGCGGTCGGAGACGATTGTTCTTGGTACACCGTGTAGCCAAATTATTTCACTGAAAAACAAATTTTATACATGTGAAGCATCATCGGTCTTATGGCATGGAATGAAGTGTGCCCTTTTGGAAAAGCGATCCACTACCACAAATATAGAATCATGTCCATGTTTAGATCTAGGCAATCCTAACACAAAGTCCATGCTAATGTCCGACCAAGGTACATGTGGAATAGGCAATGGCATATAAAGACCAAAGGGATTAGACTTGGACTTAGCTTGGACACAAGTAGTGCATCGTTGGACATGGCGCTCCACGTCGCGCTTCATCTTGGGCCAATAGTAGTGAGTGGAGAGCATGTCGTATGTCTTGTCACGGCCAAAGTGACCCATAAATCCTCCACCATGGTACTCTTGAAGAAGAAAAATTTGGAGGGACGACTTCGGAATGCAAAGCTTGTTTTGTTTGAAAAGAAAACCCTTATGCAAATAGAAATCATCAACCCCTTTGTCTATTGAACACTTTGCAAAAATTGATCCAAAGAATGGGTCGGACGGGTACAAAGATTTGATGTCATCAAGACCCAAGACATTTACTTCAAGGCGGGTAAGAAGGTTTGTGTTTTTGCGAGAAAAGGCGTCCGCTACTACATTTTCTTTGCCCTTCTTGTACTTGACAATGTAAGGAAAGGATTCCATGAACTCAACCCATTTGGCATGGCTTTTACTCAAATCGGCTTGGCCCTTAAGATATTTTAACGACTCATGGTCGGAATGGATGATAAATTCTTTGGGCCAAAGGTAGTGTTGCCACACTTGAAGGACACGAACCAAGGAAAAAATCTCTTTGTCATAAATTGGATAGTTAAGGCGTGCGCCATCAAGTTTCTCACTATGGTATGCTATAGGACGCCCATTTTTCATAAGGACGCCTCCAATGCCAATACCACTAGCGTCACACTCGATCTCAAAAGTTTTTGTGAAATCCGGTAAAGCGAGGAGTGGTGCTTCGGTGAGCCTATTTTTGAGCTCATCAAACGCGTTTTGTTGTGCTTTGCCGCAAACAAAAGTGAAATTTTTCTTAGTCAACTCGTTGAGAGGGCAAGCAATGGTAGAAAAGTCTTTCACAAAGCGACGGTAGAAGCCGGCCAACCCATGAAAACTATGAAGTTCACTAACATTGGTAGGGATGGGCCAATCTCTTATGTCCTTAACTTTAGAGACATCAACTTCAATGCCATTAGAAGACACAACAAAACCAAGGAAAATCAGTTTGTCTTTTGCAAAAGTGCACTTTGGGAGATTAGCATAAAGCTTTTCATGACGAAGGATTTGAGGGATCTCCTTAACATGAGTATCATGCTCCTCTAGTGACTTGCTATAGACAAGGATGTCATCAAAGTAAACAATGACACTCTTCCCAATGAGAGATCTCAAAATATGGTTCATGAGGAACATGAAGGTAGATGGAGCATTTGATAAGCCAAACGGCATAACCAACCATTCATAGAGACCAAGTTTGGTCTTGAAGGCGGTTTTCCACTCAACACTTCGGCCATGAAAATTTGATGGTAACCACTACAAAGATCAATTTTTGAAAATATAGTGGCTCCACCCAACTCATCAAGCATGTCATCAAGACGCGGTATAGGATGTCGATAACGCACCGTAATAGCGTTGATTGGATGGTAGTCCATGCATAACCACAACGTATCATCCATTTTTGGATCAAACCTTTGGACACGAGTTGGTCGATTTGTCGTTCTATCTCCTTCGTCTCTTCCGGGTTCGTGAGATACGCGGCGCGGTTTGGGAGTGGAGAGCCGGGTATGAGGTCGATGCGGTGCTCGATTCCGCGAAGGGGAGGTAGTCCATGAGGAAGCTCTTCGGGGAATACATCTTGGAATTCCTGCAAAATAGCCATCAAACAAGGAGGAACATTTGTCAAGTCATTAGTTCCATGCGCTAGTCCCTTGCATACAAGGACATAGTGCAAGATGGATGGGTTGTTCTGCACTTCTCTCATCTCACTTTTGGTGGCAAGAAGAACACTCTTTGTTTTTCCACTCGAGTTTGGGTTGTGGCTCTCACTCACTATAGTGTGGTTCTCTCGCTCACTGCTCTTCTCACAAGGTGGTTTTGTGCTTTGCGCCCTCGCTAAAGCCTTTGCATTGTCCGCAATTATTTGGCTAGGAGTCATTGGTTGCAAAACACAAGTCTCTTCAAGCCATTTGAAGGTATAAGTGTTTGTTTGACCATCATGCAAAGTACGCTTGTCATATTGCCACGGCCTTCCTAGCAACATATGGAAAACCGTCATGGGGACCACATCACATTCCACCGTGTCTTTGTATGGTCCAATTGAGAATGTTACCGAGACGGTGTGCTTGATCTTGACGGACCCTTGGTCACTTAGCCATTGTATATGGTAGGGATGCTTGTGCGGATGGAGGGTGAGGTTGAGTTTCTCACACAATTCCGTGCTTGCAAGATTGTGGCAACTCCCTCCATCTATGACAACTTTTATGGACTTCCCATTGATACTGGCACGAGTTTGGAAGATGTTTGACCTTTGGTCTTCATTCTCATTGACTTGAGTAGTTAAGACCCTTGTGACCACAAGCGATGGACTTGCGTCATGCTCACAAACAAGTAGGTCTTGGTCATCTTCCAAATGTTGCCTAGCCAATGCTTCCTTGACCCTTGCATCAAACTCATCTTCACTCAAGTATTCTTCATCGCGATTGTCGTGGATGAACAAAACATTCTTGTTTCCACATGTGGCCGACTTGTGTCCTTTGCCTCCACACTTGTAGCATTCACCATTGAATGGTTCTAATCCTTTGTGTATTTGCCACTTGGAGGCGGTTTTCCTTGAGGAAGTGTTGGCTTGAAGGGAAGCTTGGTGGTACTTGATGAGCTTCCACTTGGTGTTGTTGGAGTAGTGGTTGGTGCTTGCTTGTAGGTGAAGTACGTCTTTGGCTTGTTGTACTTGATGTCCTCTTGCACTTGACGTTCGGCTTTTGATGCTATGTGTACAAGATCAACCATGCTGTTGTACTTTTGGAACTCGGTGATGCGCTTGATTGGATGGTTCAAGCCATTGAGGAAACGTGCCATTGTTTGTTCATCACGCTCTTCAATGTTAGCATGGATCATGTTGAGCTCCATTTGCTTGAAGTACTCTTCGATGGTCTTTGTCCCTTGACTAAGCGTTTGAAGCTTGTTGAATAGGTCATGCGTGTAGTGCGAAGGAACAAATCGGGATCTCATATGAGCCTTCATATCTTGCCAAGTTGAGATTGGAGGATCCTCTTTTGCTTCATGAGCGAGTTGGACTTGTTCCCACCAAAGGTTGGCATACTCATCAAACTCGAGGGATGCCATGGCCATCATCTTCTCATTGCTATATTTGTGCATGCGGAAGATCTTGTCAACCTTGAGTTCCCACGAGAGATATTCTTCGGGTTCATTGGAACAGGTGAACATGGGCATGGTGAATTTGAGCTTGCCTACAGTTTCTTCTTCATTTCGGTTCCGGTGGCGGAGGTTTCCATGATTTTGGCGGCCATCTTCATCATCCGAGCTCTCATGTCTTGCTTGGTGATGGTTGCGTTGCCCTTGCAGTTGTTGAGGTGCCGCGTTTGGTGGTGGGACTTGATTTTGACGACAAGCTTGGGGAGCTTGCTCATGTTGTTGGCACGGTTGAGGACGAGGAGGAGGTTGTTGGTCCTCACGACGAGCTTGGGAGGCTTGCTCTTGCTCTTGTCGTGGTTGATGCCGATGAGCATTGTCTTGCGCCATGTGGCGAGGAGGACGACGAACCGAATGCGCAATGGGCTGATTCCTATCTTCTTGATGTGGAGGAGGCTCATCATGATGATCATGTTGTTGACGTTGACCTTCATGTCGATGATGACGCCTTGGTGGATCTTCGAGTGCTTCACGTCGACGGCGATCTTGTTCGTCCACTTCGGATGCTTCACTTGTTGTTGAAGGAACATGTCGTCGGCGATGGGCTTGGTGGTCCACGTGAGGCAGCTCTTGTTGAATCACTAGTAACCTTGGTTGTGGACGGTTCGCATCACGTCTTGGAGGTCTTGCGGAGAGGTCACCATCATAGCTTGACGTCGCGGCGTGTCGCAGAGACGGTACCCCTTGAGAAGAGATCACGGAATGAAGGACTGGTCCATCCCGGTGCCTTGAAGCGTGACGGCGAGGTGCGCTTGATTCACTTGAGGAGTGCCATGACGAGATTGAGTCGCGCGATCGTGGCCTTGCTAGCCCATCAATGAGGCGTTGAAGCTTCTCATCCGCTGCGGCGAGGGAGCGACCAAGAGCTTCATTTTGATGGCCAAGGTTGTGTTGCATGGCATGCATTTGTCCTCGGACTTCTTCGAAGCGGTTGTCGATGTTCTTGAATTCCACTCGGGCTTCGCTAAATTGTTCGTCGTGGCGCCGCTCAAGGGCTTCACAACGGTAGTTGAATTCTCCTCGGACCTTCCAATGATCCCATCTTGTTATGTATTGTGTGTCGTCCTCTTGAGGTGGTGGTGGTTGGGACGAATCGCCATTCCTGTCTATGATGCAAAGCCGACAAGGGTTGTATATGGAGAAGAAGAACACGGGGAGTTAGCCTTTTACCTCACCTTGTAGACTGTATCAAACCAATTGCCACACAAGAGAGCTAATATCTTGCAAAGTGAAATCGCAAAGAAAATCACACACCAATAAGCTACACTCTCAAAAGCTTTTGGTGGAAGGTTAGGATTGTGGAAAACCAAACGAAATGATCCAAGCAAAAGGTTATTGTTCTAAGTGGTAAAGAACCAAAGATCAAAAGAAAAAAGGATACGATCTATAAAAACATGGGAGAACACACACGTGGAGATTAAAGGGGTTAGCACGACTATGAAAATGAGCACAAAAGGTCCTAACGAAGACTACGCTCGGTTGTCGTGCCAACTCAAGGAGAGACCACAACTCGTTTGACAAAAGAGGATAAGAAACGGATTTCTGCACTTGCCTTGGCGCGTTTTTTCCTCTCTCTTTTTGCTTACAAGCTTGATACTCTCTTTATATTGGGAGACTATGTATCTTTTTATTTTTTTTGATTCTTTTTCTCCCTTTCTATACTACTATGTTAACTTTTGTATTTGCCCTCACAATCTCACTTTCCAAAGGCAAGTGCGCAATGCTTAGACAAACACAAAATGAGTTGCTCTCATAGGATAGATACACACAAAGGAATATATGGGGCTGTCAAAGTGGCGCAAGTTATACCTTTGGTATTGTTGAGGACTTGCAACCGTTGTTGTGGATGCTGTTCGAGTGTCGCGGTGTCGTTGAGCGCGTGGTGACTTTGTTGCGGAAGCTTTTGTTAGTATGGAGAAAAACACGCGAAACACGAACAAGCGAAAGAGGTCAGTCAGAAAACGAAGTTGACGTGTCAAAGAGGAGCTAGAAAACTGTCAGTAGCGAGCGGTAGTACTGCCGGGTACAACCGGTAGTACCGGTGATTTGCGGTTGTACCGCTCGTACGACCGGTAGTACCGCCTGGCACAGAACTGGCACACGATCAACCTGAAAAAATCCTCAAATTCGTTGTAATCTGATCGAAAGGCTGGGCTAGGAACATAAGAAGGCTGTAGATCGACTCCAAAAGCAGCAGTTCTATGGTCCAAAACCACGAAAAACTCACCAAATCCAAAGATCGATCCGAATGGAATTTGGGTGTATTTTGGGGAATTTTCGATTTTATGATGGATAGAAGAAAAAATTGAGGGGAAATTCGTGATCAACCTTGCTGTTGATACCAATATGTTAGGGGTGACCCCTTGGGGTGGCCTGATCTTTCACGAATTTCGTGGGAATCGAGGGGAAAGCGGTGGAAGGAAAAAAGGGAAGGAATCCACGAACACACATACGAAGAACTCGATGAACACGCACACACGAAAACACGATACAAGCCGATAGCTCATGCCGGTGGCAACCGGTCCAACACAATCCCTAGGATCGGCATTGGGCAAGACAATCTCCCACGGCCAACAACGGGGGTGAGAGGCTTGATGAGATCTTGACTACTTGGGAACGGGACACCAAGATGGCAAGGACTTGTACAACTTGAACTCACTAGGCAAAATCCAAGAGGTTTGTGGATAATTTGGTGCTCCTTGTCAAGGAACATGAGACAAATAGTTGATAGATCCTCAAAGGGGTGTCTTCAACTACAATTATCCAAGTATATGGTTTACATTAGAGGTTGGGGGGTATATATAGGCCAGCCACATAAAAAGGGGTAGTTTAGGAACGAAATGGAAAAATATAGAGAGGGGTGCAGGGCGCTGGGCCGAGCTGACGCGAACAGGTTCAGGCACGTCCGGTAGTACCGGGCTCGCGACCGGTAGTACCGGTCTCAACCGGTAGTACCGCTCAGGGTCCGGTAGTACCGCTTGCAGTCCTGGGGCTTCAGTTGGCGTCGTAAGTAGTGAGCGGTAGTAGAGGGCGGTAGTACCGCTAGCCGGTAATACCGGTTCCAGCTCCGGTAGTACCGCTGGCGTCTAGGGCTTGGATGGGTTCCTCCTGGAGCATCCGGTAGCAGGGTCCGGTAGTACCTCGTGCTCCGGTAGTACCGGTCGCCTGATCCGGTAGTACCGCGGGCGTCTGAGTGCGGTTGGTCCCTTTCGCTGTGGTTTCTCCATTCCATGGGTGTCAACACCGGGATTTTTAATCCCAGATGCCTGTTATGACATACATCGCAATCCTAGGATTACCATTTTTGTGAGACATAACAGATTTGGATACCACAGTACATCATCCATTACAAACCATACATAAGGTCTTACACAAATAAGGATCTCATGATCCAGTTCTTAATACAATTCAAGCAGCGGAAATACGTAATAATAATGGTAGCGTAGGCGAAGCTCCATCTTCGGGGTCACATGCAATGCTGACGATGGGAGATGATCCTAGTTGTCGTAACCTTCCTGGGTCCTTCGTCATGGTACTCCTCTTCATATTCTGGCCACGGGAATAGACAGGGACAAAGCCATGAGTACTCTTTAAGTATTCGCAAACTAGTACTAACAAGTGAAGGGGGTTTTTGTAGTAGGACACTAAGCTCTAGGGTTGTTTTTCCAAAAAGCCAGATTTCCTTCTACTAAGTTCAGAAGCAAGAAAAGATAGGTGAAATTTTATAACACCTAAGTGGGAACTTGAATATCATATCACAACTCTGTTGTGGTCAAGTCAAAATCTCAACTCATTTCACAAGTCATTTTGAAAACATCTGACGGGGGAACAGTATGGCCACTCCAACTGTCCATAACCGCGGACGCGGCTATTCGAATAGTTTGACACTCTGCAGAGATTGTACACTTTCACCACAACATTCGATACATCCGTAAGGAACAAATCCTAAATTCACCATACTCAGTATGCGGATAATGAATCCTAACCTTTCGATTACACGCCCTAGTATAGGCACCTCTCCTGTGAGTTTGGCCTCCCAACCATGACCAACTGTCATCTTGGGTACTGCACAGGTGGACAATCTTCACAAGGTAGCCTCAGCTCAGACCTTGGCCGTGAGGGAAACCATACTAAGGTATATAAGTTTCTAGTCAAGCCCTACCCAAATTTCGGGTATTGTGGATGTACGGTAAAATTCGAATGGTATCGCATCAAGACAACCATCAGTTTTATAAAGGGCTAAGGCTCATGCCTTAACATTTTCATCTTCAAAATCATCTGGTGTTCGGAAACACATGTCAAAACATCTTAGTAGAATTACTCATCATTCTAAGGTTTTCATAACCATTTTCCACCAAGTATTCCCATCTAAAGTTGATCAAGTTTTATGCTTAGCAATAGCATCTACAAGTGGGGGGTGAGTACTAATGAGAGGTGGTAAACAAGTGTAGTTTAACTAGGTTCAATCTCATGCATTAGGATGACATCAAGATTATCTAGCTTAGGCCAAATTTAATGCTCTTTATGCAACCTTCAATTATCTTCCTATAATCTACAAGTCACTTAATTAAACTCTAAGAAAGAGCTTTGATAAAGAAATAAAGTATAAATTTTGCAAGTAAAACTAGGAGGGGTATCAAGTGGGTATGATCACATATGCTTAAGGCATCTAGTGGTCATAGTAACAAGCAAGTATTAGCTTGCATCAGTATCAGTATATGCTTGCTAAAGTAGAGTATCTTGCAAGTGCTAGCTTGCTCAAACAACTAGTAGTATTAGGCTTGCTAAAGTAGAGTATCTTGCAAGTGTTAGCTTGCTCAAACAACTAGTATTATTAGGCTTGCCTTGTGCAGAGCAGTGGTTGAAGTTCTCCTCGGCTTCTTCTTCGTAGTATCCTCCTTCCTTCTCGTATCCTTGGTCGGTACTAGCGTCTATGCATAAATAAGAGGTACACAATCACCAAACAATACTTAACAACTTTCAATCATCACACAAAAGGGTTCTATAGATGATCTAGCATCATCACTAACATTCAAGATTAAAGCACTTGCATTATTTATTTATTTTTAGAAAAGTAATTTCTACTCATTGAAAAACTACTCAAGATTTAATATTCTCCAAACCAAACATGGGATCATGTTGACACATGTCATCACCACATATTTTAGTACATGGGAATGTGATTTAAAGTGGTGTCACAATTTAATAAGGTTTAACCTTTTTATTTTAAATAATTAAAGTGGCTAGAAATGCCTATGTGGCCTTCTTTTATTACTTGAACATTATTTCTGTAAGTACACCCATATGTTTTTATATATTCTGAAAGGTATGATCAAATGTGATTTTTGAGAGTTGGAATCAACTCAAAAGCTATTATGGTTGAATTTTGAAAAATGTTTGAATGCTGAAAAGCTTCTGACTTGCTATTTTTACCAAGGTTGATCTATAGATCCAAATCATTTAAATCCAACGTGCTTGGATTAAGCATTTCAATACATTTTTAACAAAATTAGTTTCATTCAATTTGGTTCACTGAATCGAGCTGGGTTGATTTTTGAAACTATGTACAGAACTGAGTTTGAATATAAATAGAAAAAGCTAAATTCAAACGAGTGGGCTGCGCGGGAAAGGTTATTGGGCCGGCCCGGTGTCACTCCACAGCGCGGGGCACAACTGACATGGGGGTTCCACCAGTTAGTGGCTCATAACACGCGAAGCGGTACGAGGAGATCTCGGCCGCACGATCTAAGTCTAATCGAACGGCTACGGCTCATCGTCCATGTCGGGCAGCGCCGGCGAGACAGAACCCTCACGCGGAAGGTGGCGGTTGTGGGAGGCTCACCGGGGCTCAGGAAAGGGTCGGCGATGGGGTCAAACGACGAAGTTGACGACAGCGATTCTCCTGGCACCGGCAGCTCCTCCTGGGGTGGCTCCAATCGATGGCTTCCTTCTTCTCCAACAGCGGCGGGCTCCGGTGAAATTCGGGCGATGCGCTGATCGCCTTGCTCCGGGAGTGAGGTGGGGTGGTTCTGGGTGAGAGGGGAGTGGAATGGTGTGAAGAAATCGAGCGGGGGATGCCTCTATTTATAGTTGCAAGAGGGGACCGACGGGCGCGGGCTGAGCTCGTCATGGTCGACGGCACAAAGGGCTATCAGCGTGGGCGACGGTAGGGGCGGTGCTGTGCTCCCTGGCGAAGCTCAACGGCGTGGTGGCGAGGCGTGGGGCGGTGCTGATCAGTCGGAACGCTTCGGCGCTCTGAGCGTGTCCGACGGAGGTTTTGATGGCGCACATTGTGCGTGGTGCGCGCGGCGGCGAACGGGCATGTCTGCGGGGTTGCTGGGGTGGTGGTGATCACGCGTGCACACGGCAAAGGCGGCGCGCGGTATGTGGGCGTGTGTCGAGGGTGGCGCACGGGCGCGCTCTCGGCATGCTCGCAGAGAGGCTTGGCATGGCTTGGGTGTGTGGTCCAGTAGCTGGCATTGCTCGAGGCTGGGATAGGGAGTGGCGGTGGGCTGCTGGCTAGCTTGCAGACAAGATTGGCGAGGCTAGTGTTGCTCGTAGCTTGTTGTCAACCATGGGGTGGCAATGGTGCTCTCGGCCTGCTCACCATTGATGACAATGGCCAGCTTACAGTGGTGCTAGAGATTAGTTAAGGTTTCTAGATGATCTACTAAGGCTAGTTGTAACCAGAGAGGGAACAAGTTAGGCCTAAAACACTGCTCAACATAGTGTTTTTGATTTTGTTGATTTGAATCTGCAACCTGTTTGATGAAATGGCCGCATGAACTTAAATTTTGAATTTTGAAAAGATTTTTGGTGGGTGTGATAGGCATGTGTTGAGGGTTCTTTCGATGCTTGGGTTTTGAAAATTGAGCTTGTGTGAGTGGTTTTTGAAATAGTGGGATCTTCCCATATGAAATAGATTCAATTTTAAACTGTCATTTAAACTAAGCATTTAAATGTTTTTGGATGATCACAAAGTGGGCCTTGGTACCTTGTTATGATTACTATCCAGGGGTGCAAAGATCCATACATTTTTCTGTTAAGTTCTGAAAGTTAGGGATAGCCAAAGTAGGCATGGGAGTTAAATTGGCCAAAGTGACCATTCACTTAATTTGTTTGTTTTGACTTGTTTGTCTTTGTGAAAAGTTTGGGGATTGTTTAGATGATGTTTATTTCACCTAAGAATCATTTTACAAGCAAAGAAACAAAGAACCATGGCAAATCAAAAGAATCCAAATTCTAATACATACACATATGAATGCTTTCATATTTTTAATTGGAAAAGTTTTTGTTAACCCTAAATTTGATGATTAGAGTTTGGTGATCCAATTTTAATATTTTTGGGATGTTAAAAATCTTCCCCCCTTAAACAAAATCTCGTCCTGAGATTTGAAAAGGGACGAAAAAGATTACCAAGGATTTGAAGAGATCGGGAAACTCCGTCCTGATGTGATCTTCGCGCTCCCAGGTAGCTTCCTCTTCTATGTGGTTGCTCCACTGAATCTTGAGAAACTTGATGCTCCGGGTTCTGGTAATTCTGAAAGCTTCTTCCAAAATACGGATGGGTACTTCGGGATGGTTCAGGTCATCGTTGATTTCTATGGTCCGGAGATCGATATTCTTGAACACTTCAGTCTTCTCTGGAACTTCGAGGCACTTGCAAAGTAATGAGATATGGAACACATTGTGCATGGCTGGCATCTCTTCGGGTAGTTCCAATTGATACGACACTTCTCCTCGATGGTTTAGAATCTGGAAGGGGCCGATATATCTGGGGGCTAACTTTCCTTTCGGCTGGAAACGTTGCATTCCCTTCAATGGCGACACTTTCAGATAAACAAAATCTCCTATGTTGAAGGCGAGGTCTCGACGTCTCTTGTCGGTGTAACTCTTTTGTCTGGACTGGGCGGTCTTGAGGTGCTCACGAATCTTGTGAACCTTCTCTTCCGCTTCTCGTAGGATGTCGGGTCCGAATATCTGACTCTCTCCTACTTCCGACCAGTTCAAAGGGGTGCGACACTTCCTTCCATACATGAATTCAAATGGGGCCATTTGCAAACTAGCTTGATAACTGTTGTTGTATGAAAATTCTGCGAACGGCAGATAGTCTTCCCACTTAGATCCATATTATAACACACATGCTCTCAGCATATCTTCGAGTATTTGATTTACTCGCTCCGTTTGTCCGTCGGTCTGAGGGTGATACACGGTTCTGAAATCTAGTCGGGTTCCTAAACCTTCTTGGACTTTCTTCCAGAACCTCGAGGTAAAATGAGTTCCTCGATCCGATACGATGTTCTTGGGGACTCCATGCAAACTGACGATTCTAGCGATGTATAAATCCACTAGCTTCGAACTCTGATATGTGGTCTTGACGGGTAAGAAATGGGCGACTTTGGACAATCTGTCCACTATGACCCAGATAGAGTCATTTCCCCTACTAGAAATATGCAATCCGGTGATAAAGTACATTCCAACGGAATCCCATTTCCATTCCGGAATCTGCAAGGGTTGCAACAATCCAGCGGGTCTTTGATGTCCCGCCTTGACTCCCTGACATATATCACACCTGGCGATATAGCTTCCGATTTCTCTCTTCATCTTATGCCACCAAAATTGCTCACATCTTCATTCCTCCGGGGTGGATAAAATAAAGGGTATCATGACCTTCCTTCAAAATAACTTCTTTTAACTCAGAATCTGCTGGTACACAAAGGCGTCCTTGGTACCACAGAACTCCTTCGTCTTCGGTAAATCCGGGTACTTTACCTGTACCGATATGACGCTTGATTCCGTCGATACTAGCATTTCCTTTCTACGCCTATTTGATCTGGCTGATCAAAGTGGGTTGAAGTTCTATGCTAGCCAAAAATCCTTCACTCACTAATTCCATTCGGAAATCTTCCATCTCTTTGTGCAAGCTTGGTTGCTCCTTCAAAATCATGGAGTTCAAGCGGCACGGCAATCTGCTAAGGGCATCTGCTACCACGTTGGCTTTACCGGGGTGGTAGTGAATGTCCAGATCGTAATCCTTGATTAGCTCAATCCATCTTCTCTGTCTCATATTCAGCTCCTCCTGAGTGAATATATACTTCAGGCTTTTGTGATCTGAATAAATCTCACAACGGTTTCCCATCAGGTAATGCCTCCATGTCTTCAGGGCTAGAACTATGGATACGAGCTCGAGGTCATGGGTTGGGTAATTTTTCTCATGTTGTTTCAGTTGTCGGGATAGATAAGATATAACTTTGCCTTCTTGCATTAGCACACATCCGACACCGATCTTGGATGCATAACAATACACATCAAAGGGCTTCGTGATATCTGGCATGACTAAGATTGGGGCTGAAATCAATCTCCTCTTGAGTTCTTGAAAACTCGCTTCACATTTGTCTGTCCATTCAAACTTCTTGTCCTTCTTCAGCAATTGGGTCATGGGTCTGGCGATACTCAAGAATCCTTCTACGAACTTGCGGTAATATCCCTCCAATCCGAGAAATAAACGAACTTGGGTCTGAGTGGTTGGGGCTTTCCAATCTTCGACATCTTTCACTTTTGCAGGGTCAACGGCAATTCCTCCAGCTGATACAATGTGGCCGAGGAATCCTACTTCCTGTAACCAGAATTCACATTTGCTAACCTTGCCATACAACTGATGCTCTCTAAGGGTTCCAAGAATGGTCCTTAGGTGTAGCTCATGTTCTTCTTCTGATTTGGAATAAATTAGAATGTCATCGATGAAAACAACGACAAACTTATCCAGGAAGTCCATAAAAATCTTATTCATGAGATTCATGAAATAAGCGGGGGCATTGGTTAATCCAAAAGACATGACAGTATACTCGTATAATCCATATCTGGTGGTAAAGGCAGTCTTTGGAATATCCTCTGCACGAATCTTGAGTTGATGATAGCCTATTCTAAGATCAACCTTAGAAAACACTTTGGCACCGGTCAACTGATCAAACAAATCTTCTATCTTGGGAAATGGGTATTTTTTCTTGATAGTGACATCATTCAACTTCCAATAATCCGTACACAAATGGTTACCTCCATCCTTCTTGTCCACGAATAAGACGGGTGATCTCCATGGTGACGCACTTGGTTGAATCAATCCAATTTCTAGCATGGCATCCAGTTGCTTCTTCAGTTCTGCTAGTTCAGACAGGTTCATCTGGGGTCTGTTGGTTCTCGGGGCAAATCCTGGAGATGGGATAGGGCGATACTTTGGGGTCTGATGGGTTCCTGGCTGATGCATCATGCGACGCTTGCGGTTCTCATTGGTTTGGTTGATCTTTCCTTCCATCTAGATGGCAGAGTCGACAAGGGCTCCAATATCAGCAAAGGGGTTATTGACCAACATAGTCTGCATCTCATCATGCAGATCATTCAAGAATCTCTCTTTCTTCTTGGCTTCGGTGTCGATCTCATCCGGGGCATACCTAGATAATGACAATAATTTGTCACGGTATTCCACTACGGTCATCCTTCCTTGCTTCAGTTCTCTGAACTCATCTCTCATCCTCTTGATCAAACCCGGTGGAACATGGGTTCTGCTGAACTTGACCTTGAATTCCTCCCAAGTCATCATCTGTCCTCCGGTCATTGCACGAACGCTGTTCCACCATGCTCTTGCATCTCCGGCTAGATAGTGGGTAGCGAATAGAACTTTCTTGTTAGCTTCAACTCCGGCCACTTCCAGGTTATTCTCCATGGTTTGCAGCCAATCTTTGGCATCTAGGGGCTATTCCGACTTAGTGAAAACAGGTGGGTTGGTGTTCTGGAAATTCTTGAGCTTAGATCCATGGTTGTCCTGATTTCCGTGGCCTTGATTGTTGTGGGATAGCTGGGCTATCTGCTGAAGGGTGGATAGGTTGGCTTGATGTTCAGATCTTTCAGATTCGCGGTCAGAAACCAACATTTGCAGGATCTGAAACATCAGGTCCGGGGATGAACCACTTCCTCCATGTGGCATCTGAAGATTGAGATAGATCATGATAAAAGAGGGAAATTTCTAAGGTTCAGGGACTTTGGAAAGTTTTTAAAGTTTGACTCAAATTTTCTAGAAACTTGCTTTTCATTCATTCATTCATAGCACACGATACAAACACACACCACAAAACAAGAAAACAGATGGTTTTAAGAACCATTCTGGAAACTACGATACAGTGGGACCGAATACAACTCACTACGCTAGTGCTCAAGTGCTACTACTCCTTGGAGTCTATGTAGTCATCATCCTCATCGTCATCGATGAAGGCGAAATCATCCTCATCGGTGAAGAAGTCCATAGCCTGATCCTCCAGAAAATCATCATCATCGCTGAGATAGGAGTAGGGGTCTCCACGAAGATCTTCTCCGGCATTCTCTCTTTCCTCCTGGATGGTCTCCTCCAAATCCGAGATACTGTGGCGAAGACGGGCAATTATGCGCTCCTTCTTGTCAAGCTAACGGCGGCGAGACTTGTGATCCTTTGCTAGCATGGCGATGGTCTGATCCTTCGTCTAGATGATGGCAGACTTGTGGTTGGAGTAGTCATGGCAATTGTCCAATTCCTGCTGACGATCGTACATCATGAAGCTAAGGTGGTCCAACTGAGTCTTCAGCTCATGGTGGTATGGGGCTTCTAGTGGCTGTCCCATAGCATCACGCCTTGGAAAAAACTCAAAGCGGGTACCCTTGATCTGGTTGATACTCTACCCACACAGACGGGCAAGAGCTTCCTGCATGGCCCTGGCAAGTCCATCGAGCCAGTTGTTTTCTCTTAAGGTGAACTGAATTCCCTCGGCAGTGGGAGGTTCAATCTTTCCTCGGAGACTTGCAACAATTAGCCACTGCAGATCTTCTCCTCCTTGATCATTGAGCTGAGATCCAAAGAACTCGGGGTGCAGACGCTCCAGAAGTGCCGAAAGCTGGTCCAAATCCCGCTCAAAGATAAGGTCTCCTCCATTCCCCAACTGATAAAACTTGCTGTACTTCACGTCCATCTAAAAGAATATAGGATGAGTAAGTTAGTAGAGTGATCAAGTGTGTCAATTTTTATGTATTTTGCAAGAGTTTTTGAGGAACATGAGTTTTCACTAAAGAATCAAAGTGATAAGAATGCGAATAAGTTTTTGTAAATATTTGTTTCCTTTGGTTTTGAAACTAAGTTTTTGATTCAAACGTCCAGTCTAACTAGGGTCTCATCTGGTCAGGATGGCTCCGATACCAACTTGTCAACACCCGAATTTTTAATCCCAGATGCCTGTTATGCCATACATCGCAATCCCAGGATTAACATTTTTGCGAGACATAACAGATTTGGATACACAAGTACATCATCTATTACAAACCATACATAAGGTCTTACACAAATAAGGATCTCATGATCCAGTTCTTAATACAATTGAAGCAGCGGAAATGTGTAATAATAACGGTAGCGTAGGCGAAGCTCCATCTTCGGGGTCACAGGCAACGCTGACGATGGGAGATGATCCTAGTTTTCGTAACCTTCCTGGGTCCTTCGTCCTGGTACTCCTCTTCATAGTCTGGCCACAGGAATAGCCAGGGACAAAGCCATGAGTACTCTTTAAGTACTCGCAAACTAGTACTAACAAGTGAAGGGGATTTTTGTAGTAGGACACTAAGCTCTAGGGTTGTTTTGCCAAAAATCTAGATTTAGTTCTACTAAGTTCAGAAGCAAGAAAAGCTAGTTGAAATTTTATAACACCTAAGTGGGAACTTGAATTTCATATCACAACTCTGTTGTGGTCAAGTCAAAATCTCAACTCATTTCACAAGTCATTTTGAAAACATCTGACGGGGGAACAGTATGGCCACTCCAACTGTCCATAACCACGGACGCGGCTATTCGAATAGTTTGACACTCTATAGAGATTGTACACTTTCACCACAACATTCGATACATCCGTTAGGAACAAATCCTGAATTCACCATACTCAGTATGCGGATAATCAATCCTAACCTTTTGATTACACGCCCTAGTATAGGCACCTCTCCTCTGAGTTTGGCCTCCCAACCATGACCAACTGTCATCTTGGGTACTGCACAGGTGGAAAATCTTCACAAGATAGCCTTAGCTCAGACCTTGGCCGTGAGGGAACCCATACTAAGGTATATAAGTTTCCAATCAAGCCCTACCAAAATTTCGGGTATTCTGGATGTACGGTAAAATTCGAATGGTATCGCATCCAGACAACCATCAGTTTTATAAAGGTCTAAGGCTCATGCCTTAACAGTTTCATCATCAAAATCATCTGGTGTTCGGAAACACATGTCAAAACATCTCAGTAGAATGACTCATCATTCTAAGGTTTTCATAACCATTTTCCACCAAATATTCCCATCTAAAGTTGATCAAGTTTTATGCTTAGCACTAGCATCTACAAGTGGGGGTGAGTACTAATGAGAGGTGGTAAACAAGTGTAGTTTAACTAGGTTCAATCTGATGCCTTAGGATGACATCAAGATTATCTAGCTTAGGCCAAATTTAATGCTCTTTACGCAACCTTCAATTATCTTCCTAGAATCTACAAGTCACTTAATTAAACTCTAAGAAAGAGTTTTGATAAAGAAATAAAGTATAAAGCTTGCAAGTAAAACTAGGAGGGGTATCAAGTGGGTATGACACATATTCTTAAGGCATCTAGTGGTCATAGTAACAAGCAAGTATTAGCGTGCATCAGTATCAGTATATGCTTGCTAAAGTAGAGTATCTTGAAAGTGCTAGCTTGCTCAAACTACTAGTAGTATTAGGCTTGCTAAAGTAGAGTATGTTGCAAGTGTTAGCTTTCTCAAACAACTAGTAGTATTAGGCTTGCCTTGTGTAGATCAGTGGTTGAAGTTCCTCCTCGGCTTCTTCTTCGTAGTATCCTCCTTCCTCCTCGTATCCTTGGTCGGTACTAGCGTCTATGAATAAATACGAGGTACACAATCATCAAACAATACTTAACTACTTTCAATCATCACACAAAAGGGTTCTATAGATGATCTAGCATCATCACTAACATTCAAGATTAAAGCACTTGCATTATTTATTTATTTAGAAAAGTAATTGCTACTCATTGAAAAACTACTTAAGATTTAATATTCTCCAAACCAAACATGGGATCATGTTGACACATGTCATCACCACATATTTCAGTACATGGGAATGTGATTTTAAGTGGTGTCACAATTTAATAAGGTTTAACCATTTTATTTTAAATAATTAAAGTGGCTAGAAATGCCTATGTGGCCTTCTTTTATTACTTGAACATTATTTCTCTAAGTACACCCATATGTTTTTCTATATTCTAAAAGATATGATCAAATGTGATTTTTGAGAGTTGGAATCAACTCAAAAGCTGTTATGGTTGAATTTTGAAAAATGTTTGAATGCTGAAAAGCTTCTGACTTGTTATTTTTACCAAGGTTGATCTATAGACCCAAATGATTTAAATCCAACGGGCTTGGATTAAGCATTTCAATACCTTTCTAACAAAATTGGTTTCATTCAATTTGGTTCACTGAATCGAGCTGGGTTGATTTTTGAAACTAGGTACAGAACTGAGTTTGAATATAAATAGAAAAAGCTAAATTCAAACGAGTGGGCTGCGCGGGAAAGGTTATTGGGCCGGCCCGATGTCACTCCGCAGCGCGGGACGCAACTGACAAGGGGGTTCCACCAGTCAGTGGCTCGGCGCACGATCTAAGTCTAATCGAATGGCTACGGGTCATCGTCCATGTCGGGCAGCGCCGGCGAGACAGAACCCTAACGCGGCAGGTGGGGGTCGTGGGAGGCTCACCGGGGCTCAGGCGAGGGTCGGCGATGGGGGAAAACGACGAAGTCGACGACGGCGATTATCCTGGCACCGGCAGCTCCTCCAGGGGCGGCTCCAATTGATGGCTTCCTTCTTCTCCAGCAGCGGCGGGCTCCGGTGAAATTCCTGCGATGCGCTGCTCGCCTTGCTCCGGGAGTGAGGTGGGGTGGTTCTGGGTGAGAGGGGAGTGGAATGTTTTGATGAAATCAAGCAGGGGATGCCTCTATTTATAGTGGCGAGAGGGGACCGACGGGCGCGAGCTGATGTCGTCGTGGTCGATGGCACAGAGGGCTATCAGCGTGGGCGACGGTAGGGGGCAGTGTTGTGCTCCCTGGCGAAGCTCAACGGCGTGGTGGCGAGGCGTGGGCGGTGCCTATCGGTCGGAACGCTTCGGCGATCTGAGCGTGTCCGACGGAGGTTTTGATGGCGCACAGCATGCGTGGTCCGTGCGGCGGCGAACGGGCGTGTCTGCGGGGTTGCTGGGGTGGTGGTGATCACGCGTGCACGCGGCAAAGGCGGCGCGCGGTCTGTAGGCGTGTGTCGAGGGTGGCGCACGGGCGCTCTCTCGGCATGCTCGCAGAGAGAGGCTTGGCATGGCTTGGGAGTGTGGTCCAGTAGCTGGCATTGCTCGTGGTTGGGACAGGGAGTGGCGGTGGGGTGCTGGCTAGATCCCACACAAGGTTGGCGAGGCTAGTGTTGCTCGTAGCTTGCTGTCGACCATGGGGTGGCAATGGTGCTCTCGTCCTGCTCACCATTGATGAAAATGGCCAGCTTAAAGTGGTGCTAGAGATTAGTTAAGGTTGCTAGATGATCTACTAAGGCTAGTTGTAACCAGAGAGGGAACAAGTTAGGCCCAAAACACTGCTCAACATAGTGTTTTTGATTTTGTTGATTTGAATCTGCAATCTGTTTGATGAAATGGCCGCATGAACTTAAATTTTGAATTTTGAAAAGATTTGTTGTGGGTGTTCTAGGCATGTGTTGAGGGTTCTGTGGATGCTTGGGTTTTGAAAATTGATCTTGTTTGAGTGGTTTTTGAAATAGTGGGATCTTCCCATATGAAATAGATTCAATTTTAAACTGTCATTTAAATGTTTTTGGATGATCACAAAGTGGGCCTTGGTACCTTGTTATGAGTACTATCCAGGGGTGCAAAGATCCATACATTTTTCTGTTAAGTTCTGAAAGTTAGGGATAGCCAAAGTAGGCATGGGAGTTAAATTGGCCAAAGTGACCATTCACTTAATTTGTTTCTTTTGACTTGTTTGTCTTTGGGAAAAGTTTGGGGATTGTACAGATGATGTTTATTTCACCTAAGAATCATTTTACAAGCAAAGAAACACAGAACCATGGTAATTCAAAATAATCCAAATTTTAATACATACACATATGAATGCTTTCATATTTTTAATTGGAAAAGTTTTTGTTAACCCTAAATTTGATGATTAGAGTTTGGTGATCCAAGTTTAATATTTTTGGGATGTTACAATGGGTCCTTATCTTCGTACCTGATGATGCACAGGGTATGCGTATGAAGTAGAAAGCCATCCAGGGGTGTATCGAAATCACACAAGGAAAGGAGCGAGTTAACCTTAGCTTGTAGAAGTTTGGCTCGGGCGCAAGTCATGGGTCCACTTGGGGAGCTCGTAGGAGTAGGTGTAGTAGCGTTTGTAGGACAGGCTGCATCATAAGGTTAGGAAACCACTATTCAAATAGAAGTGTTACCACTCTTAAAATATCCTAAGGGAAACTTTATGAAGTGAACAAAGTACAAATATCATGAGCAATACACCTTAGGTCCATCTATGTCCCTAAAGTTAACTTTAAGTCTACAAGCCTTTAAAAATAATACTAAAACCTTATTGTGTGTTTTATAGTTAACTTTGGTCTGTTATAATTAAGTAATAAAACATCTCAAGTCCAAACTATTTAAGCAAGCACAAACAACATCGACCACCTTTGATTAACCAGAAAGATTGTTTAAACCTTAGTAAAGAAATATTTTCTTCAAATATTATTGTTTTTGCCACTTCAGACAACAGATGACAATTAATAATAATCACATTACTTTATACTTTACTTGTATACTAAGGATTGATAACACTTAAGTTCTTTATAAGTGACATTACTTGTAAAGTAAAATTTGAAGATCAACAATTATTGTATAATCAATCTAGAGTATCATTCCACATTTTTGTAACTTATTGTTTTATGGTATTATAATTACATGTTGTTTCACACACACTCACAACCTTAATAAGAATCACAAGTGTGAAACTTATCTCAAAGGATAACACATTCTAATGTAACCATTTCCAGTATCCAAACCCTAGAACAACGTTATTCCCGGGATTCGAGTTTACGAAATTGCATTATATTACTTATGCATATTAGCATATTGCTTCTCTAAACATTAGTTCTTATCGGACCAATGATGCTGATTTCAGATATTGGATCTTATACATTGTCTTGAAGACCGTGAGTGCATGATTTTGCAATCACAAACGACAAGTTTACACTTACTCATGTCCTTTGATTATTTTCTGTAAAGTATTTTGTAAATCCAGTGTTGTCATCACCTGCATTTGAAAAAGGACAGAAAACACTAGTTTCATAATAATGTGATTATAGGTTATTTACCATGAGGTAATAACCTACTATGAAAGTTCCGGTGGTAAAGGAACATATTATCTAGGACTTAACAACCAATATCGCCAGTGATTCTTGCGCCATATATCACGCGTTAACCATGAGATTTGGAATGGGAAAGAGAAGTCAGCTGTATCTTCTTGCTCTCGCATGTAGCCGGATGTGCGGGTCGTGGCTATTATAACTCGTAGCGTGCATATTAATTGTTAATTCGTAGAGGATATGCATCATATGGGTGGGAACCCTCAACATCCCACGATAGTCCTGGCATCTAACGGTCTGTACAAACCATTGCCGTAATTTAATGGGTGGGCATAGTGTACACCAAGGAGACATGCGGGATCGCGAAGGGGGCAGTGATTGGCTTGGATCTTAGACTGGGCCCCATACCAAGGAAGTATGGACAAGGTCATGTCTTGGTTGTGCAACAAGGCTAATATCTCTCATGGAAAAAGTAACGCACCTCTACATAGTGTAAGAACTATAACTTGTTCCTCCCTATTCCGGGCAGGAGCTGCGGATGCGGCAGGAAAGGAACTCCATGAAATTTCTGGTAAACCGGTGAAGGCTGACGGACATAGATTTTCAGAATAAAAGCAACCTTTGAAGAAATGTTTACAAAAACTCGCATTGCCTACGACCTATGGTCTGTGGTTGTAGATATAGTGCATCAAACACTCATTTTTAGTGAACTTGCTGAGTATGCTCATACTCAACATATCTTCTTAACCCTTACTAGATTCTGAAGCCCATACAGACGACTTCTACATCAAGTCATGCTCCAGGAATCGTCATCGAAAGCTAAAGCTCTTCACTGAAGTAAAGTAAGTCAACATATACATCAACTCAAGTCAAGACGAAGTTATTGATTCGATAGTAATATAATATCTAGCCATAGAACCTATTTCTGTAGTGTATTGCAATAGCAGCAATGCCAGACCATTACTTAAGATACTAGTCTTAATAGTAGGATAGTTTTTGATTCTTCTTTGTAAGAAGTTTCTTTCTCTCTCTTTAACCTAGAGTGTTCTCTGGATCTTATGTAAAGAGTCGAGTTGTAACCTATAATCATGTCTTGGACCTGCTGTGTTTCTGTTGTACCACTCTAAGGGATGTAATACTAGTGAACGGTGTTTCATTGGTGTTATGTCAACGACTATAGTGTACTACGTCATGCAGTGGTATGCTAGGTCACCGCAAAAAGTCACTTTGTTATGTGAAAAATTAGTGATTAAAGCTCTCACAAACTTGATGGCACACTTTATTTTCTTTCCCCTAATAAACTTGAACCATTGTGTCATCTATGTTGTATATGCTTGCACTTATACATTGGAAATAGCAGAACCATGTTATCATGGGGAACACTTACAACATTGCACATGTACATTGTACCCAGTTGATATCATGCTCTTTTGTTTGCGAATGTTGTTGGTGTGAAATAAAAGGGGAGCTTGTAAGTCCATGGAGTTATGTATGTGTGTTAGAGAAGAGCCTGGTCCGCTAGACTAAGCCATGCCTAATCATGGTGGAAATTGCAGCATCACCATAGTGAGCATTCTATGAAGATTTCTTCTTATAAAAAAGAGAGACATTGAAAAGAGGAAAGAGAGAAAAAAGCACCATTTTGCCATGGTGAATAAGAAGATTGCTGAGATGCTCATTATATGCTTGCCTTGCCATTTTGATATGGGATAGCTCATGTATCATGTGCAAGGGGTACCCCGTTGGCGGTTCTTTATGATACACATGTACGTACTATGACAAGAACTTACCGGTGACTAAAGTTGAGTAGCATTGTAACGTCCCTAAAATCATGTTTCAAACTCATGCATATCATCCATGCATCCATGATCATGTAGAGTTCATTTCAAACAAACTAGTTCAAAAACAAGAGCATATGAGCTTATTATTTTATGTGATCAGCATTTACTCTCCAATGAGAGGTTATTGTTCATTGAACTAAACCTTGTTGTCTTATTGCTACCAGATTGTATTGCTAGATTTCTAGGATTTAAACCAAAGTTTCAAAACAAATATGATTTGAAAACCAATTTCAAAACCTATTTAAAACTAGTGCTATGTCACTTCTTATTTAATTTTATTCCAAGTGACCAGGACAATTCAAAGTGACCACTTTGTTTTGTGCCAGATTTGTGAGAGTTGCACTCTACAAAAATCCTAAAAAGATTTGAATTCAAACAGCTTTTGAAATCATTTGAATTTGATTCCTGAAATTGCAAACAAAAAAAGAAAAGGAGAAAAGAAATAAAAAAGGGCCGGCGCCACCTTTCTAGCCCAACAACAGAATCAGCCCACTAAGCCCACCCGGGTTCCCCCTTCTCTCTCTCTCACTCACAGACAAACCCGCCAAGTCACTAACCGCCTGACCCCACCTCCTCTCTGTTTCAGTCGCTGGCAAGTGGACCCTGCGACCACGTCGTCGTCGTCTTCAATCACGCGCGGCCGAGGCGCTCGCTCCCCCGTTACCTCGCCGCAGTCACTGCGAGCTTAATTGCCATTGATTCTACGCGTAATCGCTGCCCCCTCCTGCCTACTTAACCCCCTCTGCACCGCGAGCATTTCCCCTCACCTAGCGCCACTACTCTGCCACCAGGCTTCCCGTATTCGCCCTTGCACCGCCGCAGGCATAACCCTCTCCGGCGACCAATCCTGGTAAACTCCGTGCGCCCCTTCCTCTATGGTTCATGCGAACAGCTTCGCAACCTCCTTGCGCTCCTACTGACACCTCTAGTTCGTCCTGTACTGCCCCAGATCGACGACTCCATCAAGCACAGCAAGGTCCCGATGACGTCTTCGACTCCGGCGACTAAATTCGGTGAGCCCCGTGTTCCCCTTCATTTCTGACTCACGAGCGTGTTCGTCGTAGCCGTGCTAGGGTGACCCGGAGCGCCGCCAACGACTTCGTCACCGAACACCCGACGCTGTCAGCAACTCCGACGAGCTCGTGCTGCCGTGTCCGTGCGCCCCTTGTCAAGCCATCGCCACGTTGAGCTTCAGTGCATCACCACGAATCTGGTAAGCGTCTCCGACGACCCCAAAACCCCCTGTAGCGCCGCGCCTCCGTAGACAGAGCACGCCGCCACCAGTTGCCACCGCAAGCGCCGCCCATCCGTGGTCGCTTGATCGATGACCGTTGGATCTAGATCCAGCGCATAGGAATAGATCACTTAACGAAACGGTACGCTTAGATCTGGACCGTGCGCGGTCACTTTAATCCAACGTCCTGCATCGAACGATCCATGCAAACCGGTATGCACCAATCGGAACATGACGCGTGGCTAGGGTTTAGATTTAAAATCAAGATTTGAATCTATTAGATGTTTGATTTTGGTTTAATCATAACTTTTGATTTCCACGTCCAAATTTGATGAATTTTATATCAATGGAATCAGGAGAGAAAGCCCTTTCCAAATATTCAAGGTGTTTAATGTTTTGTTTCTGTTAAAATGGTTTTATTTACAGAATCATGTGTAGGCCTATTTTGTGTATATAAATTACTTGAGAAATGTTTTAGTATTTAAATAAATGTTGTTTGGCAAGTTTTGAACTTGTTTATGAACCAGTACTGTGCACTTGTCTTGTTGAGTTTAGAAAATCATCACATATCATATTGCATGCATCCATATATATTTTTGCTTGTAATTATTTTGTATGTGATTTGTTGCTATGATTTTATGTGAAGATCTTGGGCCAATAGTGATTGTGATTGTGAGGAGTGTAGCTACTCTCCAAAATACCAAGGCAAGTGGTGCTTCATGATTTTAACCCTATGTTTTTCTACTATGCATTAGAAATATTTTTGCTAGTCTTGCATGGTTATATTTTTGCTTATATGCTATGTTGGGAAATCCTAGTAGTTGTAGAATTGCTAGAAATTTCTAAGTTAAGATACTTATCTATGTCATGCTTAGCCTAGCTAGTAGCAACCAAGGGTGGTGAAATATTCATGCTATGTTAAAATATTTCTAAGTCCTTTTGTACTTGTGTTTTGCCTAATAAAACAACTAAGTGAATGAAACACCTGGGTGGAATGGAAGGAATGGTTTATGTTGAGTGGTTACACAAGGCCCAATTCTATGGTCTACCTTGTGTATCTCACTTGTGGAAAGCCACCCAGGAACAAAGGGATTTGAGAGGCCAAATGTTAAAAAGCTTCTAGTGCAGCCACTTGGCAATATGGGCTCTGCCTGGATCATATAGGTTGCAATAACTTAGCCATTTGGACAGTTGGTGGTAGTGGGATGATAGGTTGGAGCGCGTCCATTTGGTCTAAGGGAAGGCTTATCAAAGGTCCTGACTTGGTGAAAATCAAGTCTTGTGGGGAAAGTGCACAACCACTGCAGATGGAAGAATCTAAGTACTTAGCCATGTCCCTGGTATTGGACAATTTGAGCATCAAGACATGGAAGCTATCAAGAATATCCTCATCCCAATTTCTAAGTAAAATCTTGTGGTTGAACAAGGGTGAAGGACCCCAATGTCTATTGGTGGTTCCTTGGGAAAAGTTTTGACAAAGAAAAACTTAGTGTTTTCAACTGATAGGCAAAACCTATTGGAGCAAAGCGAGCCTAAGCTACACTTAGCCAAAAAGCATATAGTATTTAGTCCACCAATATTCTACTAAGGTATCACTTGCCAATACTATTCCAATATATTAACCCACTTTGGCTATAACTTGTGATGTTGCAGGTTATTCTGATGAGGATTAGGAGTCATGAGTCTACACTCAACATGTTTGCCTGTGGCACATGAAGATGAAGACTTATTTATCGTATTACTTATTTAAACTCTTGTACTAGGCCTATGGCCATGGAGTTGTAAAGACTACGTTTTACTCTGGAATGACTGTAATAATGACATTTGTTTCTGTGTACTTCATCTTAAACTGTGGATGCTAGCATTGATCCAGGGATTAGCATTGCAATCACAGGGATCCTTCTCCTTTATAAAGGAGGGATCTTACAGATGGTCTCAGAGCATTGTGTTGCCTGTAGGATTATGACCCTAGGATTGGAAACCACTAAGGAAATTTTTTCAACAACTTCCACACTTGTCTTCTCTTCTCGTAAACTTTTCTAATATTCTTTCTCATCTCTATTTGTTGATGAACTCCATCAATGAAGCCGTAAGGAAGGGACCACTCATGACAATGACTTTGGAATGTGAGACAGAATTTCCCAAGGCTCTCAAGGACCTCATGGTTGCAATGGGAATACATAGTGCAACTGTGTACAAAGGTTTTCCTATGATGGATGAAGGAGTTGAGTACTGGTGGGTGCAGCTTCACTTGTATAAAAACAAGGAAGACAACCACAAGGACTCAGGATTCTGCATGGTCACCAACACAATGATGCACACTACATTCTTTGATTCAGCAAGGGATGCAGCTTGGAGGGCCATCAAAGAACTTGGTGATAGAATCAAGTGCAGAATGCTTAACACTCAAAATGATCTTAGGGAATAAAATAAGCATACCCAAGAGTTAGAGGCTACCAACCAAAGCCTAAGGAAGGACATCATAGACTTAGCAATGGGTGATCTAGACAAACAGATTGCCTCTAGGGATGCCCTTTTAGCCAACTTGGCAAGTGAGATGGAATTGTAAGCGTACTTCGTTAGTTGTACCACCACACTTATCATTTTATTTTCCAAAATGTTGTTTAAAATAAGTTGAACCTTGGTTGTTTGTAATGGATCCATGTATGCCATGACTTGTGTGTTTTATTTTCCAAAATGTTGTTTAAAATAAGTTATGCATGTGATGCCTTGTCTTGTGACTTGTCTTAAAATTGTGTTGATTCTAACTTTTTCTATCTTATTAAATAGATGCCTAATGTTACCATCAACACTGTTGAAGAGTTCCAAGGAACTCGTTTTGGCCCTCGTATTATTGAGCTCACTACTTTGCTCAATCTCCCTCTTCCTACCATCATGGTGCTTCCCCTCACCAAGTTTGAGAGGAAAGACCTTTGGGGCTTCAAGGTCAACCATCCCGGACGCCAGACTGAGCCTACCACGGAGGCTATCATCTTCAAGCTCATGCACGATGACAAGGAGAGAGGCCTAGAGGTAGTCATGCAGGACTTGATTGGACGTCTGTTAGGGAGACACTCTCGACAAGTTAGAGGTACTCATTTCCATGCCTTCGGTAGAAGTGATGAGGATGGAGAGGCCATCGACTTCGAGGACACTTCGAGGGAGACAGCGGAGCCAATTCGTCTATACCTCCAGGACTTAGAGGTTCTTCTTAGGCATGTGGACACTGATAGGACCAACGTCATGCTCAGCAATGACGAACTCCAGGTGCAGCTTCGTGAGAAGGACAAGCTCTTCGCGGAGCAATATGAGATAGTCAAGGAGATGGAGGCAAAGTTCGAGAGTCAGGACAGAAAGTTCAAGAGTCAAGAGAAGCGAGTCCAAGATAGGAACAAGAGGATTTGAGACATGACTATAGAACTGGAGGCCAAGGACTTCGAGCTCGAGCATCAGCAGACTGTGATTGAGAGGCTTCGTTCTCAGAAGAGGGCTCTCAAAGCCAAAGTAGAGACCTTGACCACCAATGTTGAGGAATACAAGACCACTATGGAGAATGCAGGTCTTACCTTTGTTGAGGAGGAGGTTGATGCCGAGGAGTAGTGTTGACTACTCATTTATCATTTATTTACCATGCTTTATTTGAGTCGCAATGACCATCCAACATGTGAATGGCTTGCTATTGGTGTGTTTATTTGAGTCGCATGATAGCATCTATGGGTATCTCATTCTTATCTCTATTGATCAAACCACAGATGCCTCACCGTCGAGCCAATCCCAACCAAAACAACAACAACATCACCCCTGAGATGCAGCAAATGATGACAACTCAGACTCAGCTGATGCAGATGATGACTACGTTCATCCAGAACCAGAACAACAATAACAACAATAACAACAATAACAACAACAACAACCCACCGGGTTTTGACATGCTTACCAGGTTCTTGAGATTGAGGCCAACAAAGTTCTCAGGAACAACAGATCCTATGGTGGCCAATGATTGGCTACGCTCTGCGAACAAGGACTTGGTAACAGTTGGTTGTACTGATGAAGAGAAAGTCAGATTTGCAGCTCACTTGTTGGAAGGACCAGCAGCCACTTGGTGGGATAACTTCCAGATCACCACTCCCATTGCAGATGTGACATGGGCTATCTTTGAAGATGGCTTTCGTACTGCTCACATCTCATCCGGAGTGATGAGTTTGAAGAAGAAAGAGTTCCATAATCTGAAGCAGCGCCACCGCAGCGTGGCTGAATATATTGAGGAGTTTAACAATCTGGCGCGTTATGCACCGGATCAAGTTGACATTGATTCTAAGAGGAAGGAAAAGTTCCTTGAAGGGTTGAATGATGAACTGAACCTGCAGCTATCAGTGGCCTATGTTCCCACTTACCAGTCTCTTTGTGATAAGGCTGCTATTTTGGAGAACAAAATGAAGCAAGTTGAGAGTAGGAAGAGAAAGCACTCGGACAAGCACAGCTCGGGATCGTCTCACAAGCGTTCCCATTATGATGATAGTGGAAGCTCAGGATCCCACAAGCATGGGAAATTCAACAAGCACCACCACCACAACCGTCATCATGACAACAAGCATCACCGTAGTCATGACAATGACAAGTACAAGAATCACAAGGGTGGATATAAGAGCCACCACAGTGGTAGTGGAAGTGGCAGTGGAAGCCAGCCTGTCAAGAAGGATATTAGTCAGGTTGAGTGTTTCCAGTGCAAGAAGATGGGGCATTATGCAAATGAATGCCCAGAAAAGAAAGTTGAAGGACCCAACAAGCCCAACTCTTTTCAAAAGGGACAAGTGAACCACATCAATGTGGAGGAAATATATGAGGAGCCTGATGTTGTTGCTGGTAAGTTCAAACTCAATTCTATTCCAGCACTTGTTCTTTTTGATACTCGAGCATCGCATTCATTCATATCAAAAGTATTTGTTGATAGAAATGGGTTTCCAACTGAAAACATTGGGTGTCCAATAAAAGTTAGTTCTCCGGGTGGAGATATGATAGTGAGTCTTGGATGCCGGGATCTAGTGATAGAGTTTGGAAAGCATAAGTTTCCAGTGAGTCTGATAATCCTAGATTCCCAAGGACTGGATGTAATATTGGGAATGGATTGGATGGCTAAGTATGAAGGAGTACTAGATTGTGCCAATCGTACTGTTGCACTCACAACCCCGGAAAAGAAACAGATTAAATTCAAGTCTAACTTTGAATCAAAAGGGAGTAAGCTAAATTCTCTTAAGGGGGTTAGCATAGACAGTGTGCCAATTGTGAGTGAATATCCGGATGTATTTCCGGAAGAGTTGCCGAGAATGCCACCAGATAGAGATGTGGAGTTTCTTATCGATTTGCTACCAGGATCTAGACCGATGGCAAAGAGACCATACAAGATGTCAGTTGATGAACTGAAAGAACTCAAAAAGCAACTTGGAGAACAGTTGCAGAAGGGATTTATTCAACCAAGTTCTTCATCTTGGGGAGCACCAGTTTTGTTTGTGGAGAAGAAAGATAGAAGTCAAAGGTTATGTATTGATTACCGTTCACTCAATGAGGTGACTATCAAGAACAAATACCCATTGCCTAGAATCAATGACTTGTTTGATCAGCTAGAAGGAGCTTGTATGTTCTCAAAGATTGATCTCCGGTCAGGTTATTTCCAGCTCAAGATAAGAGAACAAGACATACCTAAGACATCTTTCACCAGAAGGTATGGATTGTATGAGTATACCGTGATGCCATTTGGTTTGACCAATGCTCCAGCATATTTCATGAATATGATGAACAAGGTGTTCATGGAGTTCCTTGATAAGTTTGTTGTCGTTTTCATCGATGACATTTTGATCTACTCCAAGAGCAAAGAAGAGCATGAAGGACATTTGCGCTTGATACTTGAGAAGAACATAAACTGTATGCCAAATTCAGCAAGTGTGAATTTTGGTTGAATGAAGTTGGATTTCTTGGACACGTTGTGTCAAGAGATGGTGTAGCAGTTGATCCTACTAAAGTTTTAGATGTGACTGAATGGGAATCACCTAAGTCAGTAAAAGAAGTTTGTAGTTTCCTTGGCTTGGCAGGATACTACAGAAGGTTTATTGAGAATTTCTCCAAGGTAGCAAAACCTATGACTGAATTGCTAAAGAAAGACAAGAAATTTGCTTGGTCTGAAGGTTATGAACTCAGTTTTCAAGAATTGAAGAAGATACTTGTGACAGCACCAGTCTTGTGTTTGCCGGATTTGGAGAAGGATTTCCAAGTGTATTGTGATGCATCTCATCATGGATTGGGTGCAGTGCTTATGCAATAAGGAAAAGTTGTGGCATATGCCTCGAGACAACTCAAAACTCATGAAGTGAACTACCCCACTCATGATTTAGAGTTAGCCTCTGGTGTACATGCACTCAAAACATGGAGACACTATCATTTGGGAAAGCGATGTGAAGTGTTCACAGATCACAAGTGTTTGAAGTATATCTTCACCTAGAAAGAAATTAATATGAGACAAAGAAGATGGCTCGAACTCATCAAGGACTATGACTCAAGTTTGCAATACCACCCCCGTAAAGCGAATGTTGTAGCGGATGCTCTAAGCCATAAGGTTTTTGTGAATGACCTTACTAAGGGAGAATTGCCAGATGATCTGTGTACCCAATTTAGAGACCTCAGATTGGAGATTGTGCCTGAAGGACATCTCATGACCTTAGATGTTCAACCTACTCTGTTGGACAAAATTAAAGAAGCCCAAAAGATTGATAAGGAAATTGAAGAGATTAAGGAAAAGATTGGCAAGGGAAAATCCAAAGGATTCCATGAAGACAAACAGGGTACTTTATGGCATGGAAAACGTATCTGTGTTCCACAAGATCCGGAGCTTCGGAAACTGATTTTACAAGAAGCACACAACTCACCATATTCCATTCACCCGGGTAGCCCCAAAATGTACATGGATGTGAAGGAAAGATTTTGGTGGAATAATCTCAAGAAGGACATCGCCGAACATATTGCTTTGTGTGATGTATGTAGTAGAGTGAAGGCGGAACACCAGAATCCAGCAGGATTGCTTCAACCACTACCTATTCCTGATTGGAAGTGGGACAAGATTGGTATGGATTTCATTACCGGATTACCAAGGACCCTGTCAGGATATGATTCTATTTGGGTAGTAGTGGATCGCCTAACTAAAGTGGCTCATTTCATACCCGTGAAGACAACCTACACAAGTTCTAAGTTAGCCAAAATTTATATGAGTAGAATTGTATGTCTACATGGAGTACCCAAGAGTATTGTGTCAGATAGGGGAACCCAATTCACTTCTCATTTTTGGAGGCAATTGCATGAGTCATTGGGAACGAGGTTGGAATTCAGCACCGCTTTTCATCCTCAGGCTGATGGACAGATCGAAAGGACTAATCAGATTCTTGAAGATATGTTGAGGGCATGTGCCCTATACTATGGAGCCAGTTGGGATGAAAGTCTACCTTACGCAGAATTTACTTACAATAACATCTATCAAGCCAGTATTGAGATGGCACCATTTGAGTTTCTCTATGGGAGAAAGTGTACCACACCATTGCTATGGAATGGTGTGGGAGAAAGAAGTTTGTTCGGACCATAACTTATCAAAGAAGCTGAAGAGAAAGTCAAGCTGGTTTAGGACAGATTAAAGATAGCACAGTCCCGACAGAAAAGCTACGCAGATCCTAAGCGTAGAGAAGTCACCTATGAAGTTGGTGATAGAGCTTATCTTAGAGTGTCACCACTTCGTGGAGTGAAGAGATTTGGTGTCAAAGGTAAATTGGCCCCAAGATATGTTGGGCCATTCAAGATTCTATGTCGCAAAGGAGAAGTAGCCTATGAGATTGAATTGCCAGAGTCTCTGTCAGCTGTTCATAATGTGTTTCATGTGAGTCAGCTTAAGAAATGTCATCTAGAAATGGAAGAAACTTCTTTCAAGGATACTATACCTTTGTAAGAGGTTCAATTGGAGAGTGACCTCACTTATGAGGAGAAACCTATCAAGATTCTTGAAACTGCAGAAAAAGTCGCACGGACTAAGACTATCAAGTTTTGTAAAGTTCAGTGGAACCATCATTCCGAAGAAGAAGCAACATGGGAAAGAGAAGATGATCTTCGGAAAGACCACCCTCACCTATTTGCTAGCCAATCCGAATCTCGAGGGTGAGATTCACCTTAAGGGGGTTAGATTTGTAACAAATCATGTTTCAAACTCATGCATATCATCCATGCATCCATGATCATGTAGAGTTCATTTCAAACAAACCAATTCAAAAACAAGAGCATATGAGCTCATTATTTTATGTGATCAGCATTTAAAACAAATGCTACTCTCCAATGAGAGATTGTTGTTCATTGAACTAAACCTTGTTGTCTTATTGCTCCCAGATTGTATTGCTAGATTGCTAGGATTTAAACCAAAGTTTCAAAACAAATATGATTTGAAAACCAATTTCAAAACCTATTTAAAACTAGTGCTATGCCACTACTTATTTTATTTTATTCCAAGTGACCAGGCCAATTCAAAGTGACCACTTTGTTTTGTGCCAGATTTGTGAGAGTTGCACTCTAGAAAAATCCTGAAAAGATTTGAATTCAAACAGCTTTTGAAATCATTTGAATTTGATTCCTGAAATTGCAAATAGAAAAAGAAAAGGAGAAAAGAAATAAAAAAGGGCCGGCGCCACCTTTCTAGCCCAACAACAGAATCATCCTACTAAGCCCACCCGGGTCCCCCCTTCTCTCTCTCACTCGCAGACAAACCTGCCAAGTCACTGACCTCCTGACCCCACCTCCTCTCTGTTTCACTCACTGGCAAGTGGACCCTGCGACCATGTCGTCGTCGTGTTCAATCACGCGCGGCCGAGGCGCTCGCTCCGCCGTTACCTCTCTACAGTCACTACGAGCTTAATTGCCATTGATTCTACGCGTAATCGACGCCCCCTCCTGCCTACTTAACCCCCTCTGCACCGCGAGCATTTCCCCTCACCTAGCGCCACCACTCTGCCACCAGGCTGCCCGTATTCGCCCTTGCACCGCCGCAGGCAGAACCCTCTCCAACGACCAATCCTGGTAAACTCCGTGCACCCCTTCCTCTCTGGTTCATGCGAACAGCTTCGCAACCTCCTTGCGCTCCTACTGACACCTCTAGTTCGTCCTGTACTGCCCCAGATCGACGAATCCATCAAGCACAACAAGGTCCCGACGACGTCTTCGACTCCGGCGACTAAATTCGGTGAGCCCCGTTGTCACATCCCAAAATTTTCCAAATCTTGTAATGTGAAAAATAAATGAATAAAATAAAACTTTATTATTTTTAGGGTGAGAAGAAATTTTTTGAATCCAATTGGAAGCCTTCAAACCAATTTGGATCAAATAAATCCTAAAGGGATTTAAAAAGATAAACATTTTACATAAAGGAAAATAAAATATTTTGGAAATACTATTTTGGATCTTTTAAATAAAAGGATTTGGTTTTCAAAAGAAATAAAAGTTTTATAGATAAAGATTATTTTATAAAGCCAAATTAAACCTTGGCCAAGCCTTTGAAATAAACATTTTGTTCTGATAAAAGTAGTAAAGGTTTATTAAATAAAATAATAAGGATTTAATATCCAAGTTTTATTAATAAGGGATTTGCTATTTCTAAAACATCAAAACTTATTTATTTAGTTAAAATAAGTTTTCCAAGTATTTTGTATTTTCAAATAAAACCTACTGATTTGGTTTTGAAAATATTTGGATTTCAAATAGAGATTTTATTAAATAAATCAAATCCTATTTGATTAATAAACCATGGTCCATTTTATTTAAATAAAGAATGGAACCTAAAAAGATTTAAAATATTATTTCATTTTGGATTTTGGTCTATGTTACTGAACATAACCAAATTCATAATGCAAGGTTTGGTGATTGCTTGATTTGATTTGAACATCATTTGGTTGTTTGAATTTCAAAACAGAAAATAGTTATAGAAAAATAAAACGCCAGCAGACAGAAAAAAATAGAGTCTGGACCAGCCCAGCCGGCCAAGCCCACAAGGCCCAGAACCTGCCCAGCTGTTCCTCCCCGAAGAAAAACGTTTCATACTCATTTTCGAACCCACGCAGAGACTGACCGGTGGACCTCCCTTCCTTCTCGCATCCCCACTGACGACTGGACCCCACCTCCCTGTTCATCCTCCTCACCCGCGCGACCCCTTCTCCCCCAAACCACGTTGCCGTTCTCTGTCATTCAACCGCGCATAAATTCATGAGTAATGGCCGCGTTAATCTTGCCCCTGACCATGCGTACATAAGCACCTCTCCTCCCTCTGTCATTCCCTGCAAACGCCAACTCCACATCGCCACCAGGCTGCTCGGAATTTCTCTGACACCGCCGCAGTTCCGACCATCGTCCTCCCTCGATTCCGGCCGAGCCTCGCCACCTCCTGCCTCCCCGACCAAGCTCACACCTTCACCACTCCCTGGCGCATCTGCCTGTACCCTTCGTTTGACCGCGGGCGTCCCTGACCGTCGACTCCGACCAAGCTCTGAGCGCCGCCGTCTGTCTTCGACTCCGGCAAGTACCCAGGTAATTTCCGACCGCCCCGCGCCTTCTAGCTCATGCACACGTCACCTCCTTGATCATGCGCGTCTGACCACACCCTCTGTTTTCCTCCGCGTGATCTACAGCGCCGCCTTCGACCGCGGACAGAACCATCCGACGCCGACGACGTCTCCGACGAGCAATCGCCACCGTTCCCGTGCGCCCCCTGCCACGTCGACCACACTTTGAACATCACCACATCCTCGCGATTCTGGTAAGCTTACTCCCTCCCTCTCTCGCTTCCTGCCTTGCCAGCGCCGCCATCATCTGGCCGCTCCGCCGCTCGCCGTTGTCCTAGCGCCGCCAGCCTTTGGCAAGTCAGTAGGAGCCGTCCGATCTAGATACGATGCACACGACTGATTGACTTCTCGAAGGGGTAAGATCGATCCTGCGCCGCACGTCTCACTTTAGATCCTGCGGTCCACGTTGCCGATCCGGCCGAACCGGTACCGTCCAATTAGACAGTGCCGCGTGTCACCAGTTCCGTTTAAAAACAGAATTGAAATCAGAATAGAATGTGAATTTCAAACCTTTGTAACTTTTGATCCACACGTCCAAAAATTACAAATTTGATACCGTTGGAATCAGTGGAACATACCCTAGCCAACCATGCCTTTGGTTTAGCAAATAGTATCTGTTAGATTGGTTGATTATGCAGAAACATTTGATTACTTGTTTAGTTTAGAAAAATGATTCAAAAATGTTTTTGAGTTTGAAACCTTGGCAAAATGGTTTTTGGTGAACTTACTGACCCTAGGAACCAATCCATGAAGTTAAAAATGAATTTGGTGAAATTTAGGATAGATTAATTGAATTAGTCCATTTATAGCCAAATGAAAATAAAGATTTTGGTTATGAAAATGTTTTTATAATGAAAACTTTGAGAAAATGTTTTGATCAAACCTACTGACCCTAAACACCAAGTTTTGGGAAACAACAACTTATTTGGTGAACAACTTAAAGTTGATGCTTTGATAAAAATATTTTTCACCACATAAATTGATGAATGGATTTAAAAATGGTTTATGGACCAAAACCCTTTTGCAAATGACTTTGCCACTTGGGAAAATGACCACTTTGGACCTTACAAAGTTTAGAAGCCTAGTGAAGACCATCTTTACAAATAGAACTATCCTTTGCATGCTCACAAGCATGACTTAAATCTTAGATCCCATTGTTTTGTGTGTGTGAATTGTTGTTTGATTTATTATTTGGAATGCTAGTTGATTTTGGTGTTGCTTGATTGATTGTAGTGAAATTAGCAAAGTGTGAGACTAGCAAGATCAAGGAGTGAACCACCATTCCCTTCCAAAAAGGCAAGTTACACTATCATCTAAAAGTCCTACTATTTTCATTATACTTAGTGGATTTTGAAACATGCATGAAAACAATTTTATACTTATGCTATGCTAAATCCTAATAGGATTCCCTACACACTCCTTAGTGAAAATAGTGTAGTTGTTACATGCTTAGCCATGCTATATTTTGAAAGAGATACATGTTGAGATTTTGTGAAGTTGAGAAAGGACTTGTGTTTTTATATAATAAAACAAGGACTCAATGAACCACCTGGGTGGCCAAGGATACTTTGAGTTTTGGAGAAGGTGGCAACAAAAGGAACCATGTCTATGGCAATCTCTTTGTGTTGTGCTCCAAAGTAAACCACCCAGGAAACTTGGAGATTGAACATGTTTCTCCAATTGTGGCTTTCGTGTGCAACCACATGCTATTATGGCTCTGGCTTAGTCAACTACATTGGGAAGACCCATGCATTTTCTTCAGTTTACTGGACATGGGGATCTGGAATGCTTCATGGGTGCTGAAGACAAGCTAGCAATGGTGTATGGGAGGACCCTTTGGAAAGACTTCGTCACATTCTCAATCTGCCAGTACTCCATCTTGGTGAGTGCTAATCCAGTGGCCACTGGTGGCAAAAGGATGGGATTGTGACATGTGGGTAAAGTGTACTCCTTCTGCAGAAGATAATAAAATCTAAGTACTTAGCCGTGTCCCCGGTTATGGATAATACTGAGCAACTAAAGTTTGAACTATGGGAGATCTCGACATTCTAATTTCTAAAAGAAAACTTTTAAGGACTTGATGCACTTGGGGTTACCAAGGAGCACAAGAGACTTTGCCAAAACTTGACGTACTTGGGGTTACCAAGGAACTCAAGAGATTTTGTTGAAAATATGAACACTTGGGGTTACCAAGGAACTCATGAGATTTTGATAAAACTTGTTGCACTTGGGGTTACCAAGTAGCTCAAGGGATTTTTGACAAGGACTTGAACACTTGAGTTTCTACCAAGGAGTTCAAGGAACTTGGAAAAGGAGATTTAACGAAGGACCAAAACCATTTTTGAAAAGATAGGATAAATTTTGCTTTATGCAAATGAGCCTTAAACTCTACTTAGCCAAATATGCATGTATTGATAGAATCCTCTTATATTCCACATAGTAGTGAAACTTGCCAATACAATTCAAATGTATTGACCCTTGTGGCTGTAACTTGTAATGTTGCAGTTTTGATTGTTTTTAGTGAAGATTAATTGATTAGGATTACAAAGTCTACAACCAGCATCTGCCTGTGGCACTTTGAAGATGAAGGACCCATGACTATTGTTATTCCGCTGCAATGTAATGTAATAGCCAAATGAGCTATGTATGATGTAATAAAATTATGTTCTTCCTGGTTATAAAGTTATATTATGACCTTTGTTTCTTGATATTACATCTAAACTGTGGATGCTAGCTATTGATCCAGGGACTAGCATTGTAAACACAGGGGATTCCACCTGATGTTGTATAAAGGTTGGGATACTCCCTCTACACCCCTGTTCCCCTTCGTTTCTGACTCACACGAGCGTGTTTGCCATAGCCTTGCGCACCCTCTGATACCATTGATTCGTGCTAGGGTGACCTGGAGCGCCGCCAACGACTTCGTCACCGAACACCCGACGCTGTCAGCAACTCCGACGAGCTCGTGCTGCCGTGTCCGTGCGCCCCTTGTCAAGCCATCACCACGTTGAGCTTGAGTGCATCACCACGAATCTGGTAAGCGTCTCCGACGACCCCAAAACCCCCTGTAGAGCCACACCGGCGTAGACAGAGCACGCTGCCACCAGTTGCCACCGCCAGCCCCGCCCATCCGTGGTTGCTTGATCGATGACCGTTGGATCTAGATCCAGCGCATAGGAATAGATCACTTAACGAAACGGTATGCTTAGATATGGACCGTGCGCGGTCACTTTAATCCAACGGCCTGCATCGAACGATCCGTGCGAACCGGTACGCACCAATCTGAACATGACGCGTGGCTAGGGTTTAGATTTAAAATCAGGATTTGAATCTATTAGATGTTTGATTTTGTTTTAATCATAACTTTTGATTTCCACGTCCAAATTTGATGAATTTTATATCAATGGAATCAGGAGAGAAAGCCCTTTCCAAATATTCACTGTGTTTAATGTTTTGTTTTTGTTAAAATGGTTTTATTTACATAATCATGTGTAGGCCTATTTTGTTTATATAAATTATTTGAGAAATGTTTTAGTATTTAAATAAATGTTGTTTGGCACGTTTTGAACTTGTTTATGAACCAGTACTGTGCACTTGTCTTGTTGAGTTTAGAAAATCATCACATATCATATTGCATGCATCCATATATATTTTTGCTTGTAGTTATTTTGTATGTGATTTTTTGCTATGAATTTATGTGTAGATTTTGGTGCCAATAGTGATTGTGATTGTGAGGAGTGTAGCTACTCTCCAAACTACCAAGGCAAGTGGTGCTTAATGATTTTAACCCTATGTTTTTCTACTATGCATTAGAAATATTTTTGCTAGTCTTGCATGGTTATATTTTTGCTTATATGCTATGTTGGGAAATCCTAGTAGTTGTAGAATTCCTAGAAATTTCTAAGTTAAGATACTTATCAATGTCATGCTTAGCCTAGCTAGTAGCAACCAAGGGTGGTGAAATATTCATCCTATGTTGAAATATTTCTAAGTCCTTTTGGACTTGTGTTTTGCCTAATAAAACAACTAAGTGAATGAAACACCTGGGTGGAATGGAAGGAATGGTTTATGTTGAGTGGTTACACAAGGCCCAATTCTATGGTCTACCTTGTGTATCTCACTTGTGGAAAGCCACCCAGGAACAAAGGGATTTGAGAGGCCAAGTGTTAAGAAGCTTCTAGTGCAGCTACTTGGCAATATGGGCTCTGCCTGGATCATACAGGTTGCAATAACTTAGCCATTTGGACAGTTGGTGGTAGTGGGATGATAGGTTGGAGCGCGTCCATTTGGTCTAAGGGAAGGCTTCTGAAAGGTCCTGTCTTGGTGAAAATCAAGTCTTGTGGGGAAAGTGCACAACCACTACAGATGGAAGAATCTAAGTACTTAGCCATGTCCCTGGTATTGGACAATTTGAGCATCAAGACATGGAAGCTATCAAGAATCTCCTCATCCCAATTTCTAAGTAAAATCTTGTGGTTGAACAAGGGTGAAGGACCCCAATGTCTATTGGTGGTTCCTTGGGAAAAGTTTTGACAAAGAAAAACTTAGTATTTTCAACCGATAGGCAAAACCTATTTGAGCAAAGCAATCCTAAGTTACACTTAGCCAAAAAGCATATAGTATTTAGTCCACAAATATTCTACTAAGGTATCACTTGCCAATACTATTCCAATGTATTGACCCACTGTGGCTGTAACTTGTGATGTTGCAGGTTATTCTGATGAGGATTAGGAGTCATGAGTCTACACTCAACATGTTTGCCTGTTGCACATGAAGATGAAGACTTATTTATCATATTACTTATTTAAACTCTTGAACTAGGCCTATGGCCATGGATTTGTAAAGACTATGTTTGTCTCTGGAATGACTGTAATAATGACCTTTGTTTCTGTGTACTTCATTTTAAACTGTGGATGCTAGCATTGATCTAGCGACTAGCATTGCAATCGCAGGGATCCTTCTCCTTTATAAAGGAGAGATCTTACAAGCATGAGGAGCGACCCTCGTACTCAAGGGACATGAGATTGCCAACTTATACTTTGTCAAACCTATACTCCATAGTTTGTTCATTTAAACCTTAATCACTTCAACATGCTTATGATAGGGGCAATGAGAGCTGGAAGCTAACAAGTACCATAATTTTTGGAAGCTCTTTATGAACTTGAAATCCCTGCTTCCGTTTGGAGGGCCTTTCTTCCACTATTATATTGAGTCTCCACCTTCTATCCTTAGGAACCAATTAAGAGAGCATAGTTTCCATTCTTAGTTCTATGTGCACTATCCCAAAACTTATCGATTGATTCATATTGTTGATATTGCTTCTTCTTGAATTATTTGTATCTAGTCACCCTTATGAACTTTGAAGGTGTCCTATGCAATTATTGCTACTCCATGAGGGACAAACTGAATGCCACTATGCTATGTTTTCTATATGTGAAACAAACAAACGTCTTTCAATGCATTGTTATTCATGAATCCTTGTTTGTATCCTTTCAAGTTGTATGCATAGTTACTTTATCTTATTGTTAGAACTTCTTATTTCATGCTCATGTTTAGAGTACTTTGATCCCAGCTTTCAATGCTTGCAAATGGTTTGATCTTGATTTTGATGGTGCATGTCACCTCAAATTGTTTAGTATCTATTTTGCTTGTCTTTGTCTACACTTTGAGGTATTTTTATATTTTTTCTGGGACTAACCTATTAACAAGATGCCATAGTGTCAGTCGCCTGTTTTTTGTTGTTTTTGGTTCCAGAAAAGTCAGAATATGAATATTCTCAAAATTGGACGGGACAAAAGCCAAAGTCAATATTTCACCGAGGAGAACACGGAGCCACAAGACGAGACGGAGGAGGGCCTCGGGAAGGCCACACCTCCTGGCCGCGCGGCCTGGCCTGGCCTGCACCTGGTGGGGTGCAGCCGCCTCGTGCACCCCCTCGAACTCTCTCTTCACCTATAATAAGCCTCCTATACCTAAACCCTAAGGACCCGATCAATCTTCGATGAAACAGTCTGTAGCCATGGCCACCATCGTCCCTAGATCGGGGGATCTAAATCTCTTCCCGGCACCCTGCCGGAGGGGAGAGATCATCCTGGAGGCCTTCTTCATCACCATGCTAGCCTCCAGATGATGTGTGACTAGTTCCACCTTAGAATACGGGTCCATATAGTATCTAGATGGTTGTTTCTCCTCCTTTGTTCTACCATGTTTAGATCTTGTGAGCTTCGTTCATGATCAAGATCATCTATTTGTACACATGCATGTTGTGTTTGTAGGGAATCAATGGATATTGAGATTACTATGTCAGATTGGTCAATGATTCTATCTTACAGATTCTATCATGTCTGTGTTGTTTGAGATCTTGCATGCTCTCCGTTTCTAGTAACTATCTTGGACAAGTAGATGATAGTGACTCCAAGAGGGAGTATTTGTTAGACCCCTCCTTTATAAAGGAAAAGATCCCGGTGATTGCAATGCTAGTCCCTGGATCAATGCTAGCATCCACAGTTTAAGATGAAGTACACAGATACAAAGGTCGTTTATTACATTCATTCCAGAGATAAAACATAGTATTTTACAACTCAGGGCCAAAGGCCTAGTACAAGAGTTTATGGAATAAGTAAATAAACATAAGTCTTCATCTTCATGTGCCACAGGCAAGCATGTTGAGTGTAGACTCATGACTCCTATTCAACATCAGAGTAACCTGCAACATCACAAGTTACAGCCATAGAGGGTCAATACTTTGGAATAGTATTGGCAAGTGATACCTTAGTATATATTTAAGTGGACTATAATACTATATGCATTTTGGCTGGTGGAGCTTAGGCTTGCATTGCTCAAAATAGATTTTTCCTTAACTTTTGAAAATACTACATTTTGTCTTAACAAATACCCAAGGCATCTACCAATCAAGACTGAAGATCCACTCAGGGCATCTACCAATCAAAGACTGAAGATCCTTTTAACCCTTGTTCACCCACAAGTTTTATTTAGAAATTGGAGTGATGAGATTCTTGAAGCTTCCATGTCTTGATGCTCAAATTGTCCTTTACCAGGGACATGGCTAAGTACTTAGGTTTTACCCTCTGCAGAGGTGGTGCACTTTCCCCACAAGACTTGGTTTCCCAAGACAGGATCCTTCAGTAGCCTTTCCTTAGTCAAATGGACGCGCTCCAACCTATCATCCCTTCTACCACCCACTGTCCAAGAGACTAAGTTCTAGCATCCTAAGATCATGGCAGAGCCCATAATGCCAAGTGGTTGCACTTGAAGCTTCTCAACATTTGACATCTCAAATCTCTTTGTTTCCTGGGTGGCCATCCACAAGTGAGATACACAAGCCAAGTCATGGCCTTGTGAACCACTCAACATAAACCAATCCTTCCATTCCACCCAGGTGATTCATTAATTTAGTTGTTTTTGTTAAATAAAACCCAAGTCCTCAGACTTAGAATATTTTTTTCATAGTGTGAATATATAAACCACCCTTGTTTTCTAGTAGCTAGGCTAAGCATGATAGTAATAGGTATCTTGACTTAGATAATTTTCACTAAGGTTTCACCTAATAGGTTTTCCCAAAGCATAGCTTGTTCTTAGCAAATAACCATGCAAGTCCTATACTTAGAAAAATATTACTAATGCATAAATAAAATATAGGAATGGAATATTCATGATGATATCACTTGCCTTGGTAGTGTGGAGAGTAGCACTCGTCACAATCACAATCACTAGCAAAATCTACACAGAGTTATAGCACACAATTACACACAAATATATACAAACAAGAAATAATATGAATGCATGCATGCATGAATCTACCAAATGGTGATTTTTTTGAAAACTCAACCAAGCAAGTGCATGAATACAGAAACTTAGCAAGTCACTAATTTACCAACTAAACAAAATCTAACTCTAAACAAAGTACTAAACTAAATCTATACTTAAAAAGCCTCAAACAAGTCTCTGCAATTTAAGCACATCTAATGGTTACTATTTGTTAAACAAATTGGATAGGCAGAAAGGTCTTGTTTTTCTGAATCCAACGGTATAAAATTTGTAAAAATCTAACGTGGCAATCAAAAGTTATGAGCATTTGAATTTGGATCAAATTTCTGGTTTTAAATCTATTTTCAGATCTAACCTAGCAACGTGTCATGTTCTTATTCGCCCGTACCGTTTCGCACTGGATCGAGCTCCACAGCCGTAGGATCTAAATGAAATCTGGCGGCTCAGATCGCGTACCGCTTCGGGGTTAAGTGGATCTATCCTAGCGCTACGATACAGATCTAACGGCTGCTATTGTCCTGGCCAAGAATTGGCGGCGGAGCGGTGGCTACCGGCGTCGGAACTGTCGGTCGACGACGGAGGCGGCACTACAGGGGGTAAGTGAGAACGAGGAGTAGCTCACCGGGCTCAGGGGGTCACGGCGAAGCTCGTCGTACTCGCGGTTGGTCAAGGGGCGCTTGGGCACGGTTGCGATTGCTCGCCGGAGTGGAGGACAGCGTCGGTGTGTCGGGTGGTCGTCGTGGGCGTCGCTGTGAACCACCCCAAGGCAATACGAGGACACGGTTAGATTCACAGAGTCAAGGCAGAGTCGTGTGCCTGAACTAGAAGACGCGGGGCGGTCGGGGCTTACCACTAGAGCTCGCCGGAGTTCGTACAGAAGACGGTGGCGGCCAGTCGACGATGCTGCCGGAGCTACGGTTCATGCGAGGGTAAACGAAATGTGTTAAAAGAAGCGCAGAGGCTCACTGAACTAGTTTGAAAGAACAAGAGGCAGAGGGAAGCTCAGAACTCACTGGAATTTGTCGGCGCAGTCGTCGGAGACAGCGGGGTTACAGAGGGTAATGCTCGCAGCCTGGTGGCGCTCTGGGTTCAGGGTTTGAGGGAGAAGAGAGAGGGGACAGAGGGGGTTCTTATAGCCTGGTCACGAGCGAGAATTACTCGGCCAATAAATCGAATTGACGCCGCGAATTAAACACAGAAACGCCCGCCTTGATTTGGGGATGAACGGGTCGTGCGGGTGGAGACGACGCTGATGTGGAGAAGGTCCGCTTGTCAGCGAGGTGCGCGGAGTGTAGGTGGGGTCTGCCTGTCAGCGTCTCAGCGCGTGTGCTTGCGCGTGAGAGAAGAATAAGGAGATCCCGGGTGGGCTTGCTGGGCTCGATTTGCTGCTGGGCCAGATTCTGGCCGCGCGGCCTTTTTCCATCGAGGAGTCCTTTTCTTTTTCTAAATTCATTTTCTGGTATGAATTTGATATGAATTCAAATCCTTTTGAATCCAAACTGCTTTGGGAATTTTTGCAGGGTTTTGTGGTTTCAAAAACAGTCATTTTAACTAAGTGGTTACCTTGCAAGGCTTGGTCAAGCTTGGGTTTCAAAGAAAACAGAGATTTGCTCTAGTTTGCAAACATTTGAAAAGGATTTTGAAACTATTTCTAAAATTTGGAATCTTGGGTTAAAAGTTTCACCTAATATTTCCATCAATGGAGGCAAGCAAACAAGTACCTAAACATTCAAATTTCAAAGGGTGATGGCCATTTGGGATAAATTGCCCACATGAAATCATAGCTCAAACTTCTGTCTTCTAAATGATTTTTGAGAAAAACCCTAAATGGATGAATGATGCAAAGATGATATGAATGAGTTTTGAAACTATGATTTTTGGGATGTTACAAATCTAACCCCCTTAAGATGAATCTCGCCCTCGAGATTCGGGTTGGCTAGCAAATAGGTGAGGGTGGTCTTTCCGAAGATCATCTTCTCTTTCCCATGTTGCTTCCTCTTCGGAGTGATGGTTCCATTGCACTTTACAAAACTTGATAGTCTTGGTCCTCGTAACTCTTTCTGCGGTCTCTAGAATCTTGACAGGCTTTTCCTCATAAGTGAGATCACTTTCCAGCTGAACTTCTTCCAAAGGTATGGTATCCTTCAAAGAAGACTCTTCCATTTCTGGGTGACATTTCTTAAGCTGACTCACATGAAATACGTTATGGACTGCTGATAGAGATTCTGGCAATTCAACTTCATATGCAACTTCTCCTTTGCGAATTAGAATCTTGAATGGCCCAACATATCTTGGTGCCAACTTTCCCTTGACTCCAAATCTTTTCACTTCACGAAGTGGTGATACCCTGAGATAAGCTCTACCCCCAACTTCGTAGGTGACTTCTCTACGCTTAGAATCCGCGTAGCTTTTCTGTCGAGACTGTGCTATCTTCAATCTGTCCTTAACCATTTTGACTTTTTCTTCGGCGTCTTTGATAAGATCAGGTCCAAATAAGCTTCTTTCTCCCACACCATTCCATAACAATGGGGTGGTACACTTCCTTCCGTAGAGTAACTCAAATGGTGCCATTCCAATACTATCTTGATGACTATTGTTGTAAGAAAACTCCGCGTAAGGTAGGCTTTCATCCCAACTTGCTCCATAGTCTAAAGCACAGGCTCTCAACATGTCTTCAAGAATTTGGTTGGTTCTTTCTGTTTGTCCATCCGTTTGAGGATGAAAAGCAGTGCTGAATTCCAATCTCGTTCCTAAGGATTCATGAAGCTGTCTCCAAAAGTGAGATGTGAACTGGGTTCCTCTATCTGATACAATACTCTTAGGCACACCGTGAAGGCATACAATCCTGCTCATGTAAATTTTAGCTAGCTTGGCACTTGTATATGTTGTCTTCACGGGTATAAAATGAGCCACTTTAGTTAGGCGATCCACTACTACCCATATGGAATCATACCCTGACCTGGTCCTTGGTAATCCGGTAATGAAATCCATACCAATATTTTCCCACTTCCATTCAGGAATAGGTAGTGGTTGAAGAAAACCCGCTGGTTTCTGGTGCTCCGCTTTGACTCTGCTACACACATCACACAAAGCAATATGTTCGGCGATGTCCCTTTTGAGATTGTTCCACCAAAACCTTGCCTTCATGTCCATGTACATCTTGGTATTTCCCGGGTGAATAGAATACGGAGAGTTGTGACCTTCTTGTAAGATCAGTTTCCGCAACTCTGGGTCTTGTGGAACACATATACGTTTCCCGTGCCATAAAGTACCCTGTTCGTCAACATGGAAACTCTTAGCCTTCCCTAGACTAATATTTTCCTTAATCTTTTCAATTTCCTCATCAGTCTTCTGAACTTCTCGGATTTTGTCCAATAGAGTGGGTTGAACATCTAAGGACATGAGATGTCCTTCTGGTACAATCTCCAATCTGAGTTCTTTGAATTGCTTACCCAAGTCATCTGACAATTCCCCCTTTCGTAAGGCCATTTACAAACGTCTTACAACTTAGAGCATCGGCTACTACATTCGCTTTACCGGGGTGGTATTGCAAACTTAAGTCGTAATCCTTGATAAGTTCTAGCCATCTTCTTTGTCTCATGTTGATTTCTTTCTGGGTGAAGATGTACTTCAAGCTCTTATGATCGGTGAACACTTCACACCGCTTACCCAAAAGGTAATGTCTCCATGTTTTGAGTGCATGGACGACAGAGGCTAACTCCAAATCATGAGTAGGATAGTTTACTTCATGAGTTTTGAGTTGTCTCGAAGCATAGGCTACGACTTTACCATCTTGCATAAGTACGACACCCAAACCTTGATGAGAAGCATCACAATATACTTGGAAATCCTTTTCCAAATCTGGCAGACATAGAACTGGTGCTGTCACAAGTCTCTTCTTCAACTCTTGGAAGCTGACTTCGCAACCTTCAGTCCAAGCAAACTTCTTGTCCTTCTTTAGCAATTCTGTCATTGGCTTAGCAACCTTTGAGAAATTTTCAATGAACCTTCTGTAGTAACCCGCTAAGCCGAGGAAACTACGAACTTCTTTTACATTCTTGGGAGATTCCCATTCTGTCACAGCTGAAACCTTAGCAGGATCAACTGCTACACCATCTTTTGTCATGACATGACCAAGAAAACCAACTTTCTCTAACCAGAACTCACACTTGCTGAATTTGGCATAAAGTTTATGCTCTCTTAACTTTTCAAGTATCAAGCGCAAGTGTCTTTCATGTTCTTCCTTACTCTTGGAGTAGACTAAGATGTCATCGATGAAAACAACCACAAACTTGTCAAGGAATTCCATGAATACCTTATTCATCATATTCATGAAGTATGCTAGAGCGTTGGTTAAACCAAAAGGCATTACAGTGTACTCATACAATCCATATCTTATGGTGAATGCTGTTTTAGGTATGTCTTGCTCTCTTATCTTGAGTTGAAAATAACCTGACCGAAGATCAATCTTCGAGAACACACATGCTCCTTCCAACTGATCAAACAAGTCGTTGATTCTTGGCAAAGGATATTTGTTCTTGATGGTCACCTCGTTGAGAGAACGGTAGTCAATACACAATCTTTGTGTTCTATCCTTTTTCTCCACAAACAATACTGGGGCTCCCCAAGATGAAGAACTTGGTTGGATAAATCCTTTCTGCAACTGTTCTCCCAGTTGCTTCTTGAGCTCTTTCAGTTCATCAACTGACATTTTGTAAGGTCTCTTAGCTATTGGTCCAGAACCTGGTACCAAATCTATCAGAAACTCCACATCTCTATTTGGTGGCATTCCTGGTAACTCCTCCGGAAATACATCCGGATACTCACACACAATTGGCACACTGTCCATGCTAACCCCCTTAAGAGAATTCAGCTTACTTCCTTTGGATTCAAAGTTTGACTTGAATTTTATTCTTTTTGCTTCGGGAGTTGTGAGTGTAACTGTACGATTGGCACAATCCAGTACTCCTTCATACTTAGCCATCCAATCCATTCCCAAAATTACGTCTAGTCCTTGGGAATCTAGGATTATCAGGCTTACTGGAAACTTATGTTTTCCAAACTCTATGACGAGATCCCGGCATCCAAGGCTTACTATCATATCTCCCCCGGAGAACTAACCTTTATTGGACACCCAATGTTTTCTGATGCAAACCCATTTCTATCAACAAATGCCTTTGATATGAATGAATGAGTTGCACCGGTATCAAAGAGTACAAATGCTGAAGTTGAATTGAGTCTGAACTTACCAGCCACGGCATCAGGCTCCTCATAGACCTCCTCCACATTGATGTGGTTAACCTGTCCTTTCGGAAAAGGATTTGGCATGTTAGGTCCTTCAACTTTCTTCTCAGGGCACTCATTAGCATAATGCCCCAACTTCTTGAATTTGAAGCACTCCACTTGACTGATGTCCTTTTTAACATGCTGACTTCCACTTCCACTACCATTCCCACTGTGGTGGCTCTTATGTCCACTCTTGTGGTTCTTGTATTTGTCATTGTCATGACTGCGGTGATGCTTGTTGTCATGACGGTTGTGGTTGTGGTGCTTGTTGAATTTCCCATGCTTATGGGATCCTGAGCTGCCACTGTCATCATAGTGAGATCGTTTGTGAGACGATCCCGAGCTGTGCTTGTCGGAGTGTTTCCTCTTTCTACTCTAGACTTGCTTCATTTTACTTTCCAAAATAGCAGCCTTGTCACACAAAGTCTAATAAGTTGGAACGTATGCCACAGACAACTGTAGATTCAGCTCATCATTCAAGCCTTCCAGAAATTTTTCTTTTCTTTTGGCATCTGTGTCAACCTCATCCGGTGCATAGCGCGCCAGATTGTTGAACTCTTCTATGTATTCTTCCACGCTGCGGTGGCGCTGTTTCAGGTTCTGAAACTCCTTATTTTTCAGACTCATCATTCCTGATGAGATATGAGCAGTGCGAAAGCCATCTTCAAAGATAGCCCAAGTCACCTCATCAATAGGAGTGGTGATTTGGAAGTTTTCCCACCATGTGGCGGCTGGTCCTTCCAACAGATGTGCTGCGAATCTGACTTTTTCAGCATCCGTGCAGCCCACGGTCACTAAGTCCTTGTTCACGAAACGTAGCCAGTCATTGGCCACCATGGGCTCAGTTGTTCCCGAAAACTTTGCTGGCCTCAAACGCAGAAATCTGGTGAGCATATCAAAACCCGGTGGGTTGTTGTTGTTGTTGTTATTGGGGTTGTTGTTGTTGTTGGGGTTGTTGTTGTTGTTGGGGTTGTTGTTGTTGTTATTCTGGTTTTGAATGAATTTCGTCATCATTTGCATAAGCTGTGTTTGCGCATTCATCATTTGTTGCATTTCCGGGGTGATGTTATTGGGGTTGGGGTTTGCGCGACGGGGAGGCATCTGTGGTTTATTCAAATAGATAAGTATGAGATACCCTTATATGTTTTATGCACAATACATCACAAGCAAACACATAACAAGCAACATAAGATTAAAAGTTCAACAACCACATAACAAGCTCATGAAGTAAAACACACAAGTGGCAAGCCATCCACATGTCGGATGGTCCAATAATAAGTTCACAATAACGAGTATGAATATGAAAGGTAAACGAGTAGTCAAGTCTACTCATCAGCGTCAATCTCCTCCTCGACGAAGGTAAGACCTGCGTTCTCCATCGCGGTCTTGTTCTCCTCAATCGTAGTGGTCAAGGAATCGACCTTGGCCTTGAGAGCCCTCCTCTGGGAGCGAAGCCTCTCAATAACCATCTGCTGCTGCTCGAGCTCGAAGTCCTTGGACTTCAGTTCCTCGGTCATGTCCCTGATCTTCTTGTTCCTATCCTGGACGCATTTCTCCTGACTCTTGAACTTGCGGTCCTGGGCCTCGAACTTTGTCTCCATTTCCTTGATCATCTCATCCTGCTGCGCAAAAATCTTGTCCTTCTCGCGTAGCTGTACCTGAAGTTCGTCATTGCCAAGCATGACGTTCGTCCTATCCGTGTCCACGTGCCTGAGGAGAGTCTCTAAGTCCTGGAGATAGAGACGTATCGGCTCCGCCGTGTCCCTCGAGTCGTCCTCAAAGTCGATGGAATCTCCATCAACATCACGCCTTCCGAAGACGTGGAAGTGAGTGCCCCTAACCTGTCGGGAGTGACGGCCTAACAAGCGTCCTATCAGGTCCTGCATGACTACCTCCATGCCTCTCTCCCGGTCGTCATGCATCAGCTTGAAGACGATGGCCTCCGTAGTAGGCTCAGTCTGGCGTCCTGGCTGGTTCACCTTAAAGCCCCAGAGATCCTTCGTCTCGAACTTGGTAAGTGGGTACACCGTGATGGTGGGAAGAGGGAGATCAAGGAAAGTGGTAAGCTCAATGATACGGGGACCAAAACGAGTAACCCGAAACTCCTCAACAGTGCTGATGGCAATAGGCATCTATTTATAAGAATGAAAAAGTTAGAACAATACAATTCAAGGTAAATCAAGACAAACATTCATACATATTCATGGATCACAATCATCACACAAGTCATGCATACATAAGTCCATTACATCAAACAAGGTCCATACTTATTTAAAGTATCATTTTTGGAAATAAGGTGATAAGTGGTGGTCCAACTAACGAAGTGCCCTTACAATCCAATCTCATGGGATCTATTAGCAAGCACAATGTTCCTAGAGGCAATCCACCAATCTTGCTCTCTTGACTCTATCACTAAGTCTATAACATCTCCCCTTATCTCTTGGTTGGTGGCTTCCAACTCTTGTGTAAGTTCCTTCTCTTTCTCTAAGTCCTTTTGGAGGTTGAGCATTCTGCACTTGACTCTAGCACTTAGTTCTTTGATAGTCTTCCAAGCTGCTTCTTTTGCTGACTCAAAGAATGTGGTGTGCATAAAAGTGTTGGTGTACATGCAGAAGCCTCTTTCTTTGTGGTTGTCTTCCTTGTTTTTGTACAAGTGAAGTTGCACCCACCAATACTCCACTCCTTCCTCCATCACTGGAAAGCCCTTGTACACAGCTGCACCATGTACTCCCATGGTCTCCATGAGGTCTTTGAGAATCTTAGGAAACTCAGTCTCACACTCCAAGGTCATGGTCATGAGTGGTCCTCTCTTCACGGCTTCGTTGATGGAGTTCATCTACAAAGGAAGTTGAAAGAGATTAGAAGAGTTTTACGAGAAGAATAGACAAGTGTAGAAGTAGTTGAAAACTTTTTCCTTAGTGGTTTTCCAATCCTAGGGTCATAATCCTACAGGCAACACAGTGCTCTGATACCATCTGTTAGACCCCTCCTTTATAAAGGAAAGGATCCCTGTGATTGCAATTCTAGTCCCTGGATCAATGCTAGCATCCACAGTTTAAGATGAAGTACACAGATACAAAGGTCGTTTATTACATTCATTCCAGAGATAAAACATAGTCTTTTACAACTCAGGGCCAAAGGCCTAGTACAAGAGTTTATGGAATAAGTAAATAAACATAATTCTTCATCTTCATGTGCCACAGGCAAGCATGTTGAGTGTAGACTCATGACTCCTATTCAACATCGGAGTAACCTGCAACATCACAAGTTACAGCCACAAAGGGTCAATACTTTGGAATAGTATTGGCAAGTGATACCTTAGTATATATTTAAGTGGACTATAATACTATATGCATTTTGGCTGGTGGAGCTTAGGCTTGCATTGCTCAAAATAGATTTTTCCTTAACTTTTGAAAATACTACATTTTGTCTTAACAAATACCCAAGGCATCTACCAATCAAGACTGAAGATCCACTCAGGGCATCTACCAATCAAAGACTGAAGATCCTTTTAACCCTTGTTCACCCACAAGTTTTATTTAGAAATTGGAGTGATGAGATTCTTGAAGCTTCCATGTCTTGATGCTCAAATTGTCCTTTACCAGGGACATGGCTAAGTACTTAAGTTTTACCCTCTACAGAGGTGGTGCACTTTCCCCACAAGACTTGGTTTCCCAAGACAGGATCCTTCAGTAGCCTTTCCTTAGTCAAATGGACGCGCTCCAACCTATCATCCCTTCTACCACCCACTGTCCAAGAGACTAAGTTCTAACATCCTAAGATCATGGCAGAGCCCATAATGCCAAGTGGTTGCACTTGATGCTTCTCAACATTTGACATCTCAAATCTCTTTGTTTCCTGGGTGGCCATCCACAAGTGAGATACACAAGCCAAGTCATGGCCTTGTGAACCACTCAACGTAAACCAATCCTTCCATTCCACCCAGGTGATTCATTAATTTAGTTGTTTTTGTTAAATAAAACACAAATCCTCGGACTTAGAATATTTTTTTCATAGTGTGAATATATAAACCACCCTTGTTTTCTAGTAGCTAGGCTAAGCATGATAGTAATAGGAATCTTGACTTAGATAATTTTCACTAAGGTTTCACCTAATAGGTTTTCCCAAAGCATAGCTTGTTCTTAGCAAATAACCATGCAAGTCCTATACTTAGAAAAATATTACTAGTGCATAAATAAAATATAGGAATGGAATATTCATGATGATATCACTTGCCTTGGTAGTGTGGAGAGTAGCACTCGTCACAATCACAATCACTAGCAAAATCTACACAAAGTTATATGTAACATCCCAAAAATCATAGTTTTAAAACTCATTCATACCATTTTTTGCATCATTCATGCATTTAGGGTTTTTCTCAAAAATCATTTAGAAGTGGATATGAGTTATGATTTAATGTGGGCAAATTGTCTTAATTGAACATCACCCCTGTTGAAATTTGAATGTTTAAATACTTCAATGCTTGCCTTCATTGATGGAAAGATTAGGAGAAATTTTAAAACCCAAAGATTTCAAATTTAGAAGTAATTCTAAAACCCATTTCAAATGTTTGCAAACAGGAACAAATTCCTACTTATTATTAAAACCAAGCTGGACCAAGCTTTGCAATATAACCACCTAGTTTTGTGACTATTTTGAATCCACAAAACCCTACAAAAATTCCCAAGACAATCTGATTTCAAAAAGGATTTGAATTCATACCAAAATTCATACCAGAAATTGGAAATAGAAAAAGAAAAGAACTTCTGAATAGAAAAGGGCCACGCGGATAGGATCTGGCCCAGTAGAGGAACAGGCCCAGCAAGCCCACCCGGGGAATTCCTTTTCTCCTCTCACGCGCGAGCACACACACTGAGCCACTGACAGCCGGTCCCCACACTCACTGCGTGCACCTCGCTGACGAGTGGACCCTGGACACGCGGTCATTGTCTTCCCCAAAACTCGCTCGCGACCACGTCGCTGCTGCAATGACTGCCGGTGATGGCGCGGGTTAATTGGGCCATTAAACGCAGGCGTTTCTTGTCGACTCCCAGGCTATAAGATCCCCACCACCCCACGGTCATTTTCCCCCAGTCAATCGCACACTCACGCCCACAGGCTGCCCTCAAACCTCCGCGAGTTGCCGCTGACAGAGCCCCCTCCGGCGATCAATTCCGGTGAGCCTCGAGTTCCCCTCTGTCTCCCGTTCACCCTATCTTGTTCAGTGAACTCATACGCATCTTCTGACACTCGCCGTTTGTCTTCGCATGATCCCTAGCGTTGGCAACATCGACGACTGGTCGCCGCCATCTTCTTCCCGAACTCCGGCGACCCCTCTCCGTAAGTAACCACCACCCCTTGCCCTCTGGTTGATACGCATAGAATCCTCGTCACCGTGCGAATCTGACAGTGTCCCTATTTTGGCCTAGCACGACGAGGAACCTCGCCAACGACGACAACTGACCGTGGCTGACGTTTTCGCGAACTCCGGCGAGCAATCCCAGTAAGTTTCGAGCGCCCCCTGCTATCTTGTTCACCCGAGCGTGTTCGTAGTTGTCCTGCGCATCTTCTAAACCCACTGGTTCGTGCTCAGGCGACGCAGAACATCGGCAGTAACTCCGACCACCCTCACTTGACGCCAGACGAAACTCCGACGAGGTCTAGAGCCCATCTCCGAACGCCCCTCCACAAGCCAGTACCACGACGAGCTTCAGCAACCTCCGGCGAACCTGGTAATACCCCTCTCCCTATCGCGGACGACCTAGGACACCGGCACCGCCACTGACTGACGCGCCGCCGCCTGTCACCGCCGGCAGCGCCGCTCGTTTTTGGTCAAATGAATCTTAGCCGTTAGATCTGTATCCTACGCGTGTAAACATTTCACTTATCGAAGGGGTACGGATAGATCTGAGCCGCGCAACGTTAGTTAGATCCAACGGCTCAGAAGGGCGATCCGGTGCGAACCGGTACGCGCCAGTAGAAACGCGACGCGTGGCAGAGTTTTAGATTAAAAACAGAATTCAAAATCTGAATTAGATTCAAACTTCAAATGCTTGTATCTTTCAAACTACACGTTGGTTTTTTGCAAACTTTATATCGTTGAGTTCAGCAAGACAAGGCCTATCAGAATATACCTTTTGTTTAGCATATAGTAACAGTTAAAAATGTTTTATTTGTGGAACAAGTTTGGGGCTATTTTAGAAATAAAAATGTCTTTATAAAATTTTGTTATGGACAAATAGGTTTATTAGACAAACTTGTGACATGTTATACTTCAGTAGTCATGAACACCCACTTGGTAGAATTTTTCAAAATCTAACACATGGTAAATTCTTGCATGCATGCATTCATATAATTTTGGTTATATTTAAATGTGTGTAATTGTATGTTTTGATTTCTTGTGTAGATTTTGATTGTGATTGTGATTGTGAAGAGTTCTACTCCCCACACTACCAAGGCAAGTGATATTTGCATGAATATATATTGTCCTATGTTTTTGAACTAGCATTAGATATTTTATTATATTAATACATAATATTTTGTCTAATGGAAAGGTGGGAAATCCTATGTAGTCTACTAGCATTGTTAGGGATTTATCCCTCAGATAAGTTGCCATACTTGCTTAGCCTAGCTTATAGCAAAACAAGGATTGGTGAAAACTACACTTACAATAAGAAATATTTCTAAGTCATGAGACTTATACTTTCTTAATAAAACCACTAAGTTAAATAAATCTCCTGGGTGGAATGGAATGTATGGGTTATGTTGAGTGGTTACACAAGGCCATGGACTTGGGTTGTGTATCTCACTTGTGGAATGCCACCCAGGCACAAAGGGATTTGGAGGCCAAGTGTGGAGAAAGCTTTCAGTGCAACCACTTGGCAATATGGGCTCTGCCATGATCATATAGGTTGCCAGAACTTAGTCAATTTGGACAGATGGTGGTAGTTGGGTTGATAGGTTGGAGCGCGTCCATTTTGACTAAGGAAAAGCTTCTGAAAGGTCCTGTCTTGGGAAACCAAGTCTGGTGGGAAAAGTGCACAACCTCTGCAGATGGAAAACCTAAGTACTTAGCCTTGTCCAAGGTAATGGACACTTTGAGCATCAAGACATGGAAGCCACAAGAATCTCATCACTCCAACTTCTAAATAAAAACTTGTGGGTGAACAAAGGGTGAAGGACCTCAATGTCTATTGATGGTTTCCTTGGGAATGCTTTTGACAAAGAAAAACTTAATAATTTCAACTAATAAGTAAAACTAAATTTTAAGCAAAGCAAGCCAAGCTACACTAGCCAAATGCATATAGAACTATAGACCACTTAAAATATACTAAGGTATCACTTGCCAATACTATTCCAAAGTATTGACCCTCTGTGGCTGTAACTTGTGATGTTGCAGGTTACTCCGATGATGAGTAGGAGTCATGAGTCTACACTCAACATGCTTGCCTGTGGCACATGAAGATGAAGACTTGTGTTTATTTGCTTATTCCTAAAAACTCTTGTATTAGGCCTATGGCCCTGAGTTGTAAAAGACTATGTTTTATCTCTGGAATGAATGTAATAAACGACCTTTGTATCTGTGTACTTCATCTTAAACTGTGGATGCTAGCATTGATCCAGGGACTAGCATTGCAATCACAGGGATCCTATCCTTTATAAAGGAGGGGTCTAACAGATGGTATCAGAGCACTGTGTTGGCTGTAGGATTATGACCCTAGGATTGGAAAAAGCTTTACAACTACTTCTACACTTGTCTATTCTTCTCGTAAAACTTTTCTAATCTCTTTCAACTTCCTTTGTAGATGAACTCCATCAACGAAGCTGTGAAGAAGGGACCACTCATGACCATGACCTTGGAATGTGAAACTGAGTTTCCCAATATTCTCAAGGACCTCATGGAGGCAATGGATGCACATGGTGAAGCCGTGTACAAGGGCTTTCCAGTGATGGATGAAGGAGTGGAGTATTGGTGGGTGCAACTTCACTTGTACAAAAACAAGGAAGACAACCCCAAAGAAAAGGGATTCTGCATGTACACCAACACTACCATGCACACCACATTCTTTGAGTCAGCCAGGGATGCAGCTTGGAGGACTATCAAGGAACTAAGTGCTAGAGTCAAGTGCAGAATGCTCAACCTCCAAAAGGATTTAGAGAAAGAGAAAGAACTCACTCAAGAGTTGGAAGACAACAACCAAGACATAAGGGGAGATGTTATAGACTTAGTGATAGAGTCGAGGGAACAAGATTGGTGGATTGCCTCTAGGAACATTTTGTTCAATAATAGGTCCCGTGAGATTGGACTGTAAGGACATTTCGTTAGTTGGACCACCACTTATCACCGTATTTTCAAAGATATTTTTAAATAAGTATGGACCTTGAATGATGTAATGAATTCATGTATGCATGGCTTGTTTGACAATTATGTTTTCATGGATATGTATGAATGTTTGTCTTGATTTATCTTGAATTGCATTGTTCTAACTTTTTAATCTTATAAATAGATGCCTGTTGCCATCAGCACCGTTGAGGAGTTTCGAGTTACTCGTTTTGGTCCCCGTATCGTTGAGCTTACCACTCTGCTTGATCTCCCTCTTCCCACCATCACGGTGTACCCACTCACCAAGTTCGAGAGGAAGGATCTCTGGGGCTTCAAGGTGACCCAGCCAGGACGCCAGACTGAGCCCACTACAGAGGCCATCGTCTTCAAGTTGATGCACGATGACAGGGAGAGAGGCATGGAAGTAGTCATGCAGGACCTGATAGGACGACTGTTAGGCCGTCACTCCAGACAGGTTAGGGGTACTCACTTTCACGTCTTCGGTAGACGTGATGTTGACGGAGAGTCCATCGACTTCGAGGACGACTCGAGGAGCACCGCGGAGCCGATACGTCTTTATCTTCAGGACTTAGAGACTCTTCTCAGACAGGTAGATACGGACAGGACGAACGTCATGCTTGGTAATGACGAGCTTCAGGTGCAGCTTCGTGAGAAGGACAAGCTTTTTGCGCAGCAGGATGAGATGATCAAGGAGATGGAGACAAAATTTGAGGCCCAGGACCGCAAATTCAAGAGTCAAGAGAAACGCGTCCAGGATAGGAACAAGAGAATCCGGGACATGACCGAGGAGCTTAAGTCTAAGGACTTCGAGCTTGAGCAGCAGAAGATGGTTATTGAGAGGCTTCGCTCCCAGAAGAGGACTCTCAAGGCCAAGATCGATTCCTTGACCACTACGATTGAGGAGAACAACACCGCGATGGAGAACGCAGGTCTTACCTTCGTCGAGGAGGAGATTGACGTTGATGAGTAGACATGACCACTCGTTTATCTTATTATTCATACTTGTTTGGTGAACTTGTTTTGGACCATCCGACATGTGGATGGCTTGCCACTTGTGTGTATCACTTCATGAACTTGTTATGTGTTGAACCTTATTTTCTTGTGTTGCTTAACTATGTGTTTGCTTAAGATGTATTGTGCATAAAACATCTATGGGTATCTCATTCTTATCTATTTGAACAAACCACAGATGCCTCCCCGTCGCGCAAACCCCAACCCCAACAACATCACCCCGGAAATGCAACAAATGATGAATGCGCAAACACAACTTATGCAAATGATGACGACGTTCATCCAAAACCAGAACAACAACAACAACAATGACCCCAACAATAACAACAACAACAACAACAACAACAACCCTCCGGGTTTCGATATGCTCACCAGATTTCTGCGTCTGAGGCCAGCAAAGTTTTCGGGAACAACTGATCCCATGGCAGCCAATGACTGGTTGCGTTCTGTGAACAAAGACTTGGTGACAGTAGGCTGCACCGATGCTGAAAAAGTCAGATTCGCAGCACATCTGTTGGAAGGACCAGCCGCCACATGGTGGGATAACTTCCAAATCACCACTCCCATTGATGAAGTGACATGGGACATATTTGAAGATGGGTTTCGCACCGCTCATATCTCGTCAGGGATAATGAGTCTGAAAAAGAAAGAGTTTCACAACCTGAAACAGCGACACCGTAGTGTGGCAGAATACGTAGAGGAATTCAACAATCTGGCGCGCTATGCACCGGATGAGGTTGATACTGATGCCAAGAGAAAGGAAAAGTTCTTGGAAGGCTTGAATGATGAGCTGAACCTACAGTTATCTGTAGCATATGTTCCAACTTATCAGTCTTTGTGTGACAAGGCTGCTATTTTGGAGAGTAAAATGAAGCAAGTCGAGAGTAGGAAGAGAAAACACTCCGACAAACACAGCTCGGGATCGTCTCACAAACGATCTCATTATGATGACAGTGGCAGCTCAGGATCCCATAAACATGGGAAATTCAACAAGCACCACAACCACAACCGTCATGACAACAAGCACCGTAATCATGACAATGATAAGTACAAGAACCACAAGGGTGGACATAAGAGCCACCACAGTGGAAATGGTAGTGGAGGTGGAAGTCAGTATGTCAAAAAGGACATCAGTCAGGTTGAGTGCTTCAAATGCAAGAAGCTGGGGCATTATGCTAATGAGTGCCCTGAAAAGAAAGTTGAAGGACCTAACAAGCCAAATCCTTTCCAGAAAGGACAGGTTAACCACATCAATGTGGAAGAGGTCTATGAGGAACCTGATGCCGTTGCTGGTAAGTTCAGACTCAATTCAATTTCAGCATTTGTACTCTTTGATACTGGTGCATCTCATTCATTCATATCAAAGGCATTTGTTGTTAGAAATGGGTTTGCATCAGAAAACATTGGGTGTCCAATAAAGGTTAGTTCTCCAGGGGGAGACATGTTAGCAAGCCTTGGATGCCGAGATCTCATCATAGAGTTTGGTAAGCATAAATTCCCAGTAAGCCTGATAATCCTAGATTCCCAAGGACTAGATGTAATTTTGGGAATGGATTGGATGGCTAAGTATGAAGGAGTATTAGATTGTGCCAATCGTACAGTTACGCTCACAACCCCAGAAGGGAAAAGAATAAAGTTTAAGTCAAACTTTGAATTCAAAGGAAGTAAGCTAAATTCTCTTAAGGGGGTTAGCATGGAAAGTGTACTCATTGTGTGTGAGTATCCGGATGTATTCCCTGAGGAATTACCAGGAATGCCCCCAGATAGAGATGTGGAGTTTCTAATTGATTTGGTACCAGGTTCTGGACCAATAGCTAAGAGACCATATAAAATGTCAGTGGATGAGCTGAAAGAACTCAAGAAACAACTAGGAGAACAGTTACAGAAAGGGTTTATTCAACCAAGTTCTTCATCTTGGGGAGCCCCGGTGTTGTTTGTGGAGAAGAAGGATAGAACACAACGATTATGTATTGATTATCGTTCTCTCAACGAGGTTACCATCAAGAACAAATATCCTTTGCCAAGAATCAACGACTTGTTTGATCAGTTAGAAGGAGCATGTGTATTCTCGAAGATTGATCTTAGGTCAGGCTATTTTCAACTTAAGATAGGAGAGCAAGACATACCTAAGACAGCATTCACCACAAGGTATGGATTGTATGAGTACACTGTGATGCCTTTTGGTTTAACCAACGCTCCAGCATACTTCATGAATATGATGAACAAAGTGTTCATGGAATTCCTTGACAAGTTCGTTGTCGTTTTTATCGACGATATCCTAGTCTACTCCAAGAGCAAGGAAGAACATGAAAGACACTTGCGCTTAATACTTGAAAAATTAAGAGAACATAAACTTTATGCCAAGTTCAGCAAGTGTGAATTCTGGTTAGAGAAAGTTGGATTCCTTGGTCATGTTATGACAAAGGATGGTGTGGCAGTTGATCCGGCTAAAGTTTCAGCAGTGACAGATTGGGAATCACCCAAAAATGTGAAAGAAGTTCGTAGTTTCCTCGGCTTAGCAGGTTACTACAGAAGGTTTATTGAAAATTTCTCGAAAGTTGCTAAACCTATGACAGAATTGCTAAAGAAGGACAAAAAGTTTGCCTGGTCTGAAGGTTGTGAAGTCAGTTTTCAGGAATTAAAGAAGAGACTTGTGACAGCACCAGTTTTGTGTCTGCCTGATTTGGAAAAAGATTTCCAAGTGTATTGTGATGCTTCTCATCAAGGCTTAGGTGCCGTACTTATGCAAGATGGTAGAGTCGTAGCTTATGCTTCGAGACAACTCAAAACTCATGAAGTAAACTACCCTACTCATGATTTGGAGTTAGCCTCTGTCGTTCATGCACTAAAAACATGGAGACATTACCTGTTAGGTAAACGGTGTGAAGTATTCACCGATCATAAGAGCTTGAAATATATCTTCACCCAGAAGGAGATTAACATGAGACAAAGAAGATGGCTAGAACTTATTAAGGATTACGACTTAAGTTTACAATACCATCCTGGTAAAGCAAATGTGGTAGCCGATGCTCTAAGTCGTAAGACATTTGTAAATGGCCTTACAAAAGGGGAATTGCCAGAAGACTTGTGTAGACAATTCAAAGAACTCAGATTGGAGATTGTACCAGAAGGGCATCTCATGTCCTTAGATGTTCAACCCACTCTTTTAGACAAGATCCGAGAAGTTCAAAATACTGATGAGGAGATTGAAAAGATTAAGGTAAATATTAGTCTAGGAAAGGCTAAGAATTTCCATATAGATGAACAAGGTACTTTATGGCACGGGAAACGTATATGTGTTCCACAAGACCCGGAGTTGCGGAAACTAATCTTACAAGAAGGTCACAACTCTCCATATTCTATTCATCCGGGAAACACCAAGATGTACATGGATATGAAGGAGAGATTTTGGTGGAACAATCTCAAAAGGGACATCGCCGAACATATCGCTTTATGTGATGTATGTAGCAGAGTCAAAGCAGAGCACCAGAAACCAGCAAGTCTGCTTCAACCACTGCCTATTCCTGAATGGAAGTGGGAAAATATTGGTATGGATTTCATTACCGGATTACCAAGAACTAGATCGGGATATGATTCCATATGGGTAGTAGTGGATCGTCTAACCAAAGTGGCTCACTTTATACCAGTGAAAACAACTTATACAAGTGCCAAACTAGCAAAAATTTACATGAGCAGGATTGTATGCCTTCATGGTGTACCAAAGAGTATTGTGTCTGATAGGGGAACTCAATTCACATCTCACTTTTGGAGACAACTTCATGAATCCTTAGGAACAAGGTTGGAATTCAGTACTGCCTTTCATCCCCAAACAGATGGTCAAACAGAGAGAACCAATCAAATTCTAGAAGACATGTTGAGAGCATGCGCTTTGGATTATGGAGCAAGTTGGGATGAAAGTTTACCCTATGCAGAGTTTTCTTACAACAATAGTCATCAATCTAGTATTGGAATGGCACCGTTTGAGTTGCTCTACGGAAGGAAGTGTACCACCCCATTGTTGTGGAATGGCGTGGGAGAAAGAAACTTATTCGGACCTGATCTTATCAAAGAAGCCGAAGAGAAAGTCAAGTTGGTTAAAGACAGATTGAAGATAGCACAATCCCGACAGAAAAGCTACGCGGATTCTAAGCGTAGAGAGGTCACCTACGAAGTTGGGGATAGAGCTTATCTCAGAGTATCGCCACTCCGTGGAGTGAAAAGATTTGGAGTCAAAGGAAAGTTGGCACCAAGATATGTTGGACCATTCCAAATTCTAAGTCGCAAAGGAGAAGTTGCATATGAAGTTGAATTACCAGAATCTCTATCAGCAGTTCATAACGTATTTCATGTGAGTCAGCTTAAGAAATGTCACCCAGAAATGGAAGAATCCTCTTTGAAGGATACCATACCTTTGGAAGAGGTTCAACTAGAAAGTGATCTCACTTATGAGGAAAAGCCTGTTAAGATTTTGGAGACCGCAGAAAGAGTCACCAGGACCAAGATTATCAAATTTTGTAAGGTACAATGGAATCATCATTCCGAAGAGGAAGCAACATGGGAAAGAGAAGATGATCTTCGAAAAGACCACCCTCACCTATTTGCTAGCCAATCCGAATCTCGAGGGCGAGATTCACCTTAAGGGGGTTAGATTTGTAACATCCCAAAAATCATAGTTTTAAAACTCATTCATACCATTTTTTGCATCATTCATGCATTTAGGGTTTTTCTCAAAAATCATTTAGAAGTGGATATGAGTTATGATTTCATGTGGGCAAATTGTCTCAATTGAACATCACCCCTGTTGAAATTTGAATGTTTAAATACTTCAATGCTTGCCTTCATTGATGGAAAGATTAGGAGAAATTTTAAAACCCAAAGATTTCAAATTTAGAAGTAATTCTAAAACCCATTTCAAATGTTTGCAAACAGGAACAAATTCCTACTTATTATTAAAACCAAGCTGGACCAAGCTTTGCAATATAACCACCTAGTTTTGTGACTATTTTGAATCCACAAAACCCTACAAAAATTCCCAAGACAATCTGATTTCAAAAAGGATTTGAATTCATACCAAAATTCATACCAGAAATTGGAAATAGAAAAAGAAAAGAACTTCTGAATAGAAAAGGGCCACGCGGATAGGATCTGGCCCAGTAGAGGAACAGGCCCAGCAAGCCCACCCGGGGAATTCCTTTTCTCCTCTCACGCGCGAGCACACACACTGAGCCACTGACAGCCGGTCCCCACACTCACTGCGTGCACCTCGCTGATGAGTGGACCCTGGACACGCGGTCATCGTCTTCCCCAAAACTCGCTCGCGACCACGTCGCTGCTGCAATGACTGCCGGTGATGGCGCGGGTTAATTGGGCCATTAAACGCAGGCGTTTCTTGTCGACTCCCAGGCTATAAGATCCCCACCACCCCACGGTCATTTTCCCCCAGTCAATCGCACACTCACGCCCACAGGCTGCCCTCAAACCTCCGCGAGTCGCCGCTGACAGAGCCCCCTCCGGCGATCAATTCCGGTGAGCCTCGAGTTCCCCTCTGTCTCCCGTTCACCCTATCTTGTTCAGTGAACTCATACGCATCTTCTGACACTCGCCGTTTGTCTTCGCATGATCCCTAGCGTTGGCAACATCGATGACTGGCCGCCGCCATCTTCTTCCCGAACTCCGGCGACCCCTCTCCGTAAGTAACCACCACCCCTTGCCCTCTGGTTGATACGCATAGAATCCTCGTCACCGTGCGAATCTGACAGTGTCCCTATTTTGGCCTAGCACGACGAGGAACCTCGCCAACGACGACAACTGACCGTGGCTGACGTTTTCGCGAACTCCGGCGAGCAATCCCAGTAAGTTTTGAGCGCCCCCTGCTATCTTGTTCACCCGAGCGTGTTCGTAGTTGTCCTGCGCATCTTCTAAACCCACTGGTTCGTGCTCAGGCGACGCAGAACATCGGCAGTAACTCCGACCACCCTCACTTGACGCCAGACGAAACTCCGACGAGGTCTAGAGCCCATCTCCGAACGCCCCTCCACAAGCCAGTACCACGACGAGCTTCAGCAACCTCCGGCGAACCTGGTAATACCCCTCTCCCTCTCGCGGACGACCTAGGACACCGGCACCGCCACTGACTGACGCGCCGCCGCCTGTCACCGCCGGCAGCGCCGCTCGTTTTTGGTCAAATGAATCTTAGCCGTTAGATCTGTATCCTACGCGTGTAAACATTTCACTTATCGAAGGGGTACGGATAGATCTGAGCCGCGCAACGTTAGTTAGATCCAACGGCTCAGAAGGGCGATCCGGTGCGAACCGGTACGCGTCAGTAGAAACGCGACGCGTGGCAGAGTTTTAGATTAAAAACAGAATTCAAAATCTGAATTAGATTCAAACTTCAAATGCTTGTATCTTTCAAACTACACGTTGGTTTTTTGCAAACTTTATATCGTTGAGTTCAGCAAGACAAGGCCTATCAGAATATACCTTTTGTTTAGCATATAGTAACAGTTAAAAATGTTTTATTTGTGGAACAAGTTTGGGGCTATTTTAGATATAAAAATGTCTTTATAAAATTTTGTCATGGACAAATAGGTTTATTAGACAAACTTGTGACATGTTATACTTCAGTAGTCATGAACACCCACTTGGTAGAATTTTTCAAAATCTAACACATGGTAAATTCTTGCATGCATGCATTCATATAATTTTGGTTATATTTAAATGTGTGTAATTGTATGTTTTGATTTCTTGTGTAGATTTTGATTGTGATTGTGATTGTGAAGAGTGCTACTCCCCACACTACCAAGGCAAGTGATATTTGCATGAATATATATTGTCCTATGTTTTTGAACTAGCATTAGATATTTTATTATATTAATACATAATATTTTGTCTAATGGAAAGGTGGGAAATCCTATGTAGTCTACTAGCATTGTTAGGGATTTATCCCTCAGATAAGTTGCCATACTTGCTTAGCCTAGCTTATAGCAAAACAATGGTTGGTGAAAACTACACTTACAATAAGAAATATTTCTAAGTCATGAGACTTATACTTTCTTAATAAAACCACTAAGTTAAATAAATCTCCTGGGTGGAATGGAATGTATGGGTTATGTTGAGTGGTTACACAAGGCCATGGACTTGGGTTGTGTATCTCACTTGTGGAATGCCACCCAGGCACAAAGGGATTTGGAGGCCAAGTGTGGAGAAAGCTTTCAGTGCAACCACTTGGCAATATGGGCTCTGCCATGATCATATAGGTTGCCAGAACTTAGTCAATTTGGACAGATGGTGGTAGTTGGGTTGATAGGTTGGAGCGCGTCCATTTTGACTAAGGAAAAGCTTCTGAAAGGTCCTGTCTTGGGAAACCAAGTCTGGTGGGAAAAGTGCACAACCTCTGCAGATGGAAAACCTAAGTACTTAGCCTTGTCCAAGGTAATGGACACTTTGAGCATCAAGACATGGAAGCCACAAGAATCTCATCACTCCAACTTCTAAATAAAAACTTGTGGGTGAACAAAGGGTGAAGGACCTCAATGTCTATTGATGGTTTCCTTGGGAATGCTTTTGACAAAGAAAAACTTAATAATTTCAACTAATAAGTAAAACTAAATTTTAAGCAAAGCAAGCCAAGCTACACTAGCCAAATGCATATAGAACTATAGACCACTTAAAATATACTAAGGTATCACTTGCCAATACTATTCCAAAGTATTGACCCTCTGTGGCTGTAACTTGTGATGTTGCAGGTTACTCCGATGATGAGTAGGAGTCATGAGTCTACACTCAACATGCTTGCCTGTGGCACATGAAGATGAAGACTTGTGTTTATTTGCTTATTCCTAAAAACTCTTGTATTAGGCCTATGGCCCTGAGTTGTAAAAGACTATGTTTTATCTCTGGAATGAATGTAATAAACGACCTTTGTATCTGTGTACTTCATCTTAAACTGTGGATGCTAGCATTGATCCAGGGACTAGCATTGCAATCACAGGGATCCTATCCTTTATAAAGGAGGGGTCTAACATTATAGCACACAATTACACACAAATATATACAAACAAGAAATAATATGAATGCATGCATGCATGAATCTACCAAATGGTGATTTTTGTGAAAACTCAACCAAGCAAGTGCATGAATACAGAAACTTAGCAAGTCACTAATTTACCAACTAAACAAAATCTAACTCTAAACAAAGTACTAAACTAAATCTATACTTAAAAAGCCTCAAACAAGTCTCTGGAATTTAAGCACATCTAATGGTTACTATTTGTTAAACAAATTGGATAGGCAGAAAGGTCTTGTTTTTCTGAATCCAACGGTATAAAATTTGTAAAAATCTAACGTGGCAATCAAAAGTTATGAGCATTTGAATTTGGATCAAATTTCTGGTTTTATATCTATTTTCAGATCTAACCTAGCCACGTGTCACGTTCTTATTCGCCCGTACCGTTTCGCACTGGATCGAGCTCCATAGCCGTAGGATCTAAATGAAATCTGGCGGCTCAGATCGCGTACCGCTTCGGGGTTAAGTGGATCTATCCTAGCGCTACGATACAGATCTAACGGCTGCTATTGTCTTGGCCAAGAACTGGCGGCGGAGCGGTGGCTACCGGCGGCGGAACTGTCGGTCGACGACGGAGGCGGCACTACAGGGGGTAAGTGAGAACGAGGAGTAGCTCACCGGGCTCAGGGGGTCATGGCGAAGCTCGTCGTACTCGCGGTTGGTCAAGGGGCGCTTGGGCACGGTTGCGATTGCTCGCCGGAGTGGAGGACGGCGTCGGTGTGTCGGGTGGTCGTCGTGGGCGTCGCTGTGAACCACCCCAAGGCAAGACGAGGACACGGTTAGATTCACAAAGTCAAGGCAGAGTCGTGTGCCTGAACTAGAAGACGCGGGGCGGTCGGGGCTTACCACTAGAGCTCGCCGGAGTTCGTACAGAAGACGGTGGCGGCCAGTCGACGATGCTGCCGGAGCTACGGTTCATGCGAGGGTAAACGAAATGTGTTAAAAGAAGCGCATAGGCTCACTGAACTAGTTTGCAAGAACGAGAGGCAGAGGGAAGCTCAGAACTCACCGGAATTTGCCGGCGCAGTCGTCGGAGACGGCGGGGTTACAGAGGGTAATGCTCGCAGCCTGGTGGCGCTCTGGGTTCGGGGTTTGAGGGAGAAGAGAGAGGGGACAGAGGGGGTTCTTATAGCCTGGTCACGAGCGAGAATTACTCGGCCAATAAATCGAATTGACGCCGCGAATTAAACACAGAAACGCCCGCGTTGATTTAGGGATGAACGGGTCGTGCGGGTGGAGACGACGCTGACGTGGAGAAGGCCCGCTTGTCAGCGAGGTGCGCGGAGTGTAGGTGGGGTCTGCCTGTCAGCGGCTCAGCGCGTGTGCTTGCGCGTGAGAGAAGAATAAGGAGATCCCGGGTGGGCTTGCTGGGCTCGATTTGCTGCTGGGCCAGATTCTGGCCGCGCGGCCTTTTTCCATCTAGGAGTTCTTTTCTTTTTCTAAATTCATTTTATGGTATGAATTTGATATGAATTCAAATCCTTTTGAATCCAAACTGCTTTGGGAATTTTTGCAGGGTTTTGTGGGTTCAAAAACAATCATTTTAACTAAGTGGTTACCTTGCAAGGCTTGGTCAAGCTTGGGTTTCAAAGAAAACAGAGATTTGCTCTAGTTTGCAAATATTTGAAAAGGATTTTGAAACTATTTCTAAAATTTGGAATCTTGGGTTAAAAGTTTCACCTAATCTTTCCATCAATGGAGGCAAGCAAACAAGTACCTAAACATTCAAATTTCAAAGGGTGATGGCCATTTGGGATAAATTGCCCACATGAAATCATAGCTCAAACTTCTGTCTTCTAAATGATTTTTGAGAAAAAACCCTAAATGGATGAATGATGCAGATATGAATGAGTTTTGAAACTATGATTTTTGGGATGTTACAGTATTTATGCTCGATAGTGGGTTCATGTGTCTATTGAATATGGGGAAGTGACAGAAATATCTAAGGTTTTAGATGTGCTATTGTTACTAGGGATAAAACAACAATCTCTTATTCATGGAACAAGTGTATTGTTTACTTTACAAAATTTGCTTAAAGCAGTTAAACATTGCTTGCAACTTAAAACTAGAGGGGGTTTAGATGATAACCTGAAGGTGGATTACTAGTCATACATGAAGTTGGATGGCGGTCTATGTATATTGTTGTAATGCCCAATCAAGTGTCATAGGAACATGAATGTCTAGTATTGCATTGTTATGCCTTGATCTTTCTTGTCAATTGCCCCACTGTAATTTTTTTACCCAGCATGTTATGTTGTTTATCTTAAGGATAACACCTATAGTGAACTATGGACCCCGGTCCAATATTTACCATTGATACATCTTCCACTGTTACTGTTTACTTTCTACAAACCACAAATCACCTTCCACACCATATAGTTAATCCTTTGTTTTCAGCAAACCGGTGAGATTGAGACAACCTCACTATTCATTGGGGAAAAGTCTTGATTTTGTGTTGTGCAGGTTTCCTAGTTGCTAGCAACACCTTTGGGTCATTTCCTTCCTCCTACTGGTTCGATAACCTTAGTTTCTTACTGAGGGAAAAACTTATTGTTGTACTCATCATACCTTCCTCTTGGGTTTCCCTACAAAGCTCTACAATGATGTAAGCTGCAATCATCCACTTGTACTGAGTATAAGATCTACTCGTGCAGCCAACGCCCAAGAAACCAAGTTATTCCAAAGATTCCACCATAAATTCCTATGCATGGTGTGTTACACCATTACAAGTATATTCATGTGTTTATTTATCTTCCAAATTAAACTTGTTATGTGAAAATTGATGATTAAAGCTCTCACAAACTTGATGGAACACTTTACTTTCTTGCACTTAATAAACTTGAACCATTGTGCTTATATGCTTGCAAATTATAAGTTGTGAATTAGTAGAACCATGCTTTCATGGGGAACGCTTTCAACATTACACTTATTCTATTCAGTTGATATCATGTTCTTTTGTTTATGGGTCCCGGCGGTGTGAAATAAAAGGGGAGCTTGTAAGCTCATGGAGTTTGTATATGTGTTAGAGAAACTCCTGGGTGGCTAGCCTAAGCCATGCCTAATCATGGTGGAAAATTGCAGCATAACCATAATGAGCATTATGTGAAGCATCCTCAATAAAAACCTATGCAAATAGCAAATAAAAAGATCACTGGGATGCTCATTGTCTGTTGCCTTGTCATTTTGACATGGGATAGCTCCTGTGTCATGGGGAAAGGGGTACACCGTTGGCGGTTCTCTTTGATACACATATACTTACAATGACAAGAACTTGCTTGTGACCAAAGTTGAGTGGCATGAGGTTCGGTACTTGTATGCAAGGGGCATGAGATTTTCAACTTATGACTTGTCGAGCATATACTCATATTTGTGTCACTTTAACCTTAATCACTTCAAGATGCCAATGATAGGGGCAATGAGAGCTCAAAGAAAATAAGTACCATAATTTTTGGAAGCTCTTTATGAAACTTGAAATCCCTGCTTCCCTCTATGAAGGGCCTTTCTTTTTTACTTTTATGTTGAGTCTCCATCTTCTATATTTATGCACCAATTAAGAGAGCATAGTTATCATTCTTAGTTCAATGTGCATTTTCCCAAAACTTGTTGATTGATTCATAATCACGGTATTGATTGTTCTTAAATTATTTGTATTTAGTCACCCTTATGAACTTTGAAGGTGTCATATGCATTTATGTTTTGCTATTCCATGAAGAACAAGATGGATACCACTCCTTCTATGTTTTCTATATGTGAAACAAATAAATGTATTTCAATGCATTGTTATTCATGTTATTTTGTTTGTACCTTTTCATGTTACAACTTAGTTCCTATGTCTTATTGTTAGAAATACATCTTTCATGCTTATGTTAGAATACTTTGATCCTAGCTATCAATGCTTATAAATATTTTGATCAATATTGTGATGGTGCATGTCACCTAAAAAATTATTCTTATTATCACTTACCTACTCGAGGACGAGCAGGAGTTAAGCTTGAGGATGCTTGATACATCGTAAACGTATCTATAATTTTTGATGCTCCATGCTTGTTTTGTATCAAGTTTATTATGTTTTGTCTACAGTTTGAGGCATTTTTATACATTTTCTAGAACTAACCTATTAACAAGATGCCGCAGTGCTAGTTGCCTGTTTGCTTCTGTTTTTGGTTTCAGAAAAGCTAGTAACGAAATTTTCTCGGAATTGGACAAAACAAAAGCCGAAGTTCCTATTTTACCCGACACGACACGGATTCTGAAGGAGAGACGAAGAGGCGCCATGAGGCAGCCACACCATACGGTGGGGGGCGCGCCACCAAGTGGTGTAGGCCCCTCGGGCGTCCACCGACCTTGCCCTTCCGCCTATATAAAGCTCTCGATGCAAAAACCCTAAATCATCCAGCCTCCATCCACGAAAAGTTGTGCAGCGCCGCAGCCACCGAAGAAGAGACTCGGGACAGAAGTCTCTGTTCCGGCACCCTGCCGGGACGGGGAATTTCCCCCAGAGCCATCTCCATCAACTCCACCTCCATCTCCATTGTCGTTTCTGACTCCCATGATGAGGAGGGAGTAGTTCTCCCTCGAGGCTAAGGGCTCTACCGGTAGCTATGTGTTCATCTCTCTCTCTCTATGCATGATCTTATAGAGATCATGACCTTTGTAATCCAGTTGAATAAGTAGATCTACTCTTCTACTCAAGTGCTTTAATTAATCTCTGCGAATCTCCACGTGTGTGAAGTTGACAATGTGCACATCGTGTGGCACTTAGGCAAAAGGTTACAGAAATACTTATCATGAGTTATAATTTGAGTTGGATGTCTCTATGAGTTTGTGGTGTTTGTTGGAACCATCTAGCGCTCGAGGTGACAATGGGGTTATCTATATGGGGAATGCGAACTTTGAGGTGTTATGTTATATCCCTACATCTTCCAACCAGAGAGTAGTTTAGAGTAGCATAATGAAGAGAAGATATTTATATGAGAGTGTTGATACGTTGGAAACGTATCTATAATTTTTGATGCTCCATGCTTGTTTAGTATCTACTTTGTTTTACTTGTCCACACTTTGAGGTGCTTTTACATGTTTTCTGGTTCTAAGCTACTAACAAGTTGCAACAGTGCCAGATGCCTGTTTTCTGCTGTTTTTGGTTTCCGAAAAGTTAGTAAAGAAATATTATTGGAATTGGACGGGACAAACGACAAAGTCAATTACTTTCCGTGGGGAACAAGAAGTCCAGAGGGGAGTCGGAGGGCCAGCCAGGGGGGCCAGACCCACCCCAGGCACAGGTGTGCCCAACCCCGCGCCTCGCTAGGGTTTGCATCCCCTGGCTGCCTCCTCGGCCTCTCCCTTTGCCTATAAGAATCCCCCGATGTAGAAACCCTAAGCACCTGATCAAATATCCATGAAACTGTTTGTACCCTGCCGGATGGGAGATCATCCCGGAGTCCTTCTCTCCGGTATGATGCGTGAGTAGTTCCACCTTGGACTATGGGTCCATGTAGTATCTAGATGGTTGTATCTCCTTCTTTGTTCTTTCATGTATAGAACTTGTGAGCTCCGTTCATGATCAAGATCTAATCTATTTGTAATCATGCATGTTCTGTTTATGGGGATCCGATGGATATTGAGATTATTATGTTGGTTTTATTAATGGTTTTGTCTTTATGATTCTATCATGTCTGTGTTGTTTGTGATCTCGCATGCTCTCCATTGTTTGTAGCTATCTTGGCCAAGTAGTTGCTAGTGACTCCAAGAGGGGGTATTTATGCTCGATAGTGGGTTCATGCCTCTAGTTTCCAAGGGAAGTGACAGAAATCTCTTCGGTTGTAGATGTGTTGTTGCCACTAGGGAGAAAACAACGGTCTCTTGTTCATGGAACATGTGGACTGTTTACCTTACACACTTTGCTTAAAGCAGTTTTATGTTGCTTGCAACTTAATACTGGAGGGGGTTCGGATGATAACATGAAGGTGGACTTCTAGTCATAGATGCAGTTGGATGGCAGTCTATGTATATTGTTGTATTGCCCAATCGAATCTCATAGGATCTTTCTGACTATTATTTGCATTGTTATGCCTTGCTCAGTTCCTGTCAACTGCCCTTCTGTAATTTGTTTACCCTTCATGCCATGTTGTTTATCTAAGGAGAGCACCTCTAGTGAACTATGGACCCCGGTCCAATCTTTACCATTGATACATCTTCCACAATTACCTATTTACTTCCTACAAACCATTACCTTCCACACCATACGTTTAATCCTTTGTTACAGCAAACCGGTGAGCTTGACAACCTCACTGATTCATTGGGGGCAAAGACTTGAGTTTGTGTTGTGCAGGTCTCCGTGTTGCTTGCAACACCTGTGTGACGTTTCCTTCCTCCTTCTGGTTCTATAACCTCGGTCTCAACTAAGGGAAAACTTGCTGCTTTCTCTTTGCATCCTGCGCTTGGGGTTACCAATGAAGTGCCACGTCGAGCATCATCAAGACTTTCTGGCGCCGTTGCCGGGGAGGCTAAGGACGTCTTCACAAGGGGAGTACTTCACTTCCTTTCTCTTTACTTTGTGTTTAGTTTTCTTTGTTTCTGTTGCTTGTTTTTTTTTGCCTCTATCCAAAATACCCAAAAAAATTAGTCTAGTTTGGTTTGCTTGCTTTATTCAAAAACACAAAAAAAAAATAGTTCCTGCTCTAGCTGCTGCTGCTTCTGTTTTTGGCTTGCCCACCTTTGCCAATATGAACTCTACTGAGAACACCAAGTTGGTGACTTCACTAGCACCAACAGCACTGATTTCCTAAGCACTCCTATTGCTCCACCTGCTCCTGATGCTCCCTTTTATGAAATTAAGCCTGCTTTGTTGAATCTTGTGATGAGAGAGCAATTTTCTGGTGCTGGTTCTGATGATGTTGCTGCCCATCTTAGTAGATTTGTTGAACTTCGTGAGATGCAAAAGTATAAGGATGTAGATGGAGATATTATTAAGCTCAAGATTTTCCTTTCTCCTTGAGAGGAAAAGCTAAATATAGTATTGATTCTTGGACTAAGTGCAAAGATGCTTTTATTGGAAAGTGCTATCCTCCTGCTAAGATTATATCTATGAGAAGTGATATGATGAAATTTAAACAACTTGATAGTGAACATGTTGCTCCAGCTTGGGAAAGAATGAAATATTTGGTTAATAATTGTCCCACTCATGGACTCACTGCTTGGATGATTATCTAGACTTTTTATGCAGGTTTGAACTTCTCCTCAAGAAACCTGTTGGATTCAGCTGCTAGAGGTACCTTCATGGTCCTCATTTTGGGTGCTACAACAAGACTCCTTGATAATATGATGATTAACTACTCTAAATGGCATGTTGAGAGAGCTCCACATGGTAAGAAGGTAAATTCTGTTGAGGAAACTTCCTCTTTGAGTGAAAAGATTGATGTTATTATAACTATGCTTGTTAATGGGAAAGATCTTCTAGATCCTAATAGTGTTCCCTAAGCCTATTTGGTTGCTCAAGAAGAGCAAGTTGATGTGAACATCATTAGAAACAACAATTTCAACAACAATGTCTATAGGAACAATTTTGGTAGCAACAACAATTATAGGCCTTCTCCTCCTAATAATGAAAATTCCTATGAAAGCTCTTACAGTAATGCTAGAAGTGCCCCCTCTGAACTTGAAGTCATGCTCAAAGACTTTATTAGCAAGCAAACCACTTTCAATAAGACTATAGAGGAAAAGCTTTTAACTGTTGAGAAAAATATATCCTCTTTGTCTGAAGCTCAGTCCTCTTTGATTAATAAAATGGCTGTTAAAGCTGAAACTCTGGAAAACACCTTTGCTACTGCTCATGCCATACAAGTTACTACTGATGAAAATGTTAGGCTATTAGCTCAACTTCATGCTAGGTGGGAAAGGGAAGCTGAAATTGATAGAAAAAATAGTGTGTGCACTATCACCACTAAACCACAAGTAGTCCCTATTCCTGCTCCTACTATGCCTAAGCCTATTGAGCCTACTACTAGCAATGCTAAGTTTGATTTTGATATTGATGGTTGCAATATTTCTAAAGTGATCATGTTCTTGCAAAAACTTGCTAGAAGTCTTGATGCTAGTGATATGAATGTTGCTTTCACTAAACATATTACAGATGCTCTTGTGAAAATTAAGGAAGAGAAGCTAAAACACAAAGCTTCTATTCCTAGGAAAGTAGAAGATATTTGGGAACCCATTATTAATATGCAAGTGAATGACTTTGATCTCAAAGCTTCATGTGATATTGGTTCTAGTGTCTCTATTATGCCTAGGAAGATTTATGAAATGCTTGATTTGCCACCATTGGAAGATTGTTATTTGGATGTCCCACTCAATGATAATTCTAAGAAGAAACTCATGGGGAGTATTAATGATGTTCTCATCATGGTTAATAATTCTTATGTCCATGTGGATTTCTATGTTTTGGATGTTGAATACAATGCTTCTTGTCAGATTACTTTGGGAAGACCTTTTCTTAGAATAGTTGGTGCCATCATTGATATGAAAGAGGGCACCATTAAATATCATTTTCCATTCAACAAAGGTATTGAACACTTACCTATGAGGAGAGAGAAGTTACTTTTTTGTCCTACTTTGAAAGCAAGATTTGATGTTAATGCTTCTTCATTTGAAAATACTTAATTATTCTTGCTTCTTGTGCCTAACTTAAAGGCGTTAAAGAAAAGTACTTGTTGGGAGATAACCCTAGAGTTTCCTTGACTCTTGGAAGTTATTACTTCAGTAATGAAATCTCCTTATCCTTTTTGTTTGCTTTTTGTGCCAAGAATGACCTCTAATGAGAGGGAAGTAAGATTTGGGGAGTTGCTGTCCCGAAACAGATTTCGTGAGGAGGCTCTATAACTCGGATTGAGCTCAAAATTTACGAATAAATCCCCAAGTATGTTATGTAACTTTCGTTAGTTCAACACTATTTGATTTGAGCAATAGAAGATGTTCGAAAAAATCGGTTTCTACCTGCTGGTCTGTATTGACAGATTTCTGCCATTATTTGCATTTGCTTCTTATTGATTACTTTTTGAGTTCTCTTTAGGTGAATTGAGCTTTTTGAAGGAGTTACTACAGTAGATTTTGTTTTTAGTGAAAAGCCTTGCTGTTCCAAAGCTTTGCCAGTGGTCTAATATCTTTTGAATACACTAATGTTGCTAATGAAGATTTTGTGAAGTTTTGTATGAAGGAAAAATTTCAGGTGTAGAGAGAGAATGATGCAATGAGATGAAGAATGGACAAAAGATCAAGCTTGGGGATGCCTTGGGCATCCCCTTCATCAATAAAAAGCTCAGGTCTATCTAGACACATCGTTTTTATTGTTTCATGCACAGTTGTGTTGTTCTTGGAGCGTCTTAGTTTTCGTTTGCTTTGCTTAGGTTGTTTGGTTTGCTTGAATAAAGTAGTCTGGACCTCCGTTCTCGCTGTGTTGTTTTGAAAATAAGTTGCTTGGTGTTTGGAAAGGAGTAGTAAGTTATTGCTTGTAAGTGCAAGAGGAGCTTGCATTGACTGTGACTTAGACTTTAGCATGACATGCTAGGTGTTTTTTTGACCTTATGCTTAGTTATTATTGCTGTAGCATGTCTTGTTCCAAACAATTGGGATTGCTTAGTGTGAATTGAAGAAATTATGCGTTGTTTTAGCATGCAAAAGCATAGTATTTTGATATTCTACTTTGATACTTTGCTTGGGTTGACTTGGCACATGCTCACACCATGTTATGACTATAAAAAGTCACCATTAGCCTCTATGATCATTTAGTACTTGACTTGTAGTACCACTCTTTGCTTTGATTAGTATGCTTTGTTGCACTGCATGATTATGGCCATTATTGCTCTCTTAGTTGGTTGCTCCCAGTCTTTTGCTAGACTCAACTTGTATGAGTAAGTTCTACTCATGCCTCCAACTCCCAACAAACCAAGTTATTCAAAAGTGTCCACTATTGTCGTGGGAATGGCCACGGCAGATGATGCAATCGGCAGCGAGTAGTAGAACGAGGGGCAAGGGCGGGCAGCCATCTGCGGTGCGAGATGAGGGAGGAGACCTACTCCGGCTAGGTTTACCCAGTTTCGGCCCCCCGGAGGGTAAAGACCTACTCCTGCTAGATTGTGTTATGGAGAGAGTACAAGGGCAAGCTCGGCGACTAGGCGGCGAGTCGCTGGGGTGTATGATTGAACGTGTCCTCTATGCGTACCCTAGGGACGTTTATATAGGCTCACCTCGCTAGGGTTTACAGATCTACAACCGAATTAGTTAAGGATTCAGAGGATTCTTGACCTAATCCGACTGGGCCTAGCCATGCTTCTGGGACTCCACCTTCTAGTTGCCTGGCTCCTTGTTGAGTCTCGATCCAGTCGCCATCCCGCATGCCCACTCGCTGGCAGCTTGGGCCAGTAGGAAACATCCTGGTGGGTATACCCCGGTAGGCATATCCCCATCAGTAGTCCCCGAGGACGTCGTTGATTCATCGCAGGTGTTTGTTGGCAGTCAGAGTATGCGGGTGCAATTCGTACGCCCAGTCGAATCGGCGGTGGACTCATAAAAGAAGGAACTAGTCATTTTAGTCGCAATAACGACGACAAGTTGAATCGCAGCTTGGCGAATGGATCGGCGAGTAGTCGAGTCACTGCTATGGTGACCAGGTCGGCGAATCGTCAAGTCGCTGAAGACAACAAGTCGAGTAGATGAATTTGGACCGTCAGCGCTGGTCAAACTAGCCGTTGGGTAATCCAATGGTAATATCGGCGTAATTACCGCGCGGTAACGGCTCCCTGAAGATGGCGGGTAACAACTGCTATATAAGGAGAGTGACGGGTGAGGGACGAACATTTCCCACACTTCCACTGTAACATCCGGAAAATACTAAACTTGGATCATCCATTTTCTAATCATCAAAATTAGGGTTAACAAAAACTTTGCTAATTAAAATTATGAAGGCATGCAAATGTGTATGCATTTAATTTGAAATTCTTTTGAACCACCTTGTTTGTTTGTTTCATTGCTTGTAAAATGTTTCTTAGATGAAATAAACATCATCTAAAACATTTCCCACACTTTTCCTAAAGACAAGTAAATCAAAACACATATATTAAGGGAATGGTCATTTTGACCAATTTAACTCCCATGCCTACTTTGGCTGTCTCAAACATTTAGAACTTAACAGAAACTTTTCTGGATCTTTGCACCCCTTGAATGTACTCATAACAAAGTACCAAGGCCCACTTTGTGATCATCTAGAAACTTTCAAATGCATAGTTTAATTGACAATTCAAAATTGAATCTTTATCATATGGGAAGATCCCACTTATTCAAAAACCACTCAAACAAGCTCAACTTTCAAAACCCAAGCATCTGCAGAATCACCAATACCAATCTAGCAAACCCACCAAAAATCTTTTCAAACTTTAAAACTTGATTTCATGCGGCCATTTCATCAAACAGGTTGCAGAAACAAATCAAACAAACATCAAACACTATTGTGAGCAGTGATTCTTGCCTAACTGGTTCCCCATTCAGCTCACAACCAACTCAGTAGATCATTTAGAAAGATTAACTAACCACTAGCACCACTGTGAGCTTGCCACTGCCATCAATGGTGAACAGCCGAGCACACCCTTGCCACCCCATAGTCGACAGCAAGCTAGGAGCAGCAGCAAGCCTAGCCAGCATGTCTTGGAGGCAGCCCACCGTCCACCGCCACTCACTGTCCCAGCCGCGAGCTTTGCCAAGCCCTGGACCACACGCACGGACCATGCCAACCTCGCCAGCGACCATGCCGAGCATGCGCCAGAGCGCCACCCTCGAACAGCGCCCACAGACCGCGTGCCGCCCTCACCGCGTGCACACATGATCACCACCTACCCAGGAGACCACCAGACATCCCCGTTCACCGCCCCGTGCTGCACAGCCACCGCTCGTCGTCGAAGACGCCGCCTCTGCCACGCAGAGCGTCGCATGTTCCAGACAAAGCCGCACCGCCCCATGCCTCGAAACAATGTCGTTGAGCATTGCCAGGAGACACCACACTGTCCCCTACCGTCGCCCATGCAAGTATCCGGCTGTAACACCGCCCCCGACGAGCTCATCGTGCGCCCCGTCGGTCCCCTCGCTCGACTATAAATAGAGGCCACCCCCGCTCGATTTCTTCACACCATCTCACTCCCTCTCCTCACTGATCGTGCCACACCGTTCTCAGAGCAAGGCGAGCACCACCCCGCCGGAACTTCACCGGAGCCCGCCGCCTCTGGAGAAGAAGGGAGCCATCGATTTCGTCCACCCCAGGAGCTGCCGCGACCACCCCTGAGTTCGCCGTCGTCGACTTCGTCGTTCGCCCGCTTCGCCGACCCTCGCCAGCACCCCGGTGAGTCCCTAGCACCCCCCACTGGCCACGTTAGGTTTCGTTCTCGCCGGCGTTGTCTCGCGTCGATGATGACTCCCAGCCGTTGGATTAGAATCAGATCGAACGACCCACGTTGCCTCATACCGCTTCGCCCAGCCCTGTGTCACTGAAAAGTGGGGACACCCACTTAAACAGCCCGCGGGAGCACTGCGCTTAGCAGGCCGGCCCATTAACTTTTCCCGCGCAGCCTAGTGATTTGAATTAAATCTTTTCTATTTTAATTCAAACACACTTCTGTACCCATTTTCAAAAATCAATCCAGGTCGATTCAGTGCACCAAATAAGATGAAACCAATTTGGATAGGTCTGTGAATGCTGAATCCAAGCCCGTTGGATTCAAGTCATTTGGATCTATAGATCACCCATGGTAAAAATAACAAGGCAGAAGCTTTTCTGCATACAAACATTTTTAAAATTTAAACCATAATAGCTTTTGAGTTGATTCCAACTCTCAAAAATCACATTTAACCATACCTTTCAGAATATATAAAAATATATAGGTTTACTTGCAGGAATAATGTTCAAGTAATAAAAGAATGCTACATAAGCATTTCTAGCCACTTTAATTAATTAAAATAAAAGGGTAAAACCTTATTAAATTGTGACACCACTTTAAATCACATTCCCTTGGACTACAATATGTGTTGATGACATGTGTCAACATGATCCCATGTTTGGTTTGGAGAATATTAAATCTTAAGTAGTTTTTCAATGAGTAGAAATTACTTTTCTAAAAATAAAAGGAATTAAATCAAGCCTTAACCTTGTATTGTTAGAGATGATGCTAGATCATCTATAGGACCCTTGTGTGTGATGATTGCAAGTAGTTAAGTATTGTTTGGTGATTGTGTACCTCGTATTTATTCATAGATGCTAGTACCGACCAAGGATACGAGGAGGAAGGAGGATACTACGAAGAAGAAGCCGAGGAGAACTTCAACCACTGCTCTGCACAAGGCAAGCCTAATACTACTAGTGAATGTGCAAGTTAGCACTTGAAATTTAGCAAGCCTTACTAATCAAGTTGACATATGCAAGCTAACACTTGCAATTTAGCAAGCTTATACCGATATTGTGCAAGCAAATACTTGCTTGTTACTATGCCTACTATATGCCTTAAGCATATGTGATCATATCCACTTGATAAACCAAACCTAGTTTTATTTGCAAGCTTCTTACTTTTTTTCTTTATCAAAGCTTTAACTTAGAGTTGACTGAAGTGACTTGTAGATACTAGAAAGATTCTGAAGGTTGCATAAAGAGCATCAAATTTGGCCTAAGTTAGAAACCTTGATATAATGTTGTACTTAGTTGAAACTCCACTAGTTTACCACCCCTCATTAGTACTACCCCACATGTAGATGCTAGTGCTAAGAATAAAACTTGATCAACTTTAGATGGGTTTACTTGGTGGAAAAATGGTTATGAAAACCTTGGAATGATGGATCATTCCCTTGAAATGTATTGGAATGTGTTTATGAACACTTGATGATTTTGGTGACGAAAATGTTGAGGCATGAGCCTTAGACCTTTATAAAACTGATGGTTGTCTAGATGCGATACCATTCCAATTTTATCGTACAACCACAATACTCGAAGATTTGGGTAGGGCTTGACTAGAAACTTATATACCTTAGTATTAGTTCCCTCACGGCCAAGGTCTGAGCTGAGGCTACCTTGTGAACATTGTCCACCTGTGCAGTAACCAAGATGAAAGTTGGTCATGGTTGGGAGGCCAAACTCACAGGAGAGGTGCTTATACTAGGGCGTGTAATTGAAAGGTTAGGATTGATTATCCGCATACTGAGTATGGTGAATTCAGGATTTGTTCCTGACGGATATCGAATGTTGTGGTGAAAGTGTACAATCTCTGCAGAGTGTCAAACTATTCGAATAGCTGCATCCGCGGTTATGGACAGTTGGAGTGGCCATACTGTTCCCCCGTCAGACTTTTCAAAATGACTTGTGAAATGAATTGAGACTTTGACTTGACCATAACAGAGTTGGGACCTGAGTTACAAGATCCCACCTAGGAGTTATAAAATTGTGACTAGCTTCGGAACTTAGTAGAGATAAATCTGGCTTGTGCAAAACAACCCTAGAGCCTAGTGTCCTATTATCCAAAAACCCCTTTACCAGTTAGTATTAGCTTGCGAGTACTTAAAGAGTACTCATGGATTTGTCCCTGGCTATTCCCATGGCCAGACTATGAAGAGGAGTACATGGAAGATGGACCCCAGGAAGGTTACGACAACTAGGATCATCGTGACCCGAAGATGGAGCTTCACCTACGCTACCGTTATTATTACGTATTCCGCTGCTTGATGTTGTATTAAGAACTGGATCTTAAGATCCCTATTTGTGTAAGAACTTATGTATCGTTTGTAATGGATGATGTACTATGGTATCCAATTCTGTTATGTCTCGCAAAAATGGTAATCCTGGGATTGCGATGTATGGCATAACAGGCATCTAGGATTGAAAAATCCGGGTGTTGACATCCTCCGATCTCGCGCACTCCCAATCCTCCATTCCGCGCAGCAACCAGAGCGACCCAGAGCGACTCATTGCCCTTGATCCTCCAATCGATGGCGCCTCCGACGGAGCCATGGGGCAGATCCAAGTGCACGAAAGTGCTATTGAAATTGTTCGAGGAGGCGGGGATCCTCCACGCCGGGAGATGGCGCATCCCTGCGGCCGGAGAGATGACTCCAGATCCACGCGAGGGAGAGTTCGTCTGCTTCACCAGCCACTTGGAGTGGGGGCTCGGATTCCCCTACTTCCATCTTCTTCCGCCGCTTCTACGCCTACTACGGCATCCAACCATCGGACCTAGGACCACACAGCATCGAGCAACTCGCCATCTTCATGGCGTTTTGCGAGTGCTACCTGGGTTTCCGGCCGTATTTCCCCCTATGGCAAGATCTGTTCCACGGTAGCTTGACCTTTCAGCTGAAGTCGAAGGCATCCTTTTTTGATCTAATGCTGCCAAAAAAGGTGGCAAACGAATGGAATAAGAGTTGGTTCTATGTGACCAAGTCGTCACCAGCCGACAAGGTGGCGCTTCCAATGTACTCCACCGACCGGCCAGAGCCGCGTCGGCTCCAGGTCACCAAGCTCCTGTTGGACCAACGGATGGTCGTCGACGAGATGCTGCAGAGGATCCGCAACTTAAAGAAGGGCCTTCAAACCATCAATTTGTACAATTGCTGGTTCGGGCGGCGGCTAGTGCCTCTGGCCAGTTGCGCGCACTACATGTACAAGTATACGGGTAAGGATGACCCGACGAAGTCCTGTCAAGCCGAGTGGAGGCTCCAGGACTACACCCTGGCCTTGAAGAAGATCACCGAGGCGGAGTATCTTGACGCGAAGGCCGGGGTCGCCCCTTACACCGCGAAACTCCAAGCTCCAACAGTGGGTCTTTTATTTCTTGTGCATTCACTGTCACAGTTTTGCGTTCGCGGTCGTGCTAATTTCATTTTGGTTGCAGCTGTTCCAAGTGGTGGAAGGTTGGCTTCCACCCGCGGATGACGAGAACTCAAACTCGTCCGCCGAGGATGAGATCGAGTCTTCGCCCGACAAGGGTGATGTCAGAAGCGACGGGGGCGGTAATGACGACGATGACGACGATGGCGATGAGGCTGTGGAAGTCGCCACACCCACGGTCCGCAAGACCCGCGGGCAGCATCAACGCGAGCTCGAGGCCAGCAAGAGCCTCGAGGCCCACGACAAAGACGATGACGAGCTCCCTGAGCACACCTCACAACGTGAGTCTACACCATCAAAGAAGAAACCACCACCACCGAAGGAAGCCGGCTAAGCCGGTATCACCACCTCGGCCTGCGAGTAGCTCCGATGCTACAAGCGCAGCCGAGGAAGCTAGGGCCAACGCACCGGCGCATGCGACCGCGGCGGCCGGTGCGGCCAGTGTGGAAGGCGAGATGCCATTGGCGTCGCTGTCGCCACCCTTCATCCCAGTCACCGGGCTTGCGGCCGCTCCAGCCACGGGGTCCTCGCCACCGAGAGGAGCACCAGCGGCGATCGCGGCTGATCCTCCTGCCGTGGCCTCGTCCTCGAAGAAGTCGTCGATGTCTTGGGCGCAGAGTGTGTTCGAGATGGGCCTCAGTCGGAAACTGGGGTCGGAGTTGGAGAAACCGGCCAGCATTCGTACTTGCCTGTGTTTTATCCCAATCGCCAAGTGAGTGTTTCTTAGTCTTTCGTTTGTTCGCTCGATTAATGTCCGACTGGCGAGTTTGCTGATAGCATTGTTCTGCAGGACTGTTCTGAAGAAAATAGGTCACCCTTCGGTGGCCAAGGTCCCGTTGGGTGCCGCGGAGGCGCTAGTCGACCCTTCGTAGAAGAGGAAGGGCGACGAGGTCGAGGAGCCTATTAAAGACGCAGAGAAGGCAAAGGGCGACGAGGTCATCACGATTTCGGACGAGCCGGCGGTCACCCCGAGCGAGGCTCCAATTGTAGTGGATGCGGCCCAGAAGGCCACGGTGGACACGTTGTCACAGCGGGCAGAGCCCGTGGCCTCGGTTGGGGCAATAGGCCCTCCCTCGAGTGGTGCGGGATCCGCATTGGCGATGTTCCCTCTCTTTGTAGCGAGGGCCTCCGCGGCGAGTGCATCGGTGCCATCGAGCCAGTTTCCTGAGGTCATCGGCACGAAGGTCGAGCAACGTCGCGGCGTACTCCGTTCGTGATCCCGTCTGTGGATGTAATGGAGCTTCACAGCATGCTAGGTGCCGCCATCCAGGTATGTCTAGTCCCCGAGGATCGGGCCACTGAATTTTAGTGGTTGGATTCGTATTGTTTTTTGGAGTCCAGACCACAAGTGTCGAGTCGTTGAATTTCAACGGCTGGGCACTTAGGAATTTTTCTCTGTCCAGTCCCCGAGTGGCTAGTCGCTGAATTTTAACGTCTACGAACTTAGGATTTTTTCGCTGTCCAGTCCCCGAGTGGCTAGACGTTGAATTTCAGCGGCTAGGCACTTAGGATTTGTAACATCCCAAAACTATAAAACAATTATCATCAAACTCTAATCACTAAAATTAGGGTTAACAAAAACTTTGACTAATTAAAATCATATGGATGCATGTGTGAATGAGACGATTCGATAAATGCATGAATGAACTTGTATGATTAACCTAAATAGAAATAAATGGTTTAAAGAGTAAAGTAACATCATATAAAACTTTCCCATGCAGAAACAAATCAAGAGAAAATCAAAAACAAATCAAATAAAGCAAATGGTCATTTTTGCCAATCTTGCTCACTAGGTCACTTTGAGTGTTTCTAGTCCAAGATTTCAAACATAAACTTTTCCAATTCTTTTCACCCCTTGATAGAACAAGTAAAAGTGAATCAAAGCCCACCTTTCAAACTGACAGAAACATTTGGCAACCTCAATAAAATCACATTTCAAAATTGAATCTTTATCATATGTGAAGATCACACCTTTTCAAAACCCAACCAAACCAATGCTCCTTGACTAATCCAATTAACCAGACACTCCCTAGTATGTTCCTAGCAAACCCACCAAGTTTGAATCCAAAATCTAAATTTGAAACTCTTGCGGCCATTTTATCAAACACCTTGCAGATACAAATCAAACAAAAATCAAACACTATAGTGTGCAGTAATTTTGGCCTAACTTGTTCCCTATCTAGCTTACTCTACACCCTCAGTAGGATCATCTAACTTGTTTAACCCCTCTAGCTCACTGTAAACCAGACCAGAGCCTCACCTTGCCACCCCATTGTCGATAGCAAGCTAGGAGCAGCACCAAGCCTAGCAAGCATGTCTACCAGGCACTCCACCATCCACCGCCACTCCCTGTCCCAGCCCCGAGCACTGCCAGCCCCTGGACCACATGACAAGACCATGCGAAACCTCTCTGCGTACGAACCTAGAGCGCGCCAGTGCGCCACCCTCTACCAGCACCCACAGATCGCGCGCCGCCCTCCCGCGTGAGTGCATGATCACCATCGCCCCAGCAACCCCGCAGACATGCCCGTTCACCGCCGCGCAAACCACACGCACTGTGCGCCATTAAAATCGCTGTCGGACCCGCCTAGAGCATCGACGCGTTCCGGTCGATCAGCACCGCCCCACGCTCGCCACGACACCGTTGAGCTTTGCCAGGGAGCACAACACTGCCCCCTACCGTCGCTCTGTGTCGTCGACCACGACGAGCTCAGCCCGCGACTCGTTTACTTCACACCACTATAAATAGAGGCCTCCACTACTCGTTTTCTTCACACCATTTCACTCCCCTCTCCCTCAGAACCACCCCACCTCACTCCCGGAGCAAGGCGAGCAGCGCATAGTCGGAATTTGGCTGGAGCCCGCCGCTGCTGGAAGAGAAGGAAGCCGTCGATTGGAGCCGCCCAGGAGAAGCTGCCGGTACCAGGAGAACCGCCGTCGTCGACTTTGTCATTCGCTCCCCTCTCCGACCCTCCCTTGAGCCCGGTGAGCCTCCCACGACCCCCACCTGCCGCGCTAGGGTTCTGTCTCGCTGGCGCTGCCCGACATGGACGATGAACCAGAGCGGTTCGATTAGAACTAGATCCCACGGTCCACATTGCCCCATACTACATCGCCCCTCACCGTCTCACTAACGTGTGGGGACAGCCACTTAAACAACCCTGCGTGCGCTGTGCGTAATGGGCCGGCCTAGTAAAACCTCCCGCGCGACCCAACAATTCAAATTTACTTTTATTCATTTAATTTCAAACACAGTTCTGTACATAGATTCAAAAATCAACCCAGCTCGATTCACTAAACCAAAATACATGAAACCAATTTTGCTAGAAAGGTACTGGAATGCTTAATACAAGCCCGTTGGATTCAAACCATTTAGATTTGTAGATCACCCCTGGTCAAAATGAAAAGGCAGAAGCTTTTATGCATTCAAACATTTTTCAAAATTCAACCATAAGAGATTTTGAGTTGATTCCAACTCTCAAAAATCACACTTGATCATACCTATTAGAATATATAAAAACATATGGGTTTACTTGAAGATAAAATGTTCAAGTAATAAAAGAATGCCACATAGGCATTTCTAGTCATTTTAATTAATTAAAATAAAAAGGTTAAACCTTATTAAATTGTGACACCACTTTAAATCACATTCCCATGTACTTAAATATGTGGTGATGACATGTGTCAACATGATCCCATGTTTGAGTTGGAGAATATTAAATCTTAAGTAGTTTTTCAATGAGTAGAAATTACTTTTCTCAAATTAAAATAAATAAGACAAGTGCTTTAATCTTTTAATGATAGTGATGATAGATCATCTAGTGTGAACATTTGAGTGATGTTTAGAAATAGTTAAGTATTATCACTACTGGTAAAACCATCTTCGGTTCAACGTGAACAAGGCCAGCAGTCCCGGCCTAGCACAGCCCGCGACTAGTGGGAGTACTAATCCCGGGCCATGAGGCCTCTAACGGCTAGAAATGGTCGTAGTCAATAGTCCCGGATCGGACCAGGTCATTAGTCCCGATCCGTAATACGGCTCGGGACTAATAACCTGGAGCAGGCCAGCTGGTCCTTTCGTGGACTATTAGTCCCGGGTCGTATCACGGCCCGGGACTAGTTGTCCACCACTATATATTCTGCTTCCTCTCCTGCTGCCCTAAAGCATATGGTGGCCATTTTTCTCAAAGAAGCAAGAGAGTTCATGCCATTTTTTTCTCAAGATTTGTCAAGATTTAGTTTGCAACACCTAAATCCAATGCTTTAAAAGGTTAGAACTTCATTCTTTCATCTCTTATTGCTAGAAGGATACTTCATGCATGCTCTAGAAGTAGCTAGAAGGATTTTGATATATATGTGTAACAAATTTTGATTAGGCACATAGTTACTGAAAATTGAAATGTGTAATTTTAGAGTTTCAGAGCTTAGAATGGAATGCGGTTTTCACTGATAGAACAATAATAAAAAACTCCACATTTATCATGTTGATTGTTTTCTCCAATTCACAAATTGGTGCATGTAAATTTTTCAAAATTCAAAATTAATTCTCTAGAAGCTCTCAATATAAATTGTAATAATTTTATCATGTTGTGTAATGGTTTTTGATATACTTTTACTATAATGCAGATGGTCCGGGAATGGATATACGGTACTGACCGACGCTCTGGCGAGTTCATTAGTGGTGTGCATGAATTCATCTGTGTTGCTGATGCAAACAAGCGCAATGGTTTTGTATTATGTCCATGTAATGGATGTAGGAATCAGAAGGATTACTCTAACTCAAAAACCCTTCATAGCCACCTGTTGAAGTCTGACTTCATGCCCAGTTATAATTTTTGGACCAAGCATGGAGAGAGAGGGGTTATAATGGAAGACAATGAGGAAGAGGAGGAGGATGACAAATATCATGGTTTCCCTGAGTTCGGAGATACTTCCATGGGGGAGGATGAAGAAGACACACATGATGAACCCGCTGATGATCTTGGTCGAACCATTGCTGATGCACGAAGAGATTGTGAAACTGAAAAGGATAGGGAGAAGTTCAATCACATGTTAGAGGATCACAAAAAGTTGTTGTACCCAAATTGCGAAAATGGTCGGAAAAAGCTGGGCAGCACACTGGAATAGCTGCGATGGAAGGCTGAGTGTGCTATACCTGAATCCTCATTTGAAAAGTTGCTGAAAATGATGAAGAATCTGCTTCCAAAAGATAACGTATTGCCCACCAGTACATACGAAGCAAAGAAGGTTTTATACCCTCTAGGTATAGAGGTTTAGAAAATACATGCATGCCCTAATGACTGCATCCTCTACCGCAGTGAGGAGTATGACAATTTGGATGCATGCCCGGTATGCACTTCACTTTGGTATAAGATTAGACGAGATGACCCTGGTGATGTTGAGGGCGATCCCCCCGGAAGAGGGTTCCTGCCAAGGTGATGTGGTATGCTCCTATAATACCACGGTTGAAACGCTTATTCAGAAACAAAGAGCACGCCGATTTTTTGTGATGGCATAAAGAGGAACGTAAGTCAGACGGGATGTTGAGACACCCCGCTGATGGGTCGCAATGGATAAAAATCGATAGAAATTACCCAGACTTTGCATATGACGCAAGGAGTTTAAGGTTTGGTCTAAGTACAGATGGCATGAATCCCTTTGGGGAGCAGAGCTCCAGTCACAGCACCTGGCCCGCGACTCTATGCATCTATAACCTTCCTCCTTGGTTGTGCATGAAGCGGAAGTTCATTATGATGCCAGTGTTGATCCAAGGTCCGAAGCAACCCGGCAGTAACATTGATGTGTACCTAAGGCCATTAGTGGAAGAACTTTTACAGTTGTGGCACAAACCCGGGATACGCGTGTGGGATGAGCACACACAGGAAGAATTTAACCTCCGAGCATTGCTTTTCGTAACAATCAATGATTGGCCTGCTCTTAGTAACCTTTCAGGACAGTCAAACAAGGGATACAATGCATGCACACACTGTTTAGATGAGACTGAAAGTATATATTTGGAACATCGAAAGAAGAATGTATACAATGAGCATCATCGATTTGTTTTGGCCAAGCATCCCATAAGAAAGAAAGGCAAGCATTTCAACGGTCTAGCATGTCACCAGACGAAGCCTAAGGAGCATACTGGTGCTGATATATTTGATATGGTCAAAGATTTGGATCAAATGGTAACCTTTGGAAAAGGTCCTGGCGGAAAATCTGTTCCAAAGGACGCTGAAGGACACGCACCCATGTGGAAGAAGAAACCTATATTTTGGGAGCTACCATATTGGAAATTCTTAGAGGTCCGCTCTGCAATCGGTGTGATGCATGTGACGAAGAATCTTTGCGTGAACCTGCTAGGCTTCTTGGGCGTGTATGGCAAGACAAAAGATACACCGGAAGCACGAAAGGAACATCAACGTATGAAAGACCCAGATGGACTGCATCCAGAATGGTTTCAAGGTCATGCCAGCTACGCTCTTACCAAACAAGAGAAGGAAATATTTTTTGAATGCCTAAGCAGTATTAAGGTCCCGTCTGGCTTCTCGTCGAATATAAAGGGAATAATAAATATGGAAGAAAAAAAGTTCCAAAACCTAAAGTCTCATGACTGCCATGTGATTATGACGTAAATGCTTCCGATTGCATTGAGGGGGCTTCTACCAGATAATGTTCGAGTACCCATTGTGAACCTATGTGCATTTCTCAATGCAATCTCTCAGAAGATAATCAATCCTGAAGATCTACCACGGTTACAGAATGATGTGGTCCAATGTCTTGTCAGTTTTGAGTTGGTGTTCCCACCATCCTTCTTCAATATTATGACGCACCTGCTGGTTCACCTAGTCAAAGAGATTTCCATTCTCGGTCCTGTATTTCTACACAATATGTTTCCCTTTGAGAGGTTCATGGGAATCTTAAAGAAATATGTTTGTAACCGTGCTAGGCCAGAAGGAAGCATTTCCAAGGGCTATGGAACAGAGGAGGTCATTGAATTTTGTGTTGACTTCATTCCTGACCTTAGGCCGATTGGTCTTCCTCAATCGTGGTATGAGGGGAGACTAAGTGGAAAGGGTACTCTAGGAAGGAAATCAATAATATGTAGGGACGGACATTCTTACACCTAAGCACATTACACTATTCTACAGAATTCTATCTTGGCATCCCCATATATCGAGGAACACAAGAAAATCTTACACTCCAACAACCCTGGAAAGCATGACTCTTGGATCAGAGATGAACGCATGAAGAGTTTCGGCGGTTGGTTGCAACATCTCATAAAAAACAACACTCTTGGAGACCATTTATACTTGTTTTCTAGGTCACCATTTTCGACTATATCGACTTTCCAAGGGTACGAGATAAATGGGTATACATTTTACATGATAGCCCAAGATAAAAAGAGCACCAACCAAAACAGTGGTGTCCGCTTTGATGCAACAGACAATAATGGGTCAAAGACCACATATTATGGTTACATAGAGGATATATGGGAACTTGACTATGGACCTACTTTTAAGGTCCCCTTGTTTCGGTGCAAATGGGTCAAGCTAACAGGAGGAGGGGTTGAGGTAGACAAGCAATACGTAATGACATCGTTGGATCTCAACAATCTTGGGTACTTAGACGAACCATTCGTCCTAGCCAATGATGTGTCTCAATGTGAAGGACATGTCTACCAAACCTAGAAAAAGAAAAAATAAGAAAAAGAATACATCAGAAGATGAGCCAAAGAACCCTATAGTTCTTTCAGGAAAAAGAAACATCGTGGGAGTGGAGGACAAGACAGACATGTCAGAAGATTGTGATAAGTTTCATGAAATTCTGCCCTTCGCAGTGAAGGATGACCCAAGCATCATGTTAATGAATGAAGATGCTCCGTGGATACGACGGGATCAGAAAGGAACACAGGCGAAGAAATGATGTGTAATAATTGTAAAATTTTATGAGTGAAGATGCTCCATGTGTCCATTTTTATAGTGTTATCTGCAAACAATCTTGAGTGTGTTTGTCCCATTTTATGGCTGGACCGGGACTAAAGAGTGTCCTTTAGTCCCGATTCATACTTACCATTAAGATCTGATCTCCAAACACGTGAGGTCACATATTAGGGAGTGCCTCTATGAATTGTTTCTTGGAGATGCCGGAGGACTGGGCTCCGGCGGCATCTCCCTGAAACTGGCCGTAGTGGTGTCCCTGCTCTCGAAAACCATCTTGCAGCTTGTAACTTCTCTAACTAGATCAATACGCCTGGGAGCTAACGAATTTCACATATTAGGGGGTGCCTCTATGAACAGTTTCTTGGAGATGCCGGAGGACTGGGCTCCGACGGCATCTCCCTGAAACTGGCCGTAGTGGTGTCCCTGCTCTCGAAAACCATCTTGGAGATGCCTCAAACTGGCTGGAGGACTGGACTCACAAGGATGCCTATTTATAGTACAAGCAGTTCGGCATAATGTCGACACTCACGACATAATGTCGACACTCACCCCTATTATTAGTGCTGACTCATGTTTTGTCCCGGTTGGTGTCTCCAACCGGGACTAAAGGTTCATCTTTAGTCCCGGTTGGTGACACCATCCGGGACAAGGTACAAGCCGCACGACATAATGTCGACACTCACCCCTATTATTAGTGATGTCTGGCCTAGTTTGCCGCAATCTCTTCAGTCGCGGTTGGTTTCTCCAACCGGGACTAAAGATGAACCCTCTCTTTATAGGCATTTCCCTCTATTTATAGGCTGCTCGATCCCGCTTTCTTTATTTATAGGCCTTTTCCTCTAAGTACAACATCTTCATATGTAGGTAACACTCAGGACTAAAGCCGCCCCTTTAGTCATAATCATGCCTAGTCCTATAGTACGCAGCTTGAGTGTCTTCTTCGTTATCGTCATCATCATCGTCATCGTCACCTGCCACTCCGGGGATCCTCAGCCCAGCCATGGCATATACCAGGGGCCATTCCAGCCTCCGATTCACAGTGGGCAGGGGAGGGGTCTCCTAGAAGACGATACCGCTACCGCCGGGCGGTGGTGCGGGCTGTTTGTGGCTTTGTGGCGGGTGGACTTGTTGGCACCGCAGGCGAGGATGGTGTCCCCTGACGATGTAGCGCATCAATCCGATGATAGTACGGTTCGCCCACCACAGATGACGGTCGGCTTCGTTGTGGTTCACCGGGGGCGGGCCATCACCCTCGTACCTGGCGAGCTCCCTTTCCCGCTTATTAGCGAAGAAGGCATTCCAAGTGTCGTAGTTGTCGGGATCCCACTGGGGATCCATCCTCTGCTCCGGCGTGAGCTCGTGGTAGAAGTGGTTCGTGATGGCCGCCTGGCGTGCGGAACCTTGAGGGACAGGAGGGACATGAACCCCTCCAGCGCTCAGCATCTAACCGGCGGGTGGCCGGTAGCCCGGCGGACAAGGGTAGTTGGAGGAGCATAGTGCCTCGGTCTCCTCGAGGGTCAGAATGGCCCAGTAGGCGTTGTCTATTGTTCTAAGAGAGGAAGGTGTGGATGTGTGGATAGCCATGGCGCGATCGCCCTAGGTATAGAGGGAAAGGGTGGGAAAACTTGGCGTGAAGCTTTGGGAAATGGCGGGAAATATCTTTAGTCCCGGTTAGTGACTACAACCAGGACTAAAAGCTCTCGTAGAAAGGAAAGGGCGGGAAAACTTGGCGGGAAGCGGTGGGAAATGGCGGGAAATATCTTTAGCCCTGGTTTGTGACTACAACCGGGCCTAAATGGATATTATATTAAGATTCCTTATATTTTTCTGATAATAATAGACATATTATTTGTTTTATTTGTATTTTTACAACAAAAGATATGATTTCCCAAAGTTTTATATTTGATTTGAATTAAAAAAAATTTACAAATGAAATAATTTATAAATGATGCAAATAGATAAATGGATATTATATTAAGATTCTTTATATTTTTTTGATAATAATAGACATATTATTTGTTTTATGTGGATTTTTACAATAAAAGATATGATTTTCCAAAGTTTTATATTTGATTTGAATTAAAAAAGAAATTTACAAATGAAATAATTTATAAATGATGCAAACAGATAAATGGATATTATATTAAGATTCTTTATATTTTTCTGATAATAATAGACATATTATTTGTTTTATTTGGATTTTTACAATAAAATATATGATTTTCCTAAGATTTATATTTGATTTGAATTAAAAAAATTAAATTTACAAATGAAATAATTTATAAATGATGCAAACAGATAAATTGATATTATATTAAGATTCCTTATATTTTTTGGATAATAGTAGACATATTATTTGTTTTATTTAGATTTTTACAATAAAATATATGATTTTCCAAAGTTTTATATTTGATTTGAATTAAAAAAAGAAATTTACAAATGAAATAATTTATAAATGATGCAAACAGATAATTGGATATTATATTAAGACTCTTTATATTTTTCTGATAATAATAGACATATTATTTGTTTTATTTGGATTTTTACAATAAAAGGTATGATTTTCCAATGTTTTATATTTGATTTGAATTAAAAAAGAAATTTACGAATGAAATAATTTATAAATGATGCAAACAGATAAATGGATATTATATTAAGATTCTTTATATTTTTCTAATAATAATAGACATATTATTTGTTTTATTTGGATTTGTACAATAAAAGATATGATTTTCCAAAGTTTTATATTTGATTTGAATTAAAAAAGAAATTCACAAATGAAATAATTTATAAATGATGCAAATAGATAAATAGATATTATATTAAGATTCTTTATATTTTTTCTAATAATAATAGACATATTATTTGTTTTATTTGGATTTTTACAATAAAAGATATGATTTTCCAAAGTTTTATATTTGATTTGAATTAAAAAAAGAAATTTACAAAAAGTAAACTAGTCGCGGGTCATGGCTGGACCCGGGACTAGAGGGTGCGTGCGCGCGCGAAAACCAAGCGGCCGAAAAAACACATTAGTCTCGGGTCGTGGCTTAACCCGCGACTAAAGGGGGGGTCTTTAGTCGCAGGTTAAGTCATGGCCCGGGACTAATGACCCTCTAGTCCCGTCCTATGACTTAGCCCAGGACTAAAGGGGTGGGGGTATAAGTAACCTGCTCCCGCCCCTGGCCTCTCCCAGCCAGCACTTGGCGAAATCGACGAGGAGACGAACAGACGACGGTGAGCTCGATCGACGCAGGGGAGGTTCTACCGAATTCCACCACACCGCCGCCCTCGTCTCCGGCCGCCCTGCCGTGCCGTCGCCCCGCACCGTGCTGCCGCGAGCCTCGCCGTGCCGCCGCGCGTCGCCGCGCTGTATGTGCCGCCGCACGCCGTCCCGCCGCCCGCAACGCCGCCGCCTCGACGTGCGTTTTTAGGAATTTTTAGTTTCTTAGCATGTTTAGTATCTTAGCATTTAGTATCTTAGCATTTTTAGTATCTTAGAATATATAATTGTTTATATAATTTTTTTTAGGAATATGTAATTGTTTTTAGTTTCTTGTTTTGGAATATATAATTGTTTTTAGTTGTTTTTAGGAATATATAATCGTTTTTAGTTCTTTTAGGAATATATGATTGTTTATATAATTGTTTTTAGTTTTTTTTAGGAATATATAATTGTTTTTAGTTGTTTTTAGGAATATATAATTTTTTATCTAATTGTTTTAGGATTATATAATTGTTTATATAATTGTTTTTAGTTTCTTTTTTAGGAATATATAATTGTTTATATAATTGTTTTTAGTTGTTTTTAGGAATATATAATTGTTTATATAATTGTTTTTAGTTGTTTTTAGGAATATATAATTGTTTATATAATTGTTTTTTTGGAATATATAATTGTTTATTAGGTTTATTAGGAATATTAATTGTTTTTAGTTGTTTTTAGGAATATATAATTGTTTTTAGTTTTTTTTAGGATTATTAATTAGTGTTATTAGAGTTATTAATTTGTGTTATTGGGGTTATTGTTTTTTGTTTTAATTATTAGGGTTATTGTTTTTTCTAACCTGTTTAACTCTCTTTTTGTTATAGTTAATTAAGTCATGGATCCATCCGAAGATCCTGGTCGCATTGGTGAAGGTTTTCTTCAGGGCATGATAAGAGGTGAAATTCCTCTTAATATTAATACCGAACGAAGAGATATCCTCATATCTGAATCCATCAGGTGATGGACTAGAGGAAAACCTAATGTACCAAGGGGAAGACTGGATGGACGAAGGGCAAGCAAATAACAACAATAATGATTGCCCCTCGACAGGATCCGGCGAGGTACATATTATATAAGTCTCGTGTTACCTCTATTCATTAACTAATCTAGATATATATTAATCACTCTCTCTTCTTCTTTTAGCCCACCAGATCAAAGAAATCGACAACTCGAACGAAACGAGGGCCGAATAAAAAGTTGAATGGTAATCAGAGGTTCACCATCGAAGAAATAGATGATGATGGTAAACCGATTGCTCCAGAGAAGCACCGGAGGATGTTTATAAATCAATGCAGGGTGCTTGTTAGGGACAACCTGCCGATCACCATCCAAGAATGGAATCAGTCAAAGAAACCCGGTGAAGAATCCAATAGCTATGTCACCGATGATGCCAAAGATGACCTTTGGCAGAAGCTCATAGCGCATTTCATACTACCTCCAGAGTATGAAGAATTTGAGGTAGATGGTATTACCCCAAGGCCGGGTGGGCTTGAAAATAGAGCGAAAGTGAAGGAGTGGGATCTGAGCAAGATGGCTGAACTGTACCGGAACCACAGGAAAAGTTTATATATGTCGCGAAAAATAAAACTCCAGACTTCAAAGGAGTAAACGAGAAGTTGAGAGAACAGTGGCCCGATTTTGTAAAGTACAAGCAATCTGATAAAGAAGAGTCAAAGTCGGCAAAGAATGCGTTAAATGCTGCCAAAAAGAAATACCATCATAAAATGGGGACAGGTGGCTACAAGAGTGTCGTCGCTAAGTGGGAAACTATGGAGAAGAACATGAGGGCTAGAGGCATCACTCCTGGTATATCGATGGCCCGAGAGGTCAAAGCACTAGTGGTACGGGCACCGGGGATCCTTGGACCCAGAAACAAGGAAGAAATTATTTCATGATAAAATTCTAAAACCCTCCAAAGACCTTATTCAAGCAATGAACGATGCTCAATTGGGATTGTTTCGTCCCAAGAGTGAGAATGATGAGCTGACACGTGCCCTAGGGAATCCTGAAAAGGGAGGACGAACACGAGGAAAAGGCGCCGGTGTCACGTGGAAGAAAGGGTTTCCTTAGTATGATGCCAGTTACAGAAGCCGTCAGAGAAAGAAGGACCGGGCGGCAGACCGGATCTCCCGGGTAGAGCAGGACCTAGCTGATCTGAAGAACCTCATGCATGAAATTAGCTAAAGGTCGTCGTCAACTCACCCGTGGGCTAATGATCCTGCATTGGATCTTAGCCAGCAGAGAAGCACCATGGCTTCCACGGAGGTCCGGGCTGATGATCAAGCACTGCTGGATGATGCACCGGCTCCTCACTACCCCGTGGATGATGTCAGAGAGATGGCACAATGTGAGCTACATCAGCCAATGAACAAACTGTCCTTCAAGGTGGCGATCGGCACTGCTTTACCTTGTCTACCTGGAGCACTCCACCATTCACTTCTGATTCCACCAGGCTATGCTCGTGTCACGGTGGATGACATAGTGGAGAATTTTGCGGACCTAGAGATTTAAATTGCTACGCCTGAAGGCCTTACGAAACTAGGAGATGTAACATCATTCTATGGATGAGAAGTACATCAAGTTTCCAGGCTCGGCGCCAAGGCCACCTACTCCGAGGAATCAAAGTCCACCCCGCATCAAATATCGTCAACCTCCAAGTCCACCCCAAACGGATTATCGCCAACCTCCAAGTCCACCCCGCCCCGCTGACGATTGCCGCAGCAGGAGTGCATCAACTTAATCTCCACCTCCGCGCAATACTCGATCTCCGCCTCTGCCTCCGCGCAATACTACTACCTTGTCGAAGAAACAGAAGTTCGACGGTCCCCCGCGCCCCACATCGAAGAAAGGTCAAACGGCGAAGAAAGTCGACATCCCGCCGGCTCTTACAAAGAGACCTTATGACAAGACCGATGAGGAAACTAACGCGGATGTAGCTGCCCAAGTTAAGGCGCATTTTGGACCCAAAAAGCCTGAGCCAAAGCCGGTATATAATGAAAAAACCAAAAAGTGGGCTAAGTCCTTTCTTGAGCACCATCCCAGATATCGATGAATCTGGAATCAGACTATGACCGGGAGATTATTAAGAAAGCACAGAAGAAAAAAATCACAACTTAAAAAAAGCGGGAAGCAAGTTGCCCAGCTCAGAGCACAGAAGAATCAATCGGTCGCCCCGCTCAAAGTCATTTCAGACCTCGACAAGGACTTCAGAGCTGAAATGGATATGGACGTGCAAAAAATGGACCCCAGAGACCGTAATAATGCTACACTTATGGGAATCACTGTATCGCATGCCAAAGAACTTGCTACCAAAGAAAATATGTCTCGGTCAATATTTAGGCTATGAAGATACGCCAGGGGGTCAGATAGTATGGCAGTATGTCCAAGGGGAGCCTCTAGTCTGTAATGACGAGATCGCGCGTCTATCCACACATATGCGAAATCTGCACGAATGGTACATGTCGCAAGTAGAAAAATAGCATCAGGAAGATTGGTTTCCGGTGGACGTTAGAAAGGAGCATCACTTCAAACCATACTCGATATAGGTTCAAATGACCGAACTGTTTCAGTTATACAAGCAGCGCGCCCTCGACAAATCTATCATTGGTTGCTACTGTCTGTAAGTGATTTATTTCTATAATTAAGTTTGTAGCTCAGCTTGTTCATTGCATTTAATATATTATCCTAAGTATATACACTTTTGTATGATGATATTATATTCTGCAGAATGAAGATGCTTGAATGCAAAAGATCTAGAAGATACGATGTTAGGTTCATTGACCCATATATCGTTAATGAATATACGTTAAAGAATCACCCGAAGGACGTGGAGGACGACCTGTGCAGGTTCTTAACCGAGAATAATTCTGTTAAGGAAATACTATTTCCTTACAACTTCAAGTGAGTGTCTATATCTTGTACACATTTTATTTTGCTTACTGGATGAGCTATGCATGTATGCTTATGTAAACATCCGCAGATTCTACTGGATCTTGCTAAACATTCAAGTTGACAACTCCCTAGTGGAAGTCCACGACTCATTAAGTTGGGACCAAGAGCAGTGGAGCGACATGAAAGCAATCCTCCGTAAGTAATTTCAATCATTATCGCATTATATCGTACTCTTTCATTCATTTCCTGATATCAAGTAACTAATAACTCCTTTGTTCATTTTCTTTGTCGAGCAGGTGTTGGACATGGTTCAGACAGAAAATACCAGGTCCATTCAAAGAGGAGTTAACTTATAAAATGGTGAAGAGTTTACAGCAGCCACCGGGAACTCATTTATGTGGATACTACGTCTATGGGTACATCCGCGAGTTGACCAGTGAGCGGAAAGTTGACTCACATTATATTTATGATTTGCGGGAGAAACTAGAACCAGACCAGCCCATAAGAGCAATTCAAGAGGAGCTGGTGGGATTTATGATGAAGTCCTTGATGTACATGGATAGCGTTATGCGGATGACGTGGAAGTCGATTTGCCTTATCATCTCCGTGTAGATTATATGATATATATATTCATCAATGACCATGTAATTTCAAAACATTTCTTCCTTTTGATATGATTTATTATATGTATGCTTGCAAGGGATCGATTAATTATATAAATGCATCGACGTGTAGTGTGTATGTAGTAGCATATAATATGTATACTGAAATATATGTTTGAATTATAGTGAAACACAAAACGAAAAAAGAACGAAATGGCAAAAAAAGGAAATACACAATCTCTGCCACGGCAGAGAAACACACAATTCTCTGCCACGGCTGGAAACCTTATAGTCCCGGGTGATGTTACGGCCCTAGACTAGAGGGTTTCCGCCCCCCCCCCCCCCCCCCCCCCGCGGTGCTAAAACAGCCACGTGGCTGTTATTAGTCGCGGGCCGTAGCGAGCCGGGACTAGAGGGGGGGTCCTCTAGTCCCGTTTTCGCAGTCCCGGGACCAAAACCGAGACTAAAGCCAGTTGAGGCCCAGGACTGCAGGCCCTTTTTCCACCAGTGTGTTTGGTGATTATGTACCTTGTATTTATTTATAGACGCTAGTACCGACAGAGGATACGAGGAGGAAGGAGGATACTACGAGGAAGAAGCTGAGGAGAACTTCAACCACTGCTCTGCACAAGGCAAGCTAACACTTGCAAGATACCCTACTTATGCAAGCCCAATACTACTAGTTAAATGAGCAAGCTATTAACTTAGCAAGCTTACACCACTTGATACCCAATCCTAGCTTTACTTGCAAGCTTAATACTTTAATTTCTTTATCAAAGCTTTCTCTTAGAGTTTACATAGTGACTTGTAGATTCTAGAAAGATAACTGAAGGAAGAATAAAGAGCATAAAATTTGGCCTCAGTTAGATAATCTTGATGTCATCCTAACACATGAGATTGAACTTAGAAATTACCCACTTATTTATTACCCCTCATTAGTCTTTACCCCGCAGTTGTAGATGCTAGTTCTAAGCATAAAACTTGATCTACTTTAGATGGGAATACTTGGAGAAAATGGTTATGAAAACCTTAGAATGATGAGTCATTCTACTGAAATGTCTTGACATGTGTTGTTGAACACCAGATGATTTTGATGATGAAAATGTTGAGGAATGAGCCTTAGCCCTTTATAAAGGTGATGGTTGTCTGGATGCGATACCATTCCAATTTTACCGTACAACACAATACCCGAAATTTGGGTAGGGCTTGACTGGAAATTTATATACCTTAGTATGGGTTCCCTTGCGGCCAAGGTCTGAGCTGAGGCTACCTTGTGAAGATTGTCCACCTGTGCAGTTCCCAAGATGACAGTTGGTCATGGTTGGGAGGCCAAACTCACAGGGTAGGTGCCTATACTAGGGCGTGTAATTGAAAGGTTAGGATTGATTATCCGCATATTGAGTATGGTGAATTCAGGATTGTTCCTGAAGGACGTATCGAATGTTGTGGTGGAAGTGTACAATCTCTACAGAGTGTCAAACTATTTGAATAGCCGCGTCCGCAGTTAGGGACAGTTGGAGTGGCCATACTGTTCCCTCGTCAGATGTTTTCAAAACAACTTGTGAAATGATTTTTGAGTTTGACTTGACCACAACAGAGTTGTGACATGAAATGCAAGTTCCCACTTAGGTGTTATAAAACTTTCAACTAGCTTTCTTTGCTTTTGAACTTAGTAGAGGTAAATCTGGCTTTTTGCAAAACAACCCTAGAGCTTAGTATATCCTATTCAAAACCCCTTCACTTGTTAGTATTAGTTTGGGAGTACTTAAAGAGTACTCATGGCTTTGTCCCTGGCTATTCCCGTGGCCAGACTATGAAGAGGAGTATCAGGATGATGGACCGTACGAAGGCTACGACAACTAGGATCATCTCCCATCGTCAGCATTGCCTGTGACCCTGAAGATGAAGCTTCGCCTACGCTATCGTTACTAAGACCTTATGTATGGTTTGTAATGGATGATGTACTGTGATATCAAATCTGGGGTTAAAAATCTGGGTGTTGACAGGATTTTTTCCATCCAGTCCCCGAGTGGCTACTCGCTGAATTTCAGCGGCTAGGTACTTAGGAATTTTGTTGCTGACTCTCTCATGGTTGCGCAGGGACTACAGCGCGAGTCTGCGAAGCGAAATGCCACGAGGGACCATCTGGAAAAGGAGCTCCTCATTGTCAGAGAGACGAACGAGCAGCTTCGAGCGACTGCGGGTGAGTGGCTAGCGTAATTTTTACTGGTTGTAGACCTTGTTCTTCTTGTATTCATGGTTTTGTTGATGCAGAGGATAGCGCATCCGCGGTGGAGAAGTCTCGTCAAGGCCTGGTCCCGGCGAGTGGACTGACGGGTGCATAGTCATCCTTGAGCGCCGCAGAGAGGCGAATCGCCGACCTGGAGCAGGAGCTCAAGGAGGCAAAGGCGGAGGTGACCTCGGCGGATGGGAGGGCCAAGGCAGCCGTTGATTCAACTGCTGAGGAGCGGAAGATGTCAGATGCGCTCGTCGCCGGGCTGCAGGATGACCTCTCCGGTCTTCAGGACTTCATCACGGAGCGCTGTCGCCCGTTGATTGGTGAGTTTTTCTATGGCGAGTCCCCGAGCATGTGGGTCGCGTTGTTTTGCTGGAGCTTCCCTTATTATTTTATTGTATGTTGCAGGGAGGATTACTGATGATGCCGAAGAGGCACAGTCGTATGATGCACGGCAATGCGTCACCACTTTGGTTGATTCTGCAGCGCTATCAGCAACCTGCATCCGGGCGTATCTGCAGGAAATCTCGCCCACGGAGGTGATCCCCAGCGACCTCGTCGAGGTCTGGCGCTACTTGGAGAAGGCCCTGGCTGTGGTTGAATTCATGACGCGGTCGGCCTTTCGTCGTAGTGCGGCGACTACGGTGAGCCTTGGGCTCACGCACTTTCCTGACGACTTCGACCTTGACGACATCACTAGCGGGTAACCTTCATCGACGGGCACAGTCGAGATCGCCGAAGTGCTGAAGCTAACTGAGCGGGCTGCGGTGTACGCCGACCGGGTGTGGGCGATGGGCCACCTCATTCCTTACCAGGAAACGGTTGTCGCCTTGAACGACCCCGAACCGGCGCACCGCGACTTCAAGGTGGAGCAGCCATTCCGAGCGGCCATGGCGGGTGGACTCACGACTTACCCGTCGAACCCGTGGGTTCCTTTTATCCGCCGTCGTAGGAATGGTGGCGCCTCGTTGTCGAAGCCTGTGGAGTAGAATAGTTTTCCGATCGGCGTTAATTAGAATAAATATGTAACTACCCTTGTACGCGAACAAATTTTGCTGCTTGAAGGAATGCAAGGATTCTTTTGTCAATGTTTTTCGATTTGGTTGTTGGTTTTGCGAGTCCCCGAGTGCGTCCGCCCTTTTATGGGGTTAAACTCGTTTTTATGTGTTGTTTGTAATGTTAGTAAGTTAAGATCGACTCGACATGGCTTGTAAAGCCAGTCGCATGGCGACTCCAAGGGGTTCTCTGTACTTAGCCGTTTTCCCAGGCGCGAATGGGGTCGGGTGGCCGAGTCCCCGAGCGTGGTACTTGGCGGTTCTAGTCGCATGCCCGAGGTAGGTGAGGACGGGGCACGATGTTCTGGCGCGTCACTCCACCTGATCCGTAGGACCAGTCGCGTGGCGAGTCCAGGACGCGCTGTCATACTTGGCGTGTTCCCTCGTCGCTCATGATTGGACTGGCGTCAGTCCCCGACCGTGGTACTTAGACGTTCGAGTCGATGCGCTAAGGATGTGGAGGACTAGGTCGATGTGGGAAGTGAATGCGGTTTTCATGGCTCAGAAAGCCAGTCAGGTGAGGCGACTCCGATGGGGCACCGGGTTGGCTTTTTTCGTGGACGCGCACCATAATTTTCGGTGCCCTCGTACCACAATACTTGGCCGTGCCAGTCGCGTAACCAAGGGTTGACTTCCGCGAGTATCATAGCGCTATTATTACGAGTGCGAGTGGCACAAGGTACGGAGAGTGGACACAATTTGTGCGAATCGATCTTCTTTATTTGTGCGAATCGATCTTCTTTACATTCCAAGGCCGCTTGACGTAGAGTTTTCCGTCGCCTCGAACGTCAGTGAGGTAGTAGGCGTCGTTTCCCAGTTTGCGCCCGATGGAGAATGGTCCCTCCCACGAGGGGGAGAGCTTGTGCATGCCTTTCTTATCCTGGATCAGACGCAGTACCAGGTCGCCTTCCTGGAAGGTGCGGGTCCGTACTCGCTAGCTATGGTAGTGGCGAAGCCCTTGCTGGTAGATGGCGGTACGGGTGCGAGCTAGGTCGCGTGCTTCGTCGAGCTAGTCGACTTCGTCCTGGCGTGCGAGCTTGTTGTCGGCCTCTAGTAGTTGACCACCCGAGGCGAGTCGTGCTCGAGGTTGGTTGGCATGACGGCCTCGGCACCGTACACCATGAAGAAGGGGGTGAATCATGTCGACCTGTTGACGGAGGTGCGGATGCCCCAAATGACGGAGGGGAGCTCTTCGACCCAGCACCCAGGAGTTCGCTCGAGTGGAACTTGCAGTCGCGGCTTCAGGCCGTGGAGGATGCTCTGGTTGGCGCGTTCCGCCTAGCCGTTGGACTCCAGGTGGGCGACTGAGGCGAGGTCGAGTTGTATGTTGTGCTCCTCGTAGAATTCGGCCATGGCTCCTTTGGCAAAGTTGGTGCCGTTGTCCGTGATGATGCTGTGCGGAAACCCGTAGCGATAGATGAGCTCGCATAGGAACTTTGTAGCGGTCTTCCCGTCGCACTTGCGGACTGGCTTGGCCTCCACCCACTTTGTGAATTTGTCGACTGCGACCAGGAGGTGGGTGAAGCTAGAGGGGGCCTTCTTGAAGGGGCCTACCATGTCCATGCCCCACACGACGAATGGCCAGGTGATGGGGATGGTCTTGAGGGACGAGCTCAGCACGTTAGTCTAGTTGGCGTACTTCTAGCACCCGACACAGAGTTGGACGATGTCAACCACGTCGGCGTGTGCGGTGAGCCAGTAAAAGCCATGTCGTATGGCCTTGGCAACTAGGGAGAGGGCGCCAGTATGGCGTCCTTCTGCGGGTTGTATGCAGCGTTGGAACACGCCGGCCACGCGGCGCTTGTGGATCGCGTCGTTGATGATGACAAAATACTTGCAGCGGCGTGCTATCATCCAGGCCTCCGTTTCATCAGCGGGTAGTGTGCCTCCCTCAAAGTAGGCGATGTATGGCGTGGTCCAGTCGCTTGGCTCGGCGATCATTGCGACCAGGGCCGGGTCTGGTTGTAGTGGAATTCCGATGTTGATCTCTCTCCGGGGAGAGACGGAAGGCTTGGTGATGGTGTCGAGGAATACACCGGCGGGCGGCGCGAGTCGAGCCGAGCCGATGCGGAGAGTGCGTCGGCATCCTCGTTCTTCCGCCGGTCGATCCACTGGACGGAGTAGCCCGTGAAGTGGCCTCCGAGCTGGTCCACTTCTTGGTGGTATGCCGCCATGGTGGGGGATACTATATCGAAAGTACCGGCGACTTGCCCGGCGACGAGGTCAGAGTCGCCGTAACAGCACAAATGATTGATGTTCATTTCCTTGGCTGCTCGCATGCCGTCGAGGAGTGCCTCGTACTCGACCATGTTGTTGGTGCAGGGGGTGAAGTCAAGGTACAGGATGTAGCGTAGCTTGTCGCCCTTTGGGGATGTGAGGATGATCCCTGCCCCTGCACAATCTGCATTCTTGAAGCCGTCGAAGTGTAGGGACCAGTAGTGGAGGTACGGCAATTTCTCTGGCTGCTGGGCCTCCTCCCAGTCGGCGAGAAAGTCTGCTAGAGCCTGCGACTTGATCGCCTTGCGTGGCTCGTATCTGATGTTGTGGACTCTGATCTTGACGGCCCACTTCGCGACTCGCCCGGTCGCCGCACGGTTGCAGATGATGTCCTACAACGGTGCTAAGGAGACGATCATGATTGGGTGCTCCTGGAAGTAGTGCGGCAATCGCTGCTGGGCTCTGAAGACCGCATATACCAATTTTTGGTATTGCGGGTAGCGCTGGCGCGACTCGGTGAGGACTTTGCTGATGTAGTATACAGGTCGCTGCACCAGGCGCTCCTTGCCCTCCTCTGGCCGTTCGATGACCATGACGGTGCTGAAGACTCGCTCGGAGGCCGTGACATAGACGAGCATGGGCTCCTTGTCGACAGGGGTGGCGAGTAGCGGTGCCGCGAGTAGCACCTCCTTGAGAGCATGGAATGCGTCATCTGCCTCCTTGTCCCACTTGAATGTGGGGTTCTTGCGCATTAGGCGATAGAGGGGCATCGCCTTCTCTCCTAGCCGGGGGATGAAGCGACTAAGAGCCGCGACTCGCCCGGCCAGCTTCTGGATGTCGCGCAAGCACTCGGGTCTGCCGATCCGGGCGATCGTGTTGATCTTGGCGGGGTTCGCTTTGATCCCGCGCTTGGAGACAACGTACCGGAGCAACTGTCCAGTACGTACACTGAAGGTGCACTTTCCTGGGTTTAGCTTTATCTTGTATCTCCGCAGGTTTGCGAAGGTTTCCGCCAGGTCGGCGAGTAGATCGCCCTGGCGAGTGGATCTCACCACCACGTCATCGATGTAGACATGGATGTTGTGGCCAATTTGGTTCGCAAGGCACTCCTGCATGCACCTCTGGTAGGTCGACCTGGCGTTCTTGAGGCCGATGGTCATGGCGGTGTAGCAGAAGGCTCCGAATGGCGTGATGAACGCCGTCTTCTCCCCGTCCTGACTGCCATTTTGATCTAGTTGTAACCAGAGTAGGCGTCAAGGAAGCATAGTGACTCTGAACCCGCGGTCAAGTCGATAATTTGGTTGATCCGCGGGAGGACGAATTACTTCTTCGGGCAGGCGCTGCTGAGGTTTGTGTAGTCCATACAAATTCTCTAGGTCCCATTTTTCTTCTCGACCAGGACTGGCTTTGCCATACACTTGGGGTATTTGATTGGCCGAATGAAGCCTGCAGTGTGTAGACGCTGCACCTCCTCGGTGATTGCTCGGCGACGTTCTTCATTGAAGCGCCGCAGCGACTGCTTGACGGGTCGCTCTTTGGGGTCGGCGTTGAGTTTGTGCTCAGCGAGTTCCCTCGGGACACCAGGCATGTCGGAAGGTTTCCATGCGATGATGTCGCGATTCTCACGTTGGAACTCGATGAGCGTGCCTTCCTGTGCTAGGCTCATGCCCGTTCCGATCATCATCGTCTGGCTGGAGTCGCCTGGGACAAGTTCGACGGAGAGAGTGTGCATCGTAGCCTCGAATGCGGTGGAGCTGTCGCCCTCCGAGTTGGGCTTCTTGAGTATGGTGGGGTCGTCGTTGTTGACCCTGCTCCTGTACTTGGAGAGCTCCTCCGCGTCGTTCGCCTCTGCGGCTATGACGGCGTCGGCGAGCTCGATTCCTTTGGCCTCATACTCTGCGGCCATGTCGGGGTCGCCGTGGACGGTTACGATGCCGCATGGCACGAGGAGCTTCATCATGTTGTACGCGTAGTGGGGTGCTGCCATGAATTTGGCAAAATGCCTGACGCCCCAGGACGCAGTGGTAGGGGCTGTTGAAAGGCACCAGCTCAAAGACGATGTGCTTGGTGCGGAAGTTCGCTGGTGTGCCGAAGGTGACTTCCAATGCCACCTTGCCGATCGGGTACGCCTTCCGACCGGGGACGATGCCGTGGAAGGTGGTGTAGGTCGTCTCGATCCTAGACTGCGGGAGCCGCAGTCGCCTGAACGTGTAAAGGTACAGAATGTTGATGGAGCTGCCGCCGTCCATCAGCGTCTTGGGGAGCCAGTAGTCCCCCACCTTGGGCTTGACCACCAGGGCGACTCGACCCAGATATTCGATATGTGGCGAGTGGTATTCATGGGTCCAGTTGATTTGTTGCTCGGTCTAGTTGAGGAACTGGGGGATGTCGACCTGGGACACCGCGTTGACGGCGACGGCACGGGCGATGACCCTCTTCTCGTGCTTCGTGTTGAAGCTTGTGAAGGTGCGAAGCGAGCCAGCGTCGTTGCCGAATTTCCCACCGTTTGGCGGGTGGTTGTCGGGGTATTCCCTTACGCGTCGTGCCTTCTCGATCTCCCTCAGGGAGTGGCAGTCGGTGGTCGTGTGTGTGGCGGGTTTCCCCTCCCTGCTGTGGAACACACAAGGCTGGTTAAGGAGAGCCTCGGGGTTGAACCTCGGCTTCGCCTTGTAGTTGCCGCCGTCGTGGCGTTGGCCTCCGTCGCGGCGAAAGATCTTGGGCTCGCATGGAGCGTACCCGGAATGGGCGACGAAGTCGACTCACCCGTCACCGCGGCTCTTGCCAGTGAGGCGAGTGTTGCTATATCGTAGCTCGGGTCGTCTCCCGTTGTCGTGGCCGCTCGTGCGGCGATTCCCTCACGACGCGTCGTCGGTTTCTTGGTTTGGGTCCTCCTCCGCGTACCACTTGGCGATCTCGAGGAGGTCCGCTATGTTGTCGAGTGTTTTGTACACCCGCTTGAGTTTGGCGACCAAGGGCTCGTAGCGGCACGAGGTCTTGAAGGAGTGGATCCTGGTGTCCGGGTGGATTCTGGCCGCGTTGTACCATAGGTCTTGCCACCATTGGACCCAGCTGCGGGTCGACTCGCGGGGTCCCTTGACGCATCGCTCCAGGTCCTCTATGGTGGTGGCGCGGGTGTAGGAGCCCTCGAAGTGTCTGACGAAGGCATCGCTCATTTCCTCCCAGGAGTCGATGCTGTCTGTGGGAAGGGTGTTGATCCATTACCGGCATGCTCCCTCCATCATCAGGGGAAGGTAGCGAGCGGCGAGTAGGTCGGTGTGGCCGGCGATTCCCATCTCCATGAGGTATGTGTCCAGCCACACGGAAGGGTCATACGAGGGGTCGTACTTCTCTATCTCCTTCGGCGCCTTGAAGTTCGCCGGGTATTTTTCGCCTCAGATCATCGGTCTGAAGCATTGGGGTCCGACTCAGCTTAACGATCCCCTTGGTTCGCCATCGCGGCGGTTGGTGAGGGTATGCCTCAAGTCATCGGGCTGGCATGCGCGCAAGATCTGGTTGTTGATGATGTGGGTTTGCGCGTCGACTAGTTGCCCGTTGGCGGCGACGAAGTTGTTTGCCGGTCGCGAGTCGTTGGTGGAGAGTGTCGCGTGTGCGGGTCGGTGTTGGAGCTGCAGGGGCTCGGGTGGTGGGAAGTTGAGGGTGTTTGCCACCATTGGGCGGCCGCTCGAGGCTTCCCTACTGCCTGAAGAACGTGAGTACATGTGACCCTGTGAGTCGGCTCCCGCATTTTGTTGCTCATTGGCCTTGGCAAGTAGAGCCTTGGCGTACTGGATCTGCATGGCGCCTTCCCCGGTCTTGTTGATGTTGTTGACCATGGCTCGGATCGCGACGATGTTGTCCATCAGGGTGGAGAACAGCGGGAGGCCATTCGCGTCTCGCTCCCGCGAGGAGACCATGATTCTTGGCTGATCCCGGGGGGGTGTGCGGCCGGGTGGTGGTGGAGGGGCGCCGTTGGCCGTCGCGCCTGGTGGTGGCCGAGAGCTCCCTCTCCGCAGCGCGTTCTCACAGATCGCGCGTTCAGCCATGCGGGCCGGGTCGTTCTCATCATCGAAGTTCAGGGCGCGGCCCTGAATGGTGGGGTTCATGCACGACCTGATGCTGAGCTGGTGGTAGCACGAAAGTTCCTGTGCTGTCACCTTCTCGGAGCGAAAATTTTCACGCTCGGCTTGTTCTTTGCGTACCGCCTCCTCCAATCATAGGCGGAGTTCTTCGACCTCCGTCGCTGCCGCGGTCGGTGGGAACGGCATGCAGAAAGGGTCTGGCGGGGCGTCCGTGCCATTCACCATGTAAGCCGAGAAGTTGCGACCGGATCCGACGTGGAAGTCACCGGAGTTCTCCGCCCCGGAGTCGAAGTCGAAGATCCCAAGAATGGAGGGGTCCTCGAAGTATCCCATGTTGGAAACCTGGCTGATGGAGCCCGCGGATGACGCGGTGACGATGGATCCGGCGGCTGACGCCGAGGTCGCTGAGTCGGCATCATTGTTTAGGGCCGTGCCGTCTACGACCATGGTCGTTTCGGCCATGTTGCTATTGGCTGAGTCGTACTCGAAGGCGAGGCAGTGTATGGAGCGGACCTGACTCTCAGAGAGCCTGTTGCATGGTGGAGACTTGCGGATGCGAGCCGAGTCCTCCGAGACAATGACGTCGGTGAAGCCGATGAAGAGGCTGATCCGAGCCGACCGGCATGATCACACTGTGCGTGACGAGGCATGCCGCCGGGACGTAGCTGCTCGGCAAGATCTAGAGGATCTCGCCGATCATGATCATGCGGACGGTGGCGAGTGTCTCGTTGATGGGCATATTGGATCTCGCCGCAGAATACCGGCCTGACCGGCCAGGCCCCACGATGGGCTCCACTGTCGTGGGAATGGCCACGACAGATGCTGCAATCGGGAGCGAGTAGTAGAACGAGGGGCAAGGGCGGCCAACCATCTGCGGTGCGAGATGAGGGTAAAGACATACTCCTGCTAGATTGTATTATGGAGATAGTACAAGGGCAAGCTCGGCGACTAGGCGGCGAGTCGCTAGGGTGTATGATGGAACGTGTCCTCTATGCGTACCCTAGGGAGTTTTATATAGGCTCACCTCGCTAGGGTTTACAGATATACGACCGAATTAGTTAAGGATTCGGAGGGTTCTTGACCAAATCCGACTGGGCCTAGCTATGCTTCTGGGCCTCCAGCTTCCAGTCGCCTGGATCCTTTTCGAGTCTCGATCCAGTCGACGTCCTGCAGGCCCACTCGCTGGCAGCTTCGGCCAGTAGGAAACGTCCTGTTGGGTATACCCCGGTAGGCATATCCCCATCAACTATAAACTCCTATGCATGGTGTGTTACACCATTCCAAGTATATTCTTGTTTTCAACTATCTTCCAATTAAAAACTATTTTGTTATTTGAAAACTTAGTGATTAAAGCCCTCACGAACTTGATGGCACACTTTATTCTTTTCCCCTAATAAACTAGAACCATTGTGACAACTTTGTTGTATATGCTTGCACTTATAAGTTGGAATTAGCAGAACCATGCTATCACGGGGAACGTTTTCAACATTGCACTTGTAGTTTGTACTCAGTCGATATCATGTTCTTTTGTCTATGGATGTCACCGGTGTGAAATAAAGAGGGAACTTGTAAGTCCATGGATTTTGTATCTTATGTTAGAGAAACGCCTAGGCCGCTAGCCTAAGCCATTCCTAATCATGGTGGAAACTTGCAGCATCACCATAATGAGATATCTATGAAGCATCCTCGATAAAAATCTATGCATATGTAAATAAAAAAGATTGCTCAGATGCTCACTATCTGCTTGCCTTGTCATTTTGGTTATGGGAAAACTCCTGTACCATGTGCAAGGGGTACCCCGTTGGCGGTTCTCAGTGATATGCAAATACTTACAGTGACAAGAAATTACCTAGACCAAAGTTGAGTATGCATGAGGTGTGTCCCTCGTATTCAAGGGACTTGAGATTTCCAACTTATAATTCGTCAAGCATATGCTGCAACTTTGCTACTTTAAGCTTAACCACTTCAAGATGCTTATGATAGGGGCAATGAGGGCTGAAAGCTAACAAGTACCATAATTTTTGGAAGATCTTTTTGAAACTTGTAATCCCTAACAAGTACCATAATTCTTCCACCACTATTGAGTCTCGACCTTCTACCTTTAGGCACCATTAAGAGAGCATAGTTGTCATTCTGTGTGCAGTGTTCCAAAGCTTATTAATTGATGCATATTGTGTTATTACTTGCTCTTTTGCTATTTGTTTCTAGTCACCCTTGTGAACTTTGCAGGTTTCCTATGCATCTATATTGCTACTCTATGAGGCACAAGTTGATTGCCACTATGCTATGTTTTCTACATGTGAAACAAACAAACGTTTTTCAATGCATGTTATTCATTATCTGTGTTTGTAGCTTGTCATGTTGCATGCATAGTTACTATGTCCTATTGTTAGAACTCCATCTTTCATGCACATGTTTATAGTTCTTTGATCCCAGCTTTCAATGTTTGCAAATGGTTGGATATTTATTGTGAGTGTGCATGTCACCTCAAAAATTATTCTGTTTATCACTTACCTACTCGAGGTCAAGCAGGACTTATGCTTGGGGATGTTGATACGTTGGAAACGTATCTATATTTTTTGATGCTCCATGCTTGTTTAGTATCTACTTTTCTTTACTTGTCCACACTTTGAGGTTCTTTTTACATATTTTCTAGTACTAACCTACTAACAAGTTGCAACAGTGCCAGATGCCTATTTTCTGCTATTTTTGGTTTCAGAAAAGTTAGTAAATAAATATTCTCGGAATTGGACGGACAAACGACAAAGTAAATTACTTTCCGTGGGGAACAAGAAGTCCAGAGGGGAGCCGGAGGGGCCAGCCAGGGGGAAAAGACCGACCCAGGCATGGGTGGGCCCAACCCCGCGCCTGTCTAGGGTTTGCAGCCCCTGGCCGCCTCCTTGGCCTCCCCCTTTTCCTATAAGCAGTCCTCGATGCATAAACCCTAAGGACCCGATCAAATATCCATGAAACTGTCAGTAGCCGCCGCCACCATCGTCCCTAGATCGGTGGGGATCTGAAGTTCTTCCCGGCACCCTATCGGAGGGGAGATCATCCCGGAGGCCTTCTCTCCGTTATGATGCGTGAGTAGTTCCACCTTGGACTATGGGTCCATGTAGTAGCTAGATGGTTGTATCTCCTCCTTTGTGCTTTCATGTATAGATCATGTGAGCTCCGTTCATGATCAAGATCTAATCTATTTGTAATCATGCATGTTGTGTTTGCGGGGATCTGATGGATATTGACATTATTATGTTGGTTTGATTAATTGTTTTGTATTTATGATTCTATCATGTCTGTGTTGTTTGTGATCTTGCATGCTCTCCGTTGTTAGTAGCTATCTTGGCCAAGTAGTTGCTAGTGACTCCAAGAGGGGGTATTTATGCTCGATAGTGGGTTCATGCCTCTAGTTTCCAAGGGAAGTGACAGAAATCTCTTCGGTTGTAGATGTGTTGTTGCCACTAGGGAGAAAACAACGGTCTATTGTTCATGGAACATGTGGACTGTTTACCTTACACACTTTGCTTAAAGCAGTTGTTTGTTGCTTGCAACTTAATACTAGAGGGGGTTCGGATGATAACCTGAAGGTGGACTTCTAGTCATAGATGCAGTTGGATGGAGGTCTATGTATATTGTTGTATTTCCCCATCGAATCTCATAGGATCTTTCTGACTAGTAATTGCATTGTTATGCCTTGCTCATTTCCTATAAATTGCCCTGTTGTAATTTGTTTACCCTTCATGCCATGTTGTTTATCTAAAGAGAGCACCTCTAGTGAACTATGGACCCCAGTCCAATCTTTACCATTGATACATCTTCCACTGTTACATGTTTACTTGGTGCAAACAATTACCTTCCACACCATACATTTAATCTTTTGTTACAGCAAACCGGTGAGCTTCACAACGTCACTGATTCGTTGGGGCAAAGTCTTGAGTTTGTGTTGTGCAGGCCTCCGCGTTGCTTGCAACACCTGTGTGTCGTTTCCTTCCTCCTTCTAGTTCGATAACCTCGGTCTCAACTGAGGGGAAACTTGCTTCTTGCTCTTCGCACCCTACGCTTGGGGTTACCAACGAAGTGCCACGTCGAGCATCATCAAGTGTCCACTAGTGAAAGTATGATCCCTGGGCCTTGTTTTTAAGCATTGAAACACCATTTATAATCAGTCCTGCTACATGTTTGCTTGCTGCCATTTTTATTTCAGATTGCAATTACCACTTATAATCATCCATATAACTTGTATTTCACTATCTCTTTGCCGAACTAGTGCACCTATACACCTGACAAGTGTATTGCGTGTGTTGGGGACACAAGAGACTTCTTGTATCTTGATTGCAGGGTTGCTTGAGAGGGATACTTTTGACATCTTCCTCCCTGAGTTCGATAAACCTTGGGTGATCCACTTAAGTGAAACTTGATGTTGTTCTACAAACCTCTGGACATGGAGGCCCAACATTGTCTACAAGAATAGAAGCGTGCGTAGACATCAGGGTCCGATTCCTTCAGGGATGGGGTCCATAGAGGCTCCAGAAAACGCCAGGAGGAATTGGTTTGCACCATGATCCAAGCTTTGACAGTAGATCGGCCGCCTCATTTTCCTCCCTTTTTACATACTTGACTTCGTAGCCTTCGAAGCACTTCGCTATCTCGTCCACTTCGTCTCGATATGCAGCCATCAGAGGGTTTCACGTGTTCTAGGTGCCGGCCACCTGCTGGCAACCATGTCGGAATCTCCACAGCAAACTATGCGCTTGGTGCTAATATCCTTGGCTACACGAAGTCCGTGAATGAGTGCTTCATATTCCTCCATGTTATTTGTAGCCTCAAAGTGGATCTGCAAAACGTAGTGCAGTTTTCCCACTTCTATTATTGCTCCAAGGAGTTTTAGCAAGGATCTTCCAAGTGTAATTTGTCATTCTCCTACACATTCAATGATAAGATAATCAGTAGATACCATTTTCCCTAGGATTTTTGTAAACACTGCTTTAGCTATTCCAATGGGTAATATAGTGGCATTATTGGTAAAAGATATTTCTTCTCCACTTACAGAAAGTCCCCAAAGATTCAAAGATTCATAAATATATTTAGGCATAAGACAGAATTCACACATAATATCACAACGATCATAAAAAGTTTCATCATTTATAGCAACTTTTACTGTAGGAAGCCATTTTGAAGATTCAGAATTTATTAGAACATAATCATGATGCTCTCTAAGCATATTATAGTATTCTTTTAAACTAGATGTACTTGTCTCGAGAGTGTTGATACATCCAAAACGTATCTACTTTCTCGAACACTTTTGCTATTGTTTGTCCTCTAATTTGTGTGATTTGGTTACAACTAACACGGACTGAAATTGTTTTCAGCAGAATTGCTTTGGTGTCTCGTTTTTGTGCAGAAAATCAACTTTCAGGAAAAATCCCGAAAAATATCGCAAAACTCCTATTTTACCAGAAGACTCATGGAGCCACAAGATGAGACGAAGGAGGGCCACGAGGGGCCCACACCCCTGGCCACACAGGCCAGGCTAGGCTGCTCCTGGGAGTGGTGAGGCCACCTAGTGCACCCCCTCAGTCTCCCCCTTCGCCTACATAAGCCCTCTGACCTAAAAACAGAGCGGGTTCGACGTTTTTCTAGATAGAGTTCTGCTGCGCTGCCACCACCAGAAACCGCGATTCGGAACCAGAAACTCCGTTCTGGCACCCTGCCGGGACGGGGAATTGTAGGATATCATCGCCATCATCACCACCGACGCCTCTCCATTAACCATCCATGTTTCCCCCATCCATGAGTGAGTAATCCCCTGCGGTAGGCTATGGGGATGGTAGCGATTGTATGAGATCTATCATGTAATCGAATAAGATTGTTAGGGCATGGTGCCTAGTATCTTTGTTAGTGCTTTTTGACATTGTTGCAACTTGTTATGCTTAATGCTTGTCGCTAGGGCCCGAGTGCCATGATCTTAGATTTGAACATGTTATTGATTCATTATGATAGTATTGTTTGTGATCTTATCTGCAAGTTGTTTACACATATTATTGTCCGGAACCAAAGTCCCCGAAGTGACAGAAATTGGGACAGCCGGAGGGGATGGCTGTGATATGAGTATCACGTGTGTTCACAGAGTGTTAAAGCTTTGCTTAGGTAATCTATTAAAAGGAGTACCTTATTTGCCAGTAGATTCCCTTGAGGCCCCGCTACAACGGGTTGGCGGGACAAAAGATGTTGTGCAAGTTCTCATTGCGAGCACGTATGACTATATATGGAACAAGTGCCTATGATTATTTAGTACTTGGATGCTTTATCTTATTTATCTGCAAATGCCTTAGATCTTGACATTACATGATTAGTCTTGTCCATGCAACGCCTGTCCATCCATCCCTATGCCTACCGCACTCAAATCCTGTTGTTTGCTACTATTGTTACTACTTCCTTTGTTTTAGTGCTGCTGTTACTTTGCTATTGCTACTACAAAACGGTTGCTACTGATAAACTACTGTGAGAAAGACTATTTCCAGGTATAGTTGAATTGACAACTCAGTTGTTAAGGCTTATAAGTATTCTTTGCCTCCCCTTGTGTCAAATCAATAAATTGGGTTATACTACCCTCGAAGATTGTTGCGATCCCCTATACTTGTGGGCCATCAAGACTATTTTCTAGTGCCGTTGTTGGGGATCATAGCTTTAATTGTAAGTACACTTGGAATTATTATTGTTCGTTGATATCCTTTTCATCATGGGAAAGTCTCGTGATGTAAAGTTTCCTATTTTACCATCCACTACAAGAAGAGGTACAGTCCTAAACACCTCTTATACTCTTGATTCACCGTTTTTTATAAGTACTTATTATACCACCACCACATACACATGCTACACACACTGCTACTACTGCTAAATCTGAAATTGCTTTTGATGCTCATGATGTTACTTCTACTGTGCTTGATGAGAGTGGTTCATTCAGTCCTTTCCTAGATGCTACAATTGCTAGAACTATATTGGGAAACACTAAAACTCCTAATGAAGACACTATTACACCTGTTATCTCACCTGAGTCTAGAGAGAGTTATGATATCAATGATGGTTACTGATGTGTACACACTTCTATTCTTGAAGACAGTTGTTGAGCCTCTAAGTGCAAAGGTTTGTAGAACAGCAGCAAGTTTCCCTTAAGTGGATCACCCAAGGTTTATCGAACTCATGGAGTAAGTGGTCAAAGGTATCCCTTTCAAGCAACCCTGCAATCAAAATACGAGAAGTCTCTCCCCAACACGCCCAATACACTTGTCAGGTGTATAGGTGCACTAGTTCGGCGAAGACATAGTGAAATACAAGTGGTAACGGTGCCAGAAAATAGCTTGACGGAGAGGTAAAGACTAAAGCAAGAAAACATGCAACAGATCTAGATACAAACGGTGTTTCAATGTTTACAAACAAGGCCTAGGGATTATACTTTCACTAGTGAACACTCTCTCATATAATATCCCATCTTCATGATACTACTCTTAACTACTCTCCGGTTGGACACTCTAATCATCGGTAGGGCTATAACATCACTCCTCAAAGTCTGCCTTCCCCAATCTAGATAACCCCACACTGTCACCTTGAGTGCTAGATGGTTCCAACAAACACCACAATTTCATAGAGACATCCAACTCCAAATATAACTCATAACAAATATTCAATCTAGCCAAAGTGCCACACATGGTATGCACGTTGTCACTTTCACACACGTGGGGAAAAGCATAGATCTATTCAAGCACAAAGAGTATTTATGTAGACTCAAACCTAAGTGTCACCATGGCGTGCACGCTGTCACTTTCACACACATGGGGAGAGCAGAGATCTAATGAAGCACTTGAGCAGCAAGGTAGATCTACTTGATTACAAAGCTCATGACCACAACAAGATCATGCATAGAGAGAGATGAACACATAGCTACCGGTAGAGCCCTTAGCCTCGAGGAAGAACTACTCCCTCCTCATAATGGGAATCAGCAACGGTGATGAAGTTGGTGGTGGAGATCGATGGAGATGGCTCCGGGGGCACTTCCCCATCCCGGTAGGGTGCTGGAATAGAGACTTTATGTCCCCCGAATCTCCCTTTCGGTGGCGGCGGCGCTACGGAGGTTTTTCTGAAAGTATGATGGATGATTTAGAGTTTTCTCCCTGGGGGCTTCTTAAGGCGAAGGAGGCAAGGTCGGTGGAGGGCCAGGGGCCCACACCCCCTGTAGGCACCACTAGGGCTTGCCCGCGCCTGGGGGTGTAACCACCCTAGTGCCCAACTCCGTCTCTGCTTCTTGGTTCCGTGTTGCTCCGGAAAAAATAATAACTTTGGCTTTTGTCCTGCCCAATTCCGAGAATATTGATTTTCTGCCTTTTCTGGAACCAAATATAGAAGAAAAACAAGCAACTGGCACTGTGCCATCTTGTTAATAAGTTAGTACCAGAAAACATATAAAAACATCTCAAAGTGTAGACAAAGCAAAGGAAAGTAGATACTAAAGAAGCATGGAACATCAAAAATTATAGATACGTTTCCGGCGTATCAAGCATCCCCAAGCTTAAATCCTGCTCGTCCTCGAGTAGGTAAGTGATAAAATAATAATTTTTGAGGTGACATTCACCATCAAAACCAAGATCAAACCATTTGCAAGCATTGAAAGCTGGGATCAAAGAACTCTAAACATATGCATGAAAGATGGAGTTCTAACAATAGGACAAAGTAACTATGCATGCAACATGAAAGGTTACGAACAAAGATCATGAATAACAAAGAAAATGTAGCATAGTGGCATTTAACTTATCCCTTATAGATTAGCAATTAGATGCATAGGACACCTTGAAAGTTCATAAGAGTGACTAGATACAAATAGCACAAGAACAAGTAATATCACAATATACATCAATCAATTAGTTTTGCGACACTGCACACATAATGGCAACTATGCTCTCTTAACTGGTGCCTAAAGGTAGAAGGTGGGGACTCAATATAATAGTGGAAGAAAGGCCCTTCATAAAGGGAAGCAGGGATTTCAAGTTTCAAAAAGAGCTTCCAAAAATTATGGTACTTGTTAGCTTTCAGCCCTCATTGCCCCTATCATAAGCATCTTGAAGTGATTAAGGTTAAAGTGAACAAACTATGGAGTATATGGTTGACAAAGTATAAGTTGGCAATCTCAAGTCCCTTGAATACGAGGGCCACACCTCATTCTACTCAACTTCAGTCACTTGTAAGTTTTTGTCATAGTAAGTACATGCGTATCATAGAGAACCGACAACGGGGTACCCCTTGCACATGGTACAGGAGCTATCCCATAACCAAAATAACAAGGCAAGCAGCCAATGAGCATCTCATCGATCTTTTTATTTACTATGTGCATAGCTTTTTATTGAGGATGCTTCACAGAATGCTCATTATGGTGATGCTGCAAGTTTCCACCATGATTAGGCATGGCTTAGGCTAGCGGCCTAGGCGTTTCTCTAACACAAAATACATAACTCCATGGACTTACAAGCTCCCTCTTTATTTCACACCAGCGAAATCCATAGACAAAAGACATGATATCCACTGTGTACAAAGTACAAGCGCAATGTTGAAAACATTCCCCATGACAGCATGGTTCTGCTAGTTCCAACGTATAAGTGCAAGCATATACAACATAGATGACACAATGGTTCAAGTTTATTAGGGGCAAAGAATATAAAGTGTGCCATCAAGTTCGTGAGAGCTTTAATCACTAAGTTTTCACATAACAAAATAAGTTTTTCACTGGAAGATAGATAAAACAAGAATATACTTGGAATGGTGTAACACACCATGCATAGGAATTTATAGTGGACTCTTTGGAATAACTTGGTTTCTTGGGAGTTGGATGCATGAGTAGAGCTTACTCAATACAAGTGGAGGCTAGCAAAAGACTGGGAACGACCAACTAAGAGAGCAATAATGGCCATAATCATGCAGAGCAACAAAACATTACTAATCATAGCATAAATTGGTTCTACAAGTCAAGGACTAAATGATCACAGAGGCTATCGTGACTTGTTCGTAGTCATAACATGGTGTGATCATGTGCCAAGTCAACCCAAGCAAAGCATCAAAGGAGAATACCACAATATTATGCTTTTGTATGCTAAAACAGTGCATGATTCCTTCAAGTCACATTAAGCAATCCTAAATGTTTGGAACAAGTCATGCTACAACAATCACTAAGCATAAGGTCAAAGCAACATCTAGCATGACATGATAAAGTCTAAGCCACAGTCGAAGCAAGCTCCCTTTTGTACCACTATAAGCATGAAACTTTCTACTCTTTTCCAACAACAATCGTCTTATTTGAAACAAATCACAAAGATAATAATCAATAAATATTAGTAAGAAAGTATCACAAATCCACAAAGAATAACTAAAAAGTTCTAAGCTCAAAGCACAAGAAAACTAAAGCTAAACGCAGTGTTAGCAAAAGAGAACACTCGCAAAACAATAAGAATGAAAACTAGAGTGTTCTAGGCAATGAAAACATAGTGTGTCTCTCTCCGAAATAAGTGTGTTGTAATCAAACCAACTTACTCAAGAAAACTAAGCAAACAAAAACCAAAAAGAAAAACTAAGACGCTCCAAAAACAACACAACTTGTGCATGAAACAATAAAAACGAAGTATCTAGAAAGAGACCTAAGCTTTTTATTAATGAAGAAGGGGATGCCTTGGGCATCCCCAAGATTTGACGCTTGTACCTCCTAAATATTTATTGGGGTGACACGGGGTGGCTTCCCCAAGCTTGAGCTTTTGTCCATTCTTCATCTTATTACATCATTCTTTCTCTACACCTCAAAATTTTCCTTCATACAAAACTTCACACAATCTTCATTAGCAACATTAGTGTATTCAAAAGATAACAGACCCTTGGGTTTACCTTTAGAACAGCAAAAATTTCACTAAAAACACAAGCTACTGTAGAAATTCCCTCAAAAAGGTCAATTTCCCAAAAAGAACCCAAAAAGGAATCAATAAGAAGCAAATGCAAATAATGGCATAAATATGTCAAAACAGACCAGCAGGTAGAAACCGATTTTTCCAAAGACCTTCTGTTGCTCAAATAAAAAAGTGTTGAACAAACGAAAGTTAGCTAACATACTGGGGGATTTAGTAGTACATTTTGAGCTCAATCTGACTTACAAAGACTCCTCACGAATTTTTATGGTGGAGGACAAAAAGTTGTTTCGGGACAGCAAGTCCCCAAATCTTACTTCCCTCTCATTAGATGTCATTCTTGGCACAAAAAAGCAAACAGAAAGGATAAGGGTGTTGACAGGATTTTTGCCATCCAGTCCCCGAGTGGCTAGTCGCTGAATTTCAGCGGCTAGGTACTTAGGAATTTTGTTGCTGACTCTCTCATGGTTGCGCAGGGACTACAACGCGAGTCGGCGGAGCGAATTGCCACGAGGGACCGTCTGGAAAAGGAGCTCCTCATTGTCAGAGAGACGAACGAGCAGCTTCGAGCGACTGCGGGTGAGTGGCTCGCGTAATTTTTACTGGTTGTAGACCTTGTTCTTCTTGTATTCATGGTTTTTTTGATGCAGAGGATATCGCAGCCGCGGTGGAGAAGTATCGTCAAGGCCTGGTCCCGGCGAGTGGACTGACGGGTGCATAGTCATCCTTGAGCGCCGCGGAGAGGCGAATCGCCGACCTGGAGCAGGAGCTCAAGGAGGCAAAGGCGGAGACGACCTCGGCAGATGGGAGGGCCAAGGCAGCCGTTGATTCAGCTGCTGAGGAGTGGAAGATGTCAGATGCGCTCGTCGCCGGGCTGCAGGATGACCTCTCCGGTCTTCAGGACTTCATCACGGAGCGCTGTCGCCCGTTTATTGGTGAGTTTTTCTATGGCGAGTCCCCGAGCATGCGGGTCACGTTGTTTTGCTGGAGCTTCCCTTATTATTTTCTTGTATGTTGCAGGGAGGATTACTGATGATGCCGAAGAGGCACAGTCGTATGATGCACGGCAATGCGTCACCACTTTGGTTGATTCTGCAGCGCTATCAGCAACCTGCATCCGGGCGTATCTGCAGGAAATCTCGCCCATGGAGGTGATCCCCAGCGACCTCGTCGAGGTCTGGCACTACTTGGAGGAGGCCCTGGCTGTGGTTGAATTCATGACGCGGTCGGCCTTTCGTCGTAGTGCGGCGACTACGCTGAGCCTTGGGCTCACGCACTTTCCTGACGACTTCGACCTTGACGACATCACTAGCGGGTAACCTTCATCGACGGGCACAGTCGAGATCGCCGAAGTGCTGAAGCTAACTGAGCGGGCTGCGGTGTACGCCGACCGGGTGTGGGCGATGGGCCACCTCATTCCTTACCAGGAAACGGTTGTCGCCCCGAACGACCCCGAACCGGCGCACCGCGACTTCAAGGTGGAGCAGCCATTCCGAGCGGCCATGGCGGGTGGACTCACGACTTACCCGTCGAACCCGTGGGTTCCTTTTATCCACCGTCGTAGGAATGGTGGCGCCTCGTTGTCGAAGCCTGCGGAGTAGAATAGTTTTCCGATCGGCGTTAATTAGAATAAATATGTAACTACCCTTGTACGCGAACAAATTTTGCTGCTTGAAGGAATGCAAGGATTCTTTTGTCAATGTTTTTCGATTTGGTTGTTGGTTTTGCGAGTCCCCGAGTGCGTCCGCCCTTTTATGGGGTTAAACTCGTTTTTATGTGTTGTTTGTAATGTTAGTAAGTTAAGATCGACTCGACATGGCTTGTAAAGCCAGTCGCATGGCGACTCCAAGGGGTTCTCTGTACTTAGCCGTTTTCCCAGGCGCGAATGGGGTCGGGTGGCCGAGTCCCCGAGCGTGGTACTTGGCGGTTCTAGTCGCATGCCCGAGGTAGGTGAGGACGGGGCACGATGTTCTGGCGCGTCACTCCACCTGATCCGTAGGACCAGTCGCGTGGCGAGTCCAGGACGCGCTGTCATACTTGGCGTGTTCCCTCGTCGCTCATGATTGGACTGGCGTCAGTCCCCGAGCGTGGTACTTAGACGTTCGAGTCGATGCGCCAAGGATGTGGAGGACTAGGTCGATGTGGGAAGCGAATGCGGTTTTGATGGCTCAGAAAGCCAGTCAGGCGAGGCGACTCCGATAGGGTGCCAGGTTGGCTTTTTTCGTGGACGCGCACCGTAATTTTCGGTGCCCTCGTACCACAATACTTGGTCGTGCCGGTCGCGTAACCAAGGGTTGACTTCCGCGAGTATCATAGCGCTATTATTACGAGTGCGAGTGGCACAAGGTACGGAGAGTGGACACAATTTGTGCGAATCGATCTTCTTTATTTGTGCGAATCGATCTTCTTTACATTCCAAGGCCGCTTGACGTAGAGTTTTCCATCGCCTCGAACGTCAGTGAGGTAGTAGGCGTCGTTTCCCTGTATGCGCCCGATGGCGAATGGTCCCTCCCACGAGGGAGAGAGCTTGTGCATGCCTTTCTTATCCTGGATCAGACGCAGTACCAGGTCGCCTTCCTGGAAGGTGCGGGTCCGTACTCGCTAGCTATGGTAGTGGCGAAGCCCTTGCTGGTAGATGGCGGTACGGGTGCGAGCTAGGTCGCGTGCTTCGTCGAGCTAGTCGACTTCGTCCTGGCGAGCGAGCTTGTTGTCGGCCTCTACTAGTTGACCACCCGAGGCGAGTCGTGCTCGAGGTTGGTTGGCATGACGGCCTCGGCACCGTACACCATGAAGAAGGGGGTGAATCATGTCGACCTGTTGACGGAGGTGCGGATGCCCCAAATGACGGAGGGGAGCTCTTCGACCTAGCACCCAGGAGTTCGCTCGAGTGGAACTTGCAGTCGCGGCTTCAGGCCGTGGAGGATGCTCTGGTTGGCGCGTTCCGCCTGGCCGTTGGACTCCAGGTGGGCGACTGAGGCGAGGTCGAGTCGTATGTTGTGCTCCTCGTAGAATTCGGCCATGGCTCCTTTGGCAAAGTTGGTGCCGTTGTCCGTGATGATGCTGTGCGGAAACCCGTAGCGATAGATGAGCTCGCATAGGAACTTTGTAGCAGTCTTCCCGTCGCACTTGCGGACTGGCTTGGCCTCCACCCACTTTGTGAATTTGTCGACTGTGACCAGGAGGTGGGTGAAGCTAGAGGGGGCCTTCTTGAAGGGGCCTACCATGTCCATGCCCCACACGGCGAATGGCCAGGTGATGGGGATGGTCTTGAGGGACGAGCTCAGCACGTTAGTCTGGTTGGCGTACTTCTGGCACCCGACACAGAGTTGGACGATGTCAACCACGTCGGCGTGTGCGGTGAGCCAGTAAAAGCCATGTCGCATGGCCTTGGCAACTAGGGAGAGGGCGCCAGTATGGCGTCCTTCTGCTGGTTGTACGCAGCGTTGGAACACGCCGGTCACGCGGCGCTTGTGGGGCGCGTCGTTGATGATGACAAAATACTTGCAGCGGCGTGCTATCATCCGGGCCTCCTTTTCGTCAGCGGGTAGTGTGCCTCCCTCCAAGTAGGCGATGTATGGCGTGGTCCAGTCGCTTGGCTCGGCGATCATTGCGACCAGGGCCGCGTCTGGTTGTAGTGGAATTTCGATGTTGATCTCCCTCCGGTGAGAGACAGAAGGCTTGGTGATGGTGTCGAGGAATACACCGGCGGGCGGCACGAGTCGAGCCGAGCCGATGCGAAGAGTGCGTCGGCATCCTCGTTCTTCCGCCGGTCGATCCACTCGACGGAGTAGCCCGTGAAGTGGCCTCCCAGCTGGTCCACTTCTTGGTGGTAGGCCGCCATGGTGGGGGAGACTATATCGCAAGTACCGGCGACTTGCCCGGCGACGAGGTCAGAGTCGCCGTAACAGCACAGATGATTGATGTTCATTTCCTTGGCTGCTCGCATGCCGTCGAGGAGTGCCTCATACTCGACCATGTTGCTGGTGGAGGGGGTGAAGTCAAGGTACAGGACGTAGCGTAGCTTGTCGCCCTTTGCGGATGTGAGGATGATCCCTGCCCCTGCACAATCTGCATTCTTGAAGCCGTCGAAGTGTAGGGACCAGTAGTGGAGGTACGGCAATTTCTCTGGCTGCTGGGCCTCCTCCCAGTCGGCGAGAAAGTATGCTAGAGCCTGCGACTTGATCGCCTTGCGTGGCTTGTATCTGATGTTGTGGACTCTGATCTCGACGGCCCACTTCGCGACTCGCCCGGTCGCCGCACGGTTACAGATGATGTCCTACAACGGTGCTAAGGAGACGATCATGATTGGGTGCTCCTGGAAGTAGTGCGGCAATCGCTGTTGGGCTCTGAAGACCGCATATACCAATTTTTGGTATTGCGGGTAGCGCTGGCGCGACTCGGTGAGGACTTCTCTGATGTAGTATGCAGGTCGCTGCACCAGGCGCTCCTTGCCCTCCTTTGGCCGTTCGATGACCATGACGGTGCCGACGACTCGCTCGGAGGCCATGACGTAGACGAGCATGAGCTCCTTGTCGACAGGGGCGGCGAGTAGCGGTGCCGCGAGTAGCACCTCCTTGAGAGCATGGAATGCGTCATCTGCCTCCTTGTCCCACTGGAATGTGGGGTTCTTGCGCATTAGGCGATAGAGGGGCATCGCCTTCTCGCCTAGCCAGGGGATGAAGCGACTAAGAGCCACGACTCGCCCGGCCAGCTTCTGGACGTCGCGCAAGCACTCGAGTCTGCCGATCCGGGCGATCATGTTGATCTTGGCGGGGTTCGCTTCGATCCCGCGCTTGGAGACAACGTACCGGAGCAACTGTCCAGTAGGTACACGGAAGGTGCACTTTCCTGGGTTTAGCTTTATCTTGTATCTCCGCAGGTTTGCGAAGGTTTCCGCTAGGTCGGCGAGTAGATCGCCCTGGCGAGTGGATTTCACCACCACGTCATCGATGTAGACATGGATGTTGTGGCCAATTTGGCTCGCAAGGCACTCCTGCATGCACCTCTGGTAGGTCGCCCCGGCGTTCTTGAGGCCGATGGTCATGGCGGTGTAGCAGAAGGCTCCGAATGGCGTGATGAACGCCGTCTTCTCCCCGTCCTCGACTGCCATTTTGATCTAGTTGTAACCAGAGTAGGCGTCAAGGAAGCATAGCGACTCTGAACCCGCGGTCAAGTCGATAATTTGGTTGATCCGCGGGAGGACGAATTACTTCTTCGGGCAGGCGCTGCTGAGGTTTGTGTAGTCCATACAAATTCTCTAGGTCCCATTTTCTTCTCGACCAGGACTGGCTTTGCCATCCACTTGGATTATTTGATTGGCCGAATGAAGCCTGCAGTGAGTAGACGTTGCACCTTCTCGGTGATTGCTCGGCGACGTTCTTCATTGAAGGGCCGCAGCGACTGCTTGACGGTTCGCGCTTTGGGGTCGGCATTGAGTTTGTGCTCAGCGAGTTCCCTCGGGACACCAGGCATGTCGGAAGGTTTCCATGCGATGATGTCGCGATTCTCACGTTGGAACTCGATGAGCGTGCCTTCCTGTGCTAGGCTCATGCCCGTTCCGATCGTCATCGTCTGGCTGGAGTCGCCTGGGACAAGATCGACGGAGAGAGTGTGCGTCATAGCCTCGAATGTGGTGGAGTTGTCGCCCTCCGTGTTGGGCTTCTTGAGTATGGTGGGGTCGTCGTTGTTGACCCCGCTCGTGTACTTGGAGAGCTCCTCCGCGTCGTTCGCCTCTGCGGCTATGACGGCGTCGGCGAGCTCGATTCCTTTGGCCTCATACTCTGCGGCCATGTCGGGGTCGCCGTGGACGGTTATGATGCCGCATGGCACGAGGAGCTTCATCGCGTTGTACGCGTAGTGGGGTGCTGCCATGAATTTGGCAAAACGCCTGACACCCCAGGACGCAGTGGTAGGGGCTGTTGAAAGGCACCAGCTCAAAGACGATGTGCTTGGTGTGGAAGTTCGCTGGTGTGCCGAAGGTGACTTCCAACGCCACCTTGCCGATCGGGTACGCCTTCCGACCGGGGACGATGCCATGGAAGGTGGTGTAGGTCGTCTCGATCATAGACTGCGGGAGCCGCAGTCGCCTGAACGTGTAAAGGTACAGAATGTTGATGGAGCTGCCGCCGTCCATCAGCGTCTTGAGGAACTGGGGCTTGACCACCAGGGCTTGGCCACCTTGGGCTTGACCACCAGGGCGACTCGACCCAGATATTCGATATGTGGCGAGTGGTATTCATGGGTCCAGTTGATTTGTTGCTCGGTCTAGTTGAGGAACTGGGGGATGTTGACCTGGGACACCGCGTTGACGGCGACGGCACGGGCGATGACCCTCTTCTCGCGCTTCGTGTTGAAGCTTGTGAAGGTGCGAAGAGAGCCAGCGTCGTTGCCGAATTTCCCACCGTTTGGCGGGTGGTTGTCGGGGTATTCCCTTACGCGTCGTGCCTTCTCGATCTCCCTCAGGGAGTGGCATTCGGTGGTCGTGTGTGTGGCGGGTTTCCCCTCCCTGCTGTGGAACACACAAGGCTGGTTAAGGAGAGCCGCGGGGTTGAACCTCGGCTTCGCCTTGTAGTTGCCGCCGTCGTGGCGTTGGCCTCCGTCGCGGCGAAAGATCTTGGGCTCGCGTGGAGCGTACCCGGAATTGGCGACGAAGTCGACTCGCCCGTCACCGCGGCTCTTGCCAGTGAGGCGAGTGTTGCTATATCGTAGCTCGGGTCGTCTCCCGTTGTCATGTCCGCTCGTGCGGCGATTCCCTCATGACGCGTCGTCGGTTTCTTGGTTTGGGTCCTCCTCCGCGTACCACTTGGCGATCTCGAGGAGGTCCGGTATGTTGTCGAGTGTTTTGTACACCCGCTTGAGTTTGGCGACCAAGGGCTCATAGCGGCACGAGGTCTTGAAGGAGTGGATCCTGGTGTCCAGGTGGATTCTGGCCGCGTTGTACCACAGGTCTTGCCACCATTCGACCCAGCTGCGGGTCGACTCGCGGGGTCCCTTGACGCATCGCTCCAGGTCCTCTATGGTGGTGGCGCGGGTGTAGGAGCCCTCGAAGTGTCTGACGAAGGCATCGCTCATTTCCTCCTAGGAGTCGATGCTATTTGCGGGAAGGGTGTTGATCCATTACCGGCATGCTCCCTCCATCATCAGGGGAAGGTAGCGAGCGGCGAGTAGATCGGTGTGGCCGGCGATTCCCATCTCCATGAGGTATGTGTCCAGCCACACGGAAGGGTCATACGAGGGGTCGTACTTCTCTATCTCCTTCGGCGCCTTGAAGTTGGCCGGGTATTTTTCGCCTCAGATCATCGGTCTGAAGCATTGGGGTCCGACTCAGCTTAACGATCCCCTTGGTTCGCCATCGCGGCGGTTGGTGAGGGTATGCCTCAAGTCATCGGGCTGGCATGCGCGCAAGATCTGGTTGTTGATGATGTGGGTTTGCGCGTCGACTAGTTGCCCGTTGGCGGCGACGAAGTTGTTTGCCGGTCGCGGGTCGTTGGTGGAGAGTGTCGCGTGTGCGGGTCGGTGTTGGAGCTGCAGGGGCTCGGGTGGTGGGAAGTTGAGGGTGTTTGCCACCATTGGGCGGCCGCTCAAGGCTTCCCTACTGCCTGAAGAACGTGAGTACATGTGACCATGTGAGTCGGCTCCCGCATTTTGTTGCTCATTGGCCTTGGCAAGTAGAGCCTTGGCGTACTGGATCTGCATGGCGCCTTCCCCGGTCTTGTTGATGTTGTTGACCGTGGCTCGGATCGCGACGATGTTGTCCATCAGGGTGGAGAACAGCGGGAGGCCATTCGCGTCTCGCTCCCGCGAGGAGACCATGATTCCTGGCTGATCCCGGGGGGGTGTGCGGCCGGGTGGTGGTGGAGGGGCGCCGTTGGTCGTCGCGCCTGGTGGTGGCCGAGAGCTCCCTCTCCGCAGCGCGTTCTCACAGATCGCGCGTTCAGCCATGCGGGCCGGGTCGTTCTCATCGTCGAAGTTCAGGGCGCGGCCCTGAATGGTGGGGTTCAGGCACGACCTGATGCTGAGCTAGTGGTAGGACGAAAGTTCCTGCGCCGTCCTTCTCGGGGCGAAAATTTTCACGCTTGGCTTGTTCTTTGCGTACCGCCTCCTCCAATCATAGACGGAGTTCTTCGACCTCCGTCGCTGTCGCGGTCGGTGGGAACGGCATGCAGAAAGGGTCTGGCGGGGCATCCGTGCCATTCACCATGTAAGCCGAGAAGTTGCGACCGGATCCGACGTGGAAGTCACCGGAGTTCTCCGCCCCGGAGTCGAAGTCGAAGATCCCAAGAATGGAGGGGTCCTCGAAGTCTCCCATGTTGGAAACCTGGCTGATGGAGCCCGCGGATGACGCGGTGACGATGGATCCGGCGGCTGACGCCGGGGTCGCTGAGTCGGCATCATTGTTTAGGGCTGTGCCGTCTACGACCATGGTTGTTTCGGCCACGTTGCTATTGGCTGAGTCGTACTCGAAGGCGAGGCAGTGTATGGTGCGGACCTGACTCTCAGAGAGCCGGTTGCATGGTGCAGACTTGCGGATGCGAGCCGAGTCCTCCGAGACAATGACGTCGGTGAAGCCGATGAAGAGGCTGATCCGATCCGACCGGCATGATCACGTTGTGCGTGACGGGGCATGCCGCCGGGACGTAGCTGCTCGGCAAGATCTAGAGGATCTCGCCGATCACGATCATGCGGCCGGTGGCGAGCGTCTCGTTGATGGGCAGATTGGATCTCGCCGCAGAATACCGGCCTGACCGGCCAGGCCCCACGATGGGCGCCACTGTCGTGGGAATGGCCACGACAGATGCTGCAATCTGGAGCGAGTAGTAGAACGAGGGGCAAGGGCGGCCAACCATCTGCGGTGCGAGATGAGGGTAAAGACATACTCCTGCTAGATTGTATTATGGAGAGAGTACAAGGGCAAGCTCGGCGACTAGGCGGCGAGTCGCTAGGGTGTATGATGGAACGTGTCCTCTATGCGTACCCTAGGGAGTTTTATATAGGCTCACCTCGCTAGGGTTTACAGATATACGACCGAATTAGTTAAGGATTCGGAGGGTTCTTGACCAAATCCGACTGGGCCTAGCTATGCTTCTGGGCCTCCAGCTTCTAGTCGCCTGGATCCTTGTCGAGTCTCGATCCAGTCGATGTCCTGCAGGCCCACTCGCTGGCAGCTTGGGCCAGTAGGAAACGTCCTGTTGGGTATACCCCGGTAGGCATATCCCCATCAACTATAAACTCCTATGCATGGTGTGTTACACCATTCCAAGTATATTCTTGTTTTCAACTATCTTCCAATTAAAAACTATTTTGTTATTTGAAAACTTAGTGATTAAAGCCCTCACGAACTTGATGGCACACTTTATTCTTTTCCCCTAATAAACTAGAACCATTGTGACAACTTTGTTGTATATGCTTGCACTTATAAGTTGGAATTAGCAGAACTATGCTATCACGGGGAACGTTTTCAACATTGCACTTGTAGTTTGTACTCAGTCGATATCATGTTATTTTGTCTATGGATGTCACCGGTGTGAAATAAAGAGGGAACTTGTAAGTCCATGGATTTTGTATCTTATGTTAGAGAAACGCCTGGGCCGCTAGCCTAAGCCATTCCTAATCATGGTGGAAACTTGCAGCATCACCATAATGAGCTATCTATGAAGCATCCTCAATAAAAATCTATGCATATGGTAAATAAAAAAGATTGCTGAGATGCTCACTATCTGCTTGCCTTGTCATTTTGGTTATGGGAAAGCTCCTGTACCATGTGCAAGGGGTACCCCGTTGGCGGTTCTCAGTGATATGCAAATACTTACAGTGACAAGAAATTACCTAGACCAAAGTTGAGTATGCATGAGGTGTGTCCCTCGTATTCAAGGGACTTGAGATTTCCAACTTATAATTCGTCAAGCATATACTCCACCTTTGCTACTTTAAGCTTAACCACTTCAAGATGCTTATGATAGGGGCAATGAGGGCTGAAAGCTAACAAGTACCATAATTTTTGGAAGATCTTTTTGAAACTTGTAATCCCTAACAAGTACCATAATTCTTCCACCACTATTGAGTCTCGACCTTCTACCTTTAGGCACCATTAAGAGAGCATAGTTGTCATTCTGTGTGCAGTGTTCCAAAGCTTATTAATTGATGCATATTGTGTTATTACTTGCTCTTTTGCTATTTGTTTCTAGTCACCCTTGTGAACTTTGCAGGTGTCCTATGCATCTATATTGCTACTCTATGAGGCACAAGCTGATTCCCACTATGCTATGTTTTCTGCATATGAAACAAACAAACGTTTTTCAATGCATGTTATTCATTATCTGTGTTTGTAGCTAGTCATGTTGCATGCATAGTTACTATGTCCTATTGTTAGAACTCCATCTTTCATGCACATGTTTATAGTTCTTTGATCCCAGCTTTCAATGTTTGCAAATGGTTGGATATTTATTGTGAGTGTGCATGTCACCTCAAAAATTATTCTGTTTATCACTTACCTACTCGAGGTCAAGCAGGAGTTATGCTTGGGGATGTTGATACGTTGGAAACGTATCTATATTTTTTGATGCTCCATGCTTGTTTAGTATCTACTTTTCTTTACTTGTCCACACTTTGAGGTTCTTTTTACATATTTTCTAGTACTAACCTACTAACAAGTTGCAACAGTGCCAGATGCCTATTTTCTGCTATTTTTGGTTTCAGAAAAGTTAGTAAAGAAATATTCTCGGAATTGGACGGACAAACGACAAAGTCAATTACTTTCCGTGGGGAACAAGAAGTCCAGAGGGGAGCCGGAGGGGCCAGCCAGGGGGAAAAGACCGACCCAGGCGTGGGTGGGCCCAACCCCGCGCCTGTCTAGGGTTTGCAGCCCCTGGCCGCCTCCTTGGCCTCCCCCTTTTCCTATAAGCAGTCCTCGATGCATAAACCCTAAGGACCCGATCAAATATCCATGAAACTGTCTGTAGCCGCCGCCACCATCGTCCCTAGATCGGTGGGGATCTGAAGTTCTTCCCGGCACCCTATCGGAGGGGAGATCATCCCGGAGGCCTTCTCTCCGTTATGATGCGTGAGTAGTTCCACCTTGGACTATGGGTCCATGTAGTAGCTAGATGGTTGTATCTCCTCCTTTGTGCTTTCATGTATAGATCATGTGATCTCCGTTCATGATCAAGATCTAATCTATTTATAATCATGCATGTTCTGTTTGCGGGGATCTGATGGATATTGACATTATTATGTTGGTTTGATTAATGGTTTTGTATTTATGATTCTATCATGTCTGTGTTGTTTGTGATCTTGCATGCTCTCCGTTGTTAGTAGCTATCTTGGCCAAGTAGTTGCTAGTGACTCCAAGAGGGGGTATTTATGCTCGATAGTGGGTTCATGCCTCTAGTTTCCAAGGGAAGTGACAGAAATCTCTTCGGTTGTAGATGTGTTGTTGCCACTAGGGAGAAAACAACGGTCTATTGTTCATGGAACATGTGGACTTTTTACCTTACACACTTTGCTTAAAGCAGTTGTTTGTTGCTTGCAACTTAATACTAGAGGGGGTTCGGATGATAACCTGAAGGTGGACTTCTAGTCATAGATGCAGTTGGATGGAGGTCTATGTATATTGTTGTATTTCCCCATCGAATCTCATAGGATCTTTCTGACTAGTAATTGCATTGTTATGCCTTGCTCATTTCCTATAAATTGCCCTGTTGTAATTTGTTTACCCTTCATGCCATGTTGTTTATCTAAAGAGAGCACCTCTAGTGAACTATGGACCCCGGTCCAATCTTTACCATTGATACATCTTCCACTGTTACATGTTTACTTGGTGCAAACAATTACCTTCCACACCATACATTTAATCTTTTGTTACAGCAAACCGGTGAGCTTCACAACGTCACTGATTCGTTGGGGCAAAGTCTTGAGTTTGTGTTGTGCAGGCCTCCGCGTTGCTTGCAACACCTGTGTGTCGTTTCCTTCCTCCTTCTAGTTCGATAACCTCGGTCTCAACTGAGGGGAAACTTGCTGCTTGCTCTTCGCACCCTACGCTTGGGGTTACCAACGAAGTGCCACGTCGAGCATCATCAAGTGTCCACTAGTGAAAGTATGATCCCTAGGCCTTGTTTTTAAGCATTGAAACACCATTTATAATCAGTCCTGCTACATGTTTGCTTGCTGCCATTTTTATTTCAGATTGCAATTACCACTTATAATCATCCATATTACTTGTATTTCACTATCTCTTTGCCGAACTAGTGCACCTATACACCTGACAAGTGTATTGCGTGTGTTGGGGACACAAGAGACTTCTTGTATCTTTATTGCAGGGTTGCTTGAGAGGGATACTTTTGACATCTTCCTCCCTGAGTTCGATAAACCTTGGGTGATCCACTTAAGGGAAACTTGATGTTGTTCTACAAACCTCTGGACATGGAGGCCCAACATTGTCTACAAGAATAGAAGCGTGCGTAGACATCAGGGTCGGCTTCCTTCAGGGATGGGGTCCATAGAGGCTCCAGAAAACGCCAGGAGGAATTGGTTTGCACCATGATCCAAGCTTTGACAGTAGATCGGCCGCCTCATTTTCCTCCCTTTTTACATACTTGACTTCGTAGCCTTCGAAGAACTTGGCTATCTCGTCCACTTCGTCTCGATATGCAGCCATCAGAGGGTTTCACGCGTTCTAGGTGCCGGCCACCTGCTGGCAACCAAGTCGGAATCTCCACAGCAAACTTTGCGCTTGGTGCTAATATCCTTGGCTACACCAAGTCCGTGAATGAGTGCTTCATATTCCGCCATGTTATTTGTAGCCTCAAAGTGGATCTGCAAAACGTAGTGCAGTTTTCCCACTTCTATTATTGATCCAAGGAGTTTTAGCAAGGATCTTCCAAGTGTAATTTGTCATTCTCCTACACATTCAATGACAAGATAATCAGTAGATACCATTTTCCCTAGGATTTTTGTAAACACTCCTTTAGCTATTCCAATGGGTAATATAGTGGCATTATTGGTAAAAGATATTTCTTCTCCACTTACAGAAAGTCCCCAAAGATTCAAAGATTCATAAATATATTTAGGCATAAGACAGAATTCACACATAATATCACAACGATCATAAAAAGTTTCATCATTTATAGCAACTTTTACTGTAGGAAGCCATTTTGAAGATTCAGAATTTATTAGAACATAATCATGATGCTCTCTAAGCATATTATAGTATTCTTTTAAACTAGATGTACTTGTCTCGAGAGTGTTGATACATCCAAAACGTATCTACTTTCTCGAACACTTTTGCTATTGTTTGTCCTCTAATTTGTGTGATTTGGTTACAACTAACACGGACTGACATTGTTTTCAGCAGAATTGCTTTGGTGTCTCGTTTTTGTGCAGAAATCAAATCAACTTTCAGGAAAAATCCCGAAAAATATCGCAAAACTCCTATTTTACCAGAAGACTCATGGAGCCACAAGATGAGACGAAGGAGGGCCACGAGGGGCCCACACCCCTGGCCACGCAGGCCAGGCTAGGCCGCTCCTGGGAGTGGTGAGGCCACCTCGTGCACCCCCTCAGTCTCCCCCTTCGCCTACATAAGCCATCTGACCTAAAAACAGAGCGGGTTCGACGTTTTTCTAGATAGAGTTCTGCTGCGCCGCCACCACCAGAAACCGCGATTCGGAACCAAAAACTCCGTTCTGGCACCCTGCCGGGACGGGGAATTGTAGGATATCATCGCCATCATCATCACCGACGCCTCTCCATTAACCATCCATGTTTCCCCCATCCATGAGTGAGTAATCCCCTGCGGTAGGCTATGGGGATGGTAGCGATTGTATGAGATCTATCATGTAATCGAATAAGATTGTTAGGGCATGGTGCCTAGTATCTTTGTTAGTGCTTTTTGACATTGTTGCAACTTGTTATGCTTAATGCTTGTCGCTAGGGCCCGAGTGCCATGATCTTAGATTTGAACATGTTATTGATTCATGATGATAGTATTGTTTGTGATCTTATCTGCAAGTTGTTTACACATATTATTGTCCGGAACCAAAGTCCCTGAAGTGACAGAAATTGGGACAACCGGAGGGGATGGCTGTGATATGAGTATCACGTGTGTTCACAGAGTGTTAAAGCTTTGCTTAGGTACTCTATTAAAAGGAGTACCTTATTTGCCAGTAGATTCCCTTGAGGCCCCGCTACAACGGGCTGGCGGGACAAAAGATGTTGTGCAAGTTCTCATTGCGAGCACGTATGACTATATATGGAACAAGTGCCTATGATTATTTAGTACTTGGATGCTTTATCTTATTTATCTTCAAATGCCTTAGATCTTGACATTACATGATTAGTCTTGTCCATGCAACGCCCGTCCATCCATCCCTATGCCTACCGCACTCAAATCCTGTTGTTTGCTACTATTGTTACTACTTCCTTTGTTTTAGTGCTGCTGTTACTTTGCTATTGCTATTACAAAACGGTTGCTACTGATAAACTACTGTGAGAAAGACTATTTCCAGGTATAGTTGAATTGATAACTCAGTTGTTAAGTCTTATAAGTATTCTTTGCCTCCCCTTGTGTCAAATCAATAAATTGGATTATACTACCCTCGAAGATTGTTGCGATCCCCTATACTTGTGGGTCATCAAGACTATTTTCTAGTGCCGTTGTTGGGGATCATAGCTTTAATTGTAAGTACACTTGGAATTATTATTGTTCGTTGATATCCTTTTCATCATGGGAAAGTCTCATGATCTAAAGTTTCCTATTTTACCATGCACTACAAGAAGAGGTACAGTCTAACACCTCTTCTACTCTTGATTCACCGTTTTTTATAAGTACTTATTATACCACCACCACATACACATGCTACACACACTGCTACTACTGCTAAATCTGAAATTGCTTTTGATGCTCATGATGTTACTTCTACTATGCTTGATGAGAGTGGTTCATTCAGTCCTTTCCTAGATGCTACAATTGCTAGAACTATATTGGGAAACACTAAAACTCCTAATGAAGACACTATTACACCTGTTAGCTCACCTGAGTCTAGAGAGAGTTATGATATCAATGATGGTTACTGATGTGTACGCACTTCTATTCTTGAAGACAGTTGTTGAGCCTCTAAGTGCAAAGGTTTGTAGAACAGCAGCAAGTTTCCCTTAAGTGGATCACCCAAGGTTTATCGAACTCATGGAGTAAGTGGTCAAAGGTATCCCTTTCAAGCAACCCTGCAATCAAAATACGAGAAGTCTCTCCCCAACACACCCAATACACTTGTCAGGTGTATAGGTGCACTAGTTCGGCGAAGACATAGTGAAATACAAGTGGTAACGGTGCCAGAAAATAGCTTGACGGAGAGGTAAAGACTAAAGCAAGAAAACATGCAACAGATCTAGATACAAACGGTGTTTCAATGTTTACAAACAAGGCCTAGGGATCATACTTTCACTAGTGAACACTCTCTCATATAATATCCCATCTTCATGATACTACTCTTAACTACTCTCCGGTTGGACACTCTAATCATCGGTAGGGCTATAACATCACTCCTCAAAGTCTGCCTTCCCCAATCTAGATAACCCCACACTGTCACCTTGAGTGCTAGATGGTTCCAACAAACACCACAATTTCATAGAGACATCCAACTCCAAATATAACTCATAACAAATATTCAATCTAGCCAAAGTGCCACACATGGTATGCACGTTGTCACTTTCACACACGTGGGGAAAAGCATAGATCTATTCAAGCACAAAGAGTATTTATGTAGACTCAAACCTAAGTGTCACCATGGAGTGCACGCTGTCACTTTCACACACATGGGGAGAGCAGAGATCTAATGAAGCACTTGAGCAGCAAGGTAGATCTACTTGATTACAAAGCTCATGACCACAACAAGATCATGCATAGAGAGAGATGAACACATAGCTACCGGTAGAGCCCTTAGCCTCGAGGAAGAACTACTCCCTCCTCATAATGGGAATCAACAACGGTGATGAAGATGGTGGTGGAGATCGATGGAGACGGCTCTGGGGGCACTTCCCCATCCCGGTAGGGTGCTGGAATAGAGACTTTATGTCCCCCGAATCTCCCTTTCGGTGGTGGCGGCGCTACGGAGGTTTTTCTGGAAGTATGATGGATGTTTTAGAGTTTTCTCCCCGGGGGCTTCTTAAGGCGAAGGAGGCAAGGTCGGTGGAAGGCCAGGGGCCCACACCCCCTGTAGGCACCACTAGGGCTTGCCTGCTCCTGGGGTGTAACCACCCTAGTGCCCAACTCCGTCTCTGCTTCTTGGTTCCGTGTTGCTCCGGAAAAAATAATAACTTTGGCTTTTGTCCTATCCAATTCCGAGAATATTGATTTTCTGCCTTTTCTGGAACCAAATATAGAAGAAAAACAAGCAACTGGCACTGTGCCATCTTGTTAATAAGTTAGTACCAGAAAACATATAAAAACATCTCAAAGTGTAGACAAAGCTGTCACATCCCAAGATTTTCCAAATCTTGTAATGTGAAAATAAATGAATAAAATAAAACTTTGTTTGATTTTCAGGGCCAGAAGAAACTTTTTGAATTCAATTGGAACTTCAAACCCATTTGAATTAAATAAAAATCCTAAAAGGATTTAAAAAGATAAACATTTTAAATAAAGGAAAACAAAATATTTTGGAAATACTATTTTAGATCTTTTAAATAAAAGGTTTTGGCTTTCAAAAGAAAAGGTGGATTTATAAATAAAGATTATTATATATAGCCAAATTAAACCTTGGCCAATATTTTGAAATAAATGTTTCGTTTTGAATAAAAATAGCAAAGGTTTATTTAAATAAAATAATAAGGAATTAATATCCAAATTTTATTTAAATAAAAGGTTTTACCAATTTAATTGAAACATCAAAACTTATTAAAATATTTAAAATAAGTTTTCCAAATATTTGATATTTACAACTAAAACCTACCAAAGTGTTTTGGCTTTATTTTAGATTTCAAAATAAATATCTCAATAAAACAAATCCTATTTGATTTAATAATGAAAGTCTATTATATTTAATTAATAATGGACTCTAAAATAAAATGTTATTTTGTTTTAAAAACAAGTTTCCAAGTATTCTATATTTCCCAAATAAAACCTACTGATTTGGTTTTGAAAATATTTAGTTTTCAAATAAAGATTTTATTAATAAAATCAAACAATATTTGATTTAATAACTAAGGCCCATTTTGTTTAATTATTAATGGACCCTATTATTAAAATTATTAATTTGAATTTGGATTTTGGTTCATGTTACTAAACAGAACTAATTTCAATATTACAAAGTTTGGGTGTTGTTTGAATTGATTTGAACCATGTTTGATTGATAGAAATTTCAAAACAGAATTCAGAAATAGAAAAAGAAAAGGATACAGAATAAAAAAAATGGAAGTGGACCTGACCTAACTGGCCAAGCCCAACTAAGACTAGCAGCCCAGCTCCCCCTCACCCGAAAGAAAACGTTTCGCACCCAGATTCTAAACCACACAAAGTATGACCAGTGGACCTCTCCCTACTCTTTTTCCCACTGACTGACCGACCCCACTTGCCACTGTTCTTCCTCCCACCCGCACGACCCCTTCTCCCCCTCGCCGGTCGTTGCAGGCCTTGATTTCGCGGCACCAATTCGCCTTAACGCGGCCACCTTAACTGGCAGCGATCAAGCACCTTTAAACGCCAGCGCATCCTCTCTCATTCCCCTCTGTCTCCTCCCCAAAGCACGCCCCCAGGCCGCCCCAATTTCTCCCCGAGCACCCTCTGTTCCGACGAGGTCCAGAGCCGATTCCGGCGACTCGACACCAACTCCTGCCTCCCCGAGCACACGAGCACGCTCACCACACCCTGGCGCATCTTTTCGTGCCATTCATTCATCCGCGGGTACCATACAGTGTCGGCAACGTCGACGACCTGCAGCACCGCCGTCTGCCCTCTTCTCCGACGACATTCCCCGGTAAAACCTGACCTCCCCTCCTTTTCCCGTGGATACGATGATGATCTCCAAGCTCGTACGAACCTAACAGCATCATCCGTTTGTCCTAGGACGCCCCCTATCCTCGCCCTCGATGACCTTCTGAACCGCCCGAAGCTCAGCTCGTCTCCGGCGAGCAATCAAGGACAGCCCCGTGCGCCCCTT